>CM046460.1:14408892-14515861 GCA_025506415.1 Flaveria robusta | reverse complement strand
GTTTTGTTTCGTTTAAAATATATATACAATTGTTTTATTATGTTTTTTAGTGTGATTTTATAGATCATTATACTTGCATTTGTTTAAAATAGTTCAGAGTGTGTTTAGAGGCTTTAGAATCAAAACTTCACGGATTGATGTTGTTAGGTGAAGCAAAAACTATCCATGCAAGAACAATTGCTATTTATTGTTTTTGTATACGTAGTGTTCATTTCGCATGTATTGTGTTAAGCTTTCGAGAATACTTTGATGCACAAATCAACACTCGCACGATTTGACTCTAATGCATAGAAATCTAATTTACTTGTTCGTGTGCCTGATTTGACTTCACATTTATTGATCACACACTATGTTTCATCTTAATGTGTTACTACTTTTATCCTAATTTATAAATTGATTCTCAATTTCATTGAGTGTATACGAGTTCATTCTTTGTCCTTTGCAACTTCTATTGCTGCCTCGATGCTCAACAATGATTTATAGATCAAAAATTGTCATTTGTAATCGTTTTAGTGCATATTGTAGGCAAGAGTGTTGAAAGATGGGGATGGTGTGATTTGTTATGATTGGCACGGGTTGATCGATTTGTTAGGCAAATTGTGTGATGGCGTTGTAGGGTTTTGTTTCGTTTAAAGTATATATACAATTGTTTTATTTATGTTTTTAGTGTGATTTTATAGATCATTATACTTGCATTTGTTTAAAATAGTTCAAGAGTGTGTTTAGAAGGCTTTAGAATCAAAACTTCACTGGATTGATGGTGGGGTTATAGGTGAAGCAAAAACTATCCATACAAGAACAATGCTATTTATTGTTTTGTATACGTTGTTCATTTGTATGTATTGTGCTAAGCTTTCGAGAATACTTTGATGCACAAATAACACTCGCACGATTTGACTCTAATGCATAGAAATCTAATTTACTTGTTGTGTGCCCTGATTTGACTTCACATTTATTGATCACACATTATGTTCATCTTTAACGTGTTACTACTTTTAATCCTAATTTAAATTGATTCTAAATTCCATTGAGTGTATACGAGTTTCATTCTTTGTTCTTTGCAACTTCTATTGCTGCCTCGATGCTCAACAATGATTTTTAGATCAAAAGTTGTCATTTGTAATCGTTTTAGTGCATATGTAGGCAAGAGTGTTGAAAGATGGGGATGGTGTGATTGGGTATGATTTGGCACGGGTTGATCGATTTGTTACAAATTGTGTGATGGCGTTGTAGGGTTTTGTTTCGTTTAAAGTATATACAATTGTTTTATTTATGTTTTTAGTGTGATTTTATAGATCATTATACTTGCATTTGTTTAAAATAGTTCAAGAGTGTGTTTAGAAGGCTTTAGAATCAAAACTTCACTGGATTGATGGTTGTTAGGTGAAGCAAAAAACTATCCATACAAGAACAATTGCTATTTATTGTTTTTGTATACGTTGTTCATTTTAACATGTATTGTGTTAAGCTTTCGAGAATACTTTGATGCACAAATCAACACTCGCACGATTTTGACTCTAATGCATAGAAATCTAATTTACTTGTTCGTGCCCTTGATTTGACTTCACATTTATTGATCACACATTATGTTTCATCTTTAAACGGTTACTACTTTTAATCCTATTTATAAACTGATTCTCAATTCCATTGAGTGTATACGAGTTCATTCTTTGTCCTTTGCAACTTCTATTGCTGCCTCGATGCTCAACAATGATTTTATAGATCAAAAGTTGTCATTTGTAATCGTTTAGTGCATATTGTAGGCAAGAGTGGAAAGATGGGGATGGTGTGATTTGGTTATGATTTGCACGGGTTGATCGATTGTTAGGCAAATTGTGTGATGGTTGTAGGGTTTTGTTTCGTTTAAAGTATATATACAATTGTTTTATTTATGTTTTTTAGTGTGATTTTATAGATCATTATACTTGCATTTGTTTAAAATAGTTCAAGAGTGTGTTTAGAAGGCTTTAGAATCAAAACTTCATTGGATTGATGGTGTTAGGTGAAGCAAAAACTATCCATACAAGAACAATTGCTATTTATTGTGTTTGTAAACGTTGTTCATGTTGTATTGTGCTAAGCTTTCGAGAATACTTTGATGCACAAATCTACACTCGCACGATTTTGACTCTAATGCATAGAATCTAATTTACTTGTTCGTGTGCCTTGATTTGACTTCACATTTATTGATCACACATTATGTTTCATCTTTAACGTGTTACTACTTTTAATCCTAATTATAAATGATTCTCAATTTCATTGAGTGTATACGAGTTCATTCTTTGTCCTTTGCAACTTCTATGCGCCTCGATGCTCAACAATGATTTTATAGATCAAAAGTTGTCATTTGTAATCGTTTAGTGCATATTGTAGGCAAGAGTGTTGAAAGATGGGGATGGTGTGATTTGGTTATGATTTGGCACGGGTTGATCGATTTGTTAGGCAAATTGTGTGATGGCGTTGTAGGGTTTTGTTTCGTTTAAAGTATATATACAATTGTTTTATTTATGTTTTTTAGTGTGATTTTATAGATCATTATACTTGCATTTGTTTAAAATAGTTCAAGAGTGTGTTTAGAAGGCTTTAGAATCAAAAATCATTGGATTGATGGTTGTTAGGTGAAGCAAAACTACCAACAGAAACAATTGCTATTAATTGTGTTTGTATACGTTGTTCATTTTGTATGTTGTGTTAAGCTTTCGAGAATACTTTGATGCACAAATCAACACTCGCACGATTTGACTCTAATGCATAGATATCTAATTTACTTGTTCGTGTGCCTTGATTGACTTCACATTTATTGATCACACATTATGTTTCATCTTTAACGTGTTACTACTTTTAATCCTAATTTATAAATTGATTTTAAATTCCATTGAGTGTATACGAGTTCATTCTTTGTCCTTTGCAACTTTTATTGCTGCCTCGATGCTGAACAATGATTTTTTAGATCAAAAGTTGTCATTTGTAATCGTTTTAGTGCATATTGTAGGCAAGAGTGTTGAAAGATGGGGATGGTGTGATTTGGTTATGATTTGGCACAGGTTGATCGATTTGTTAGGTAAATTGTGTGATGGCGTTGTCGGGTTTTGTTTCGTTTAAAGTATATATACAATTGTTTTATTTAAGTTTTTTAGTGTGATTTTATAGATCATTATATTTGCATTTGTTTAAAATAGTTTAAGAGTGTGTTTAGAAGGCTTTAGAATCAAAACATCACTGGATATATGGTTTTTAGGTGAAGCAAAAACTATCCATACAAGAACAATTGCTATTTATTGTTTTTGTATACGTTGTTCATTTCACATGTATTGTGTTAAGCTTTCGAGAATACTTTGATGCACAAATCAACACTCGCACGATTTTGACTCTAATGCATAGAAATCTAATTTACTTGTTCGTGTGCCCTTGATTTGAATTCACATTTATTGATCACACATTATGTTTCATCTTTAACGAGTTACTACTTTTAATCCTTATTTATAAACTGATTCTCAATTCCATTGAGTGTATACGAGTTCATTCTTTGTCCTTTGCAACTTCTATTGCTGCCTCGATGCTCAACAATGATTTTATAGATCAAAAGTTGTCATTTGTAATCGTTTTAGTGCATATTGTAGGCAAGAGTGTTGAAAGATGGGGATGGTGTGATTTGGTTATGATTTGGCACGGGTTGATCGATTTGTTAGGCAAATTGTGTGATGGCGTTGTAGGGTTTTGTTTCGTTTAAAGTATATATACAATTGTTTTATTTACGTTTTTTAGTGTGATTTTATAGATCATTATACTTGCATTTGTTTAAAATAGTTCAAGAGTGTGTTTAGAAGGCTTTAGAATCAAAACTTCACTGGATTGATGGTTGTTAGGTGAAGCAAAAACTATCCATACAAGAACAATTGCTATTAATTGTGTTTGTATACGTTGTTCATTTTGTATGTATTGTGTTAAGCTTTCGAGAATACTTTGATGCACAAATCAACACTCGCACGATTTTGACTCTAATGCATAGATATCTAATTTACTTGTTCGTGTGCCCTTGATTTGACTTCACATTTATTGATCACACATTATGTTTCATCTTTAACGTGTTACTACTTTTAATCCTAATTTATAAATTGATTTTAAATTCCATTGAGTGTATACGAGTTCATTCTTTGTCCTTTGCAACTTTTATTGCTGCCTCGATGCTGAACAATGATTTTTTAGATCAAAAGTTGTCATTTGTTATCGTTTTAGTGCATATTGTAGGCAAGAGTGTTGAAAGATGGCGATGGTGTGATTTGGTAATGATTTGGCACGGGTTGATCGATTTGTTAGGCAAATTGTGTGATGGCGTTGTAGGGTTTTGTTTCGTTTAAAGTATATATACAATTGTTTTATTTATGTTTTTTAGTGTGATTTTATAGATCATTATACTTGCATTTGTTTAAAATAGTTCAAGAGTGTGTTTAGAAGGCTTTAGAATCAAAACTTCACTGGATTGATGGTTGTTAGGTGAAGCAAAAACTATCCATACAAGAACAATTGCTATTTATTGTTTTTGTATACGTTGTTCATTTTGTATGTATTGTGCTAAGCTTTCGAGAATACTTGATGCACAAATCTACACTCGCACGATTTTGACTCTAATGCATAGAAATCTAATTTACTTGTTCGTGTGCCCTTGATTTGACTTCACATTTATTGATCACACATTATGTTTCATCTTTAACGTGTTACTAGTTTTAATCCTAATTTATAAACTGATTCTCAATTTCATTGAGTGTATACGAGTTCATTCTTTGTCCTTTGCAACTTCTATTGCTTCCTCGATGCTCAACAATGATTTTATAGATCAAAAGTTGTCATTTGTAATCGTTTTAGTGCATATTGTAGGCAAGAGTGTTGAAAGATGGGGATGGTGTGATTTGGTTATGATTTGGCACGGGTTGATCGATCTGTTAGGCAAATTGTGTGATGGCGTTGTAGGGTTTTGTTTCGTTTAAATTATATATACAATTGTTTTATTTATGTTTTTTAGTGTGATTTTATAGATCATTATACTTGCATTTGTTTAAAATAGTTCAAGAGTGTGTTTAGAAGTCTTTAGAATCAACACTTCACTGGATTGATGGTTGTTAGGTGAAGCAAAAACTATCCATACAAGAACAATTGCTATTTATTGTTTTTGTATACGTTGTTCATTTTGTATGTATTGTGCTAAGCTTTCGAGAATACTTTGATGCACAAATATACACTCGCACGATTTTGACTCTAATGCATAGAAATCTAATTTACTTGTTCGTGTGCCCTTGATTTGACTTCACATTTATTGATCACACACTATGTTTCATCTTTAACGTGTTACTACTTTTAATCCTAATTTATAAATTGATTCTAAATTCCATTGAGTGTATACGAGTTTATTCTTTGTCCTTTGCAACTTCTATTGTTGCCTCGATGTTCAATAATGATTTTATAGATCAAAAGTTGTCATTTGTTATCGTTTTAGTGCATATTGTAGGCAAGAGTGTTGAAAGATGGGGATGGTGTGATTTGGTAATGATTTGGCACGGGTTGATCGATTTGTTAGGCAAATTGTGTGATGGCGTTGTAGGGTTTTGTTTCGTTTAAAGTATATATACAATTGTTTTATTTATGTTTTTAGTGTGATTTTATAGATCATTATACTTGCATTTGTTTAAAGTAGTTCAAGAGTGTGTTTAAAAGCCTTTATAATCAAAACTTCACTGGATTGATGGTTGTTAGGTGAAGCAAAAACTATCCATACAAGAACAATTGCTATTAATTGTGTTTGTATACGTTGTTCATTTTGTATGTATTGTGTTAAGCTTTCGAGAATACTTTGATGCACAAATCAACACTCGCACGATTTTGACTCTAATGCATAGATATCTAATTTACTTGTTCGTGTGCCCTTGATTTGACTTCACATTTATTGATCACACATTATGTTTCATCTTTAACGTGTTACTACTTTTAATCCTAATTTATAAATTGATTTTAAATTCCATTGAGTGTATACGAGTTCATTCTTTGTCCTTTGCAACTTTTATTGCTGCCTCGATCCTGAATAATGATTTTTTAGATCAAAAGTTGTCATTTGTAATCGTTTTAGTGCATATTGTAGGCAAGAGTGTTGAAAGATGGGGATGGTGTGATTTTTATGAGTTGGCACGGGTGATCGATTTGTTAGGTAGATTGTGTGATGGCGTTGTCGGTTTTGTTTCGTTTAAAGTATATACAATGTTTTATTTAAGTTTTTTAGTGTGATTTTATAGATCATTATATTTGCATTTGTTTAAAATAGTTTAAGAGTGTGTTTAGAAGGCTTTAGAATCAAAACATCACTGGATATATGGTTTTTAGGTGAAGCAAAAACTATCCATACAAGAACAATTGCTATTTATTGTTTTTGTATACGTTTTTCATTTCACATGTATTGTGTTAAGCTTTCGAGAATACTTTGATGCACCAATCAACACTCGCACGATTTTGACTCAATGCTAGAAATCTAATTTACTTGTTCGTGTGCCCTTGATTTGAATTCACATTTATTGATCACACATTATGTTTCATCTTTAACGAGTTACTACTTTTAATCCTTATTTATAAACTGATTCTCAATCCATTGAGTGTATACGAGTTCATTCTTTGTCCTTTGCAACTTCTATTGCTGCCTCGATGCTCAACAATGATTTATAGATCAAAGTTGTCATTTGTAATCGTTTTAGTGCATATTGTAGGCAAGAGTGTTGAAAGTGGGGATGGTGTGATTTGGTTATGATTTGGCACGGGTTGATCGATTTGTTAGGCAATTGTTTGATGGCGTTGTAGGGTTTTGTTTCGTTTAAAGTATATATACAATGTGTTTTAATTACGTTTTTTTAGTGTGATTTATAGATCATTATACTTGCATTTGTTTAAAATAGTTCAAGAGTGTGTTAGAAGGCTTTAGAATCAAAACTTCACTGGATTGATGGGTTGTTAGGTGAAGCGAAAAACTATCTATACAAGACAATTGCTATTTATTGTTTTTGTATACGTTTGTTCATTTCACATGTATTGTGTTAAGCTTTCGAGAATACTTTGATGCACAAATCAACACTCGCACGATTTTGACTCTAATGCATAGAAATCTAATTTACTTGTTCGTGTGCCCTTGATTTGAATTCACATTATTGATCACACATTATGTTTCATCTTTAACGAGTTACTACTTTTAATCCTTATTTATAAACTGATTCTTAATTCCATTGATGTATACGAGTTCATTCTTTGTCCTTTGCAACTTCTATTGCTGCCTCGATGCTCAACATGATTTTATAGATCAAAGTTGTCATTTGTAATCGTTTTAGTGCATATTGTAGGCAAGAGTGTTGAAAGATGGGGATGTGTGATTTGGTTATGATTTGGCACGGGTTGATCGATTTGTTAGGCAAATTGTGTGATGGCGTTGTAGGGTTTTTGTTTCGTTTAAAGTATATATACAATGTTTTATTTACGTTTTTTAGTGTGATTTATAGATCATTATACTTGCATTTGTTTAAAATAGTTCAAGAGTGTGTTTAGAAGGCTTTAGAATCAAAACTTCACTGGATTGATGGTTGTTAGGTGAAGCAAAAACTATCCATACAAGAACAATTGCTATTAATTGTGTTTGTATACGTTGTTCATTTTGTATGTATTGTGTTAAGCTTTCGAGAATACTTTGATGCCAAATCAACACTCGCCCGATTTTGACGCTAATGCATAGAGATCTAATTTACTTGTTCGTGTGCCCTTGATTTGACTTCACATTTATTGATCACACATTATGTTTCATCTTTAACGTGTTACTACTTTTAATCCTAATTTATAAATTGATTTTAAATTCCATTGAGTGTATACGAGTTCATTCTTTGTCCTTTGCAACTTTTATTGCTGCCTCGATGCTGAACAATGATTTTTTGGATCAAAAGTTGTCATTTGTTATTGTTTTAGTGCATATTATAGGCAAGAGTGTTGAAAGATGGGGATGGTGTGATTAGGTAATGATTTGGCACGGGTTGATCGATTTGTTAGGCAAATTGTGTGATGGAGTTGTAGGGTTTTGTTTCGTTTAAAGTATATATACAATTGTTTTATTTATGTTTTTTAGTGTGATTTTATAGATCATTATACTTGCATTTGTTTAAAATAGTTCAAGAGTGTGTTTAGAAGGCTTTAGAATCAAAACTTCACTGGATTGATGGTTGTTAGGTGAAGCAAAAACTATCCATACAAGAACAATTGCTATTTATTGTTTTTGTATACGTTGTTCATTTCACTTGTATTGTGTTAAGCTTTCGAGAATACTTTGATGCACAAATCAACACTCGCACGATTTTGACTCTAATGCATAGAAATCTAATTTACTTGTTCGTGTGCCCTTGATTTGAATTCACATTTATTGATCACACATTATGTTTCATCTTTAACGAGTTACTACTTTTAATCCTTATTTATAAACTGATTCTCAATTCCATTGAGTGTATACGAGTTCATTCTTTGTCCTTTGCAACTTCTATTGCTGCCTCGATGCTCAACAATGATTTTATAGATCAAAAGTTGTCATTTGTAATCGTTTTAGTGCATATTGTAGGCAAGAGTGTTGAAAGATGGGGATGGTGTGATTTGGTTATGATTTGGCACGGGTTGATCGATTTGTTAGGCAAATTGTGTGATGGCGTTGTAGGGTTTTGTTTCGTTTAAAGTATATATACAATTGTTTTATTTACGTTTTTTAGTGTGATTTTATAGATCATTATACTTGCATTTGTTTAAAATAGTTCAAGAGTGTGTTTAGAAGGCTTTAGAATCAAAACTTCACTGGATTGATGGTTGTTAGGTGAAGCAAAAACTATCCATACAAGAACAATTGCTATTAATTGTGTTTGTATACGTTGTTCATTTTGTATGTATTGTGTTAAGCTTTCGAGAATACTTTGATGCACAAATCAACACTCGCACGATTTTGACGCTAATGCATAGATATCTAATTTACTTGTTCGTGTGCCCTTGATTTGACTTCACATTTATTGATCACACATTATGTTTCATCTTTAACGTGTTACTACTTTTAATCCTAATTTATAAATTGATTTTAAATTCCATTGAGTGTATACGAGTTCATTCTTTGTCCTTTGCAACTTTTATTGCTGCCTCGATGCTGAACAATGATTTTTTGGATCAAAAGTTGTCATTTGTTATTGTTTTAGGGCATATTATAGGCAAGAGTGTTGAAAGATGGGGATGGTGTGATTTGGTAATGATTTGGCATGGGTTGATCGATTTGTTAGGCAAATTGTGTGATGGAGTTGTAGGGTTTTGTTTCGTTTAAAGTATATATACAATTGTTTTATTTAGGTTTTTTAGTGTGATTTTATAGATCATTATACTTGCGTTTGTTTAAAATAGTTCAAGAGTGTGTTTAGAAGGCTTTAGAATCAAAACTTCACTGGATTGATGGTTGTTAGTTGAAACAAAAACTATCCATACAAGAACAATTGCTATTTATTGTTTTTGTATACGTTGTTCATTTCACATGTATTGTGTTAAGCTTTCGAGAATACTTTGATGCACAAATCAACACTCGCACGATTTTGACTCTAATGCATAGAAATCTAATTTACTTGTTCGTGTGCCATTGATTTGAATTCACATTTATTGATCACACATTATGTTTCATCTTTAACGAGTTACTACTTTTAATCCTTATTTATAAATTGATTCTAAATTCTATTGAGTGTATACGAGTTCATTCTTTGTCTTTTGCAACTTCTATTGCCGCCTCGATGCTCAACAATGATTTTATAGATCAAAAGTTGTCATTTGTAATCGTTTTAGTGCATATTGTAGGCAAGAGTGTTGAAAGATGGGGATGGTGTGATTTGGTTATGATTTCGCACGGGTTGAGCGATTTGTTAGGCAAGTTGTATGATGGCGTTGTAGGGTTTTGTTTCTTTTAAAGTATATATATACAATTGTTTTATTTATGGTTTTTAGTGTGATTTTATAGATCATTATACTTGCATTTGTTTAAAATAGTTCAAGAGTGTGTTTAGAAGGCTTTAGAATCAAAACTTCATTGGATTGATAGGTATTAGGTGAAGCAAAAACTATCCATGCAGGAACAATTGCTATTTATTGTTTTTGTATGCGTAGTTCATTTCGCATGTATTGTGTTAAGCTTTCGAGAATACTTTGATGCACAAATCAACACTAGCATGATTTTGACTCTAATGCATAGAAGGCTAATTTACTTGTTTGTTTGCCCTTGATTTGACTTCACATTTTTTAATCACACATTATGTTTCATCTTTAACGTATTACTACTTTTAATCCTAATTTATAAATTGATTCTAAATTCGATTGAGTGTATACGAGTTCATTCTTTGTCCTTTGCAACTTCTATTGCTGCCTCGATGCTCAACAATGATTTTATAGATCAAAAGTTGTCATTTGTAATCGTTTTAGTGCATATTGTAGGCAAGAGTGTTGAAAGATGGGGATGGTGTGATTTGGTTATGATTTGGCACGGGTTGAGCGATTTGTTAGGCAAGTTGTATGATGGCGTTGTCGGGTTTTGTTTCTTTTAAAGTATATATATACAATTGTTTTATTTATGGTTTTTAGTGTGATTTTATAGATCATTATACTTGCATTTGTTTAAAATAGTTCAAGAGTGTGTTTGAAAGGCTTTAGAATCAAAACTTCATTGGATTGTTGGTTGTTAGTTGAAGCAAAAACTATCCACGGAAGAACAATTCATATTTATTGTTTTTGTATACGTAGTTCATTTCGCACGTATTGTGTTAAGCTTTCGGAAATACTTTGATGCACAAATCAACACTCGCACGATTTTGACTCTAATGCATAGAAATCTAATTTACTTGTTCGTGTGCCCTTGATTTGACTTCCCATTTATTGATCACACATTATATTTCATCTTTAACGTGTTACTACTTTTAATCCTAATTTATAAATTGATTCTAAATTTCATTGAGTGTATACGAGTTCATTTTTTGTCCTTTGCAACTTCTATTGCTGCCTCGATGCTCAACAATGATTTTATAGATCAAAAGTTGTCATTTGTAATCGTTTTAGTGCATATTGTAGGCAAGAGTGTTGAAAGATGGGGATGGTGTGATTTGGTTATGATTTGGCACGGGTTGAGCGATTTGTTAGGCAAGTTGTATGATGGCGTTGTCGGGTTTTGTTTCTTTTAAAGTATATATATACAATTGTTTTATTTATGGTTTTTAGTGTGATTTTATAGATCATTATACTTGCATTTGTTTAAAATAGTTCAAGAGTGTGTTTGAAAGGCTTTAGAATCAAAACTTCATTGGATTGATGGTTGTTAGTTGAAGCAAAAACTATCCATGCAAGAACAATTTCTATTTATTGTTTTTGTATACGTAGTTCATTTCGCACGTATTGTGTTAAGCTTTCGGGAATACTTTGATACACAAATCAACAGTCGCACTATTTTGACTCTAATGCATACAAATCTAATATACTTGTTCGTGTGCCCTTGATTTGACTTCCCATTTATTGATCACACATTATATTTCATCTTTAACGTGTTACTACTTTTAATCCTAATTTATAAATTGATTCTAAATTACATTGAGTGTATATGAGTTCATTCTTTGTCCTTTGCAACTTCTATTGCTGCCTCGATGGTCAACAATGATTTTATAGATCAAAAGTTGTCAGTTGTAATCGTTTTAGTGCATATTGTAGGCAAGAGTGTTGAAAGATGGGGATGGTGTGATTTTGTTATGATTTGGCACGGGTTGAGCGATTTGTTAGGCAAGTTGTATGATGGCGTTGTCGGGTTTTGTTTCTTTTAAAGTATATATATACAATTGTTTTATTTATGGTTTTTAGTGTGATTTTATAGATCATTATACTTGCATTTGTTTAAAATAGTTCAAGAGTGTGTTTGAAAGGCTTTAGAATCAAAACTTCATTGGATTGATGGTTGTTAGTTGAAGCAAAAACTATCCATGCAAGAACAATTTCTATTTATTGTTTTTGTATACGTAGTTCATTTCGCACGTATTGTGTTAAGCTTTCGGGAATACTTTGATACACAAATCAACACGCGCACGATTTTGACTCTAATGCATAGAAATCTAATTTACTTGTTCGTGTGCCCTTGATTTGACTTCACATTTATTGATCACATATTATGTTTCATCTTTAACGTGTTACTACTTTTAATCCTAATTTATAAATTGATTCTAAATTCCATTGAGTGTACACGAGTTCATTCTTTGTCCTTTGCAACTTCTATGGCTGCCTCGATCCTCAACAATGATTTTATAGATCGAAAGTTGTCATTTTTAATCGTTTTAGTGCATATTGTAGGCAAGAGTGTTGAAAGATGGGTATGGTGTGATTTGGTTATGATTTGGCACGGATTGATCGATTTGTTAGGCAAATTGTGTGATGGCGTTGTCGGGTTTTGTTTCTTTTAGTGTATATATATACAAGTGTTTTATTTATGGTTTTTAGTGTGATTTTGTAGATCATTATACTTCCCTTTGTTTAAAATAGTTCAAGAGTGTGTTTAGAAGGCTTTAGAATCAAAACTTCATTGGATTGACACGTATTAGGTAAAGCAAAAACTATCCATGCACGAACAATTGCTATTTGTTGTTTTTGTATGCGTAGTTCATTTCGCATGTATTGTGTTAAGCTTTCGAGAATACTTTGATGCACAAATCAACACTCGCATGATTTTGACTCTGATGCATAGAAGGCTAATTTACTCGTTTGTTTGCCCTTGATTTGACTTCACATTTATTGATCACACATTATGTTTCATCTTTAACATGTTACTACTTTTAATCCTAATTTATAAATTGATTCTAAATTCCATTGAGTGTATATGAGTTCATTCTTTGTCCTTTGCAACTTCTATTGCTGCCTCGATGCTCAACAATGATTTTATAGATCAAAAGTTGTCATTTGTAATCGTTTTAGTGCATATTGTAGGCAAGAGTGTTGAAAGATGGGGATGGTGTGATTTGGTTATGATTTGGCACGAGTTGAGCGATTTGTTAGGCAAGTTGTATGATGGCGTTGTCAGGTTTTGTTTATTTTAAAGTATACATATACAATTGTTTTATTTATGGTTTTTAGTGTGATTTTATAGATCATTATAATTGTATTTGTTTAAAATAGTTCAAGAGTGTGTTTGAAAGGCTTTAGAATCAAAACATCATTGGATTGATGGTCGTTAGTTGAAGCAAAAACTATCCATGCAAGAACAATTTCTATTTATTGTTTTTGTATACGTAGTTCATTTCGCACGTATTGTGTTAAGCTTTCGGGAATACTTTGATACACAAATCAACACTCGCACGATTTTGACTCTAATGCATAGAAATCTAATTTACTTGTTCGTGTGCCCTTGATTTGACTTCCCATTTATTGTTCACACATTATATTTCATCTTTAACGTGTTACTACTTTTAATCCTAATTTATAAATTGATTCTAAATTCCATTGAGTGTATACGAGTTCATTCTTTGTCCTTTGCAACTTATATTGCTGCCTCGATGCTCTATAATGATTTTATAGATCAAAAGTTGTCATTTGTAATCGTTTTAGTGCATATTGTAGGCAAGAGTGTTGAAAGATGGGGATGGTGTGATTTGGTTATGATTTGGTACGGGTTGATCGATTTGTTAGGCAAATTGTGTGATGGCGTTGTTGGTTTTGTTTCGTTTAAAGTATATATACATTTGTTTTGTTTATGGTTTTTAGTGTGATTTGATAGATCATTATACTTACATTTGTTTAAAATAGTTCAAGAGTGTGTTTAGAAGGCTTTAGAATCAAAACATCATTGGATTGATGGTTGTTAGGTGAAGGAAAAACTATCAATGCAAGAATAATTGCTATTTATTGTTTTTGTATACCTAGTTCATTTCGCATGTATTGTGTTAAGCTTTCAAAAATACTTTGATTCACAAATCAACACTCGCACAATTTTGACTCTAATGCATAGAAATCTAATTTACTTGTTCGTGTGCCCTTGATTTGACTTCACATTTATTGATCACACATTATGTTTCATCTTTAACATGTTACTACTTTTAATCCTAATTAATAAATTGATTCTAAATTCCATTGAGTGTATACGAGTTCATTCTTTGTCCTTTGCAACTTCTATTGCTGCCTCGATGCTCAACAATGATTTTATAGATCAAAAGTTGTCATTTGTAATCGTTTTAGTGCATATTGTAGGCAAGAGTGTTGAAAGATGGGGATGGTGTGATTTGGTTATGATTTGGCACGGGTTGAGCGATTTGTTAGGCAAGTTGTATGATGACGTTGTCAGGTTTTGTTTATTTTAAAGTATATATATACAATTGTTTTATTTATGGTTTTTAGTGTGATTTTATAGATCATTATAATTGTATTTGTTTAAAATAGTTCAAGAGTGTGTTTGAAAGGCTTTAGAATCAAAATATCATTGGATTGATGGTCGTTAGTTGAAGCAAAAACTATCCATGCAAGAACAATTTCTATTTATTGTTTTTGTATACGTAGTTCATTTCGCACGTATTGTGTTAAGCTTTCGGGAATACTTTGATACACAAATCAACACTCGCACGATTTTGACTCTAATGCATAGAAATCTAATTTACTTGTTCGTGTGCCCTTGATTTGACTTCCCATTTATTGTTCACACATTATATTTCATCTTTAACGTGTTACTACTTTTAATCCTAATTTATAAATTGATTCTAAATTCCATTGAGTGTATACGAGTTCATTCTTTGTCCTTTGCAACTTCTATTGTTGCCTCGATGCTCTATAATGATTTTATAGATCAAAAGTTGTCATTTGTAATCGTTTTAGTGCATATTGTAGGCAAGAGTGTTGAAAGATGGGGATGGTGTGATTTGGTTATGATTTGGTACGGGTTGATCGATTTGTTAGGCAAATTGTGTGATGGCGTTGTTGGTTTTGTTTCGTTTAAAGTATATATACATTTGTTTTGTTTATGGTTTTTAGTGTGATTTGATAGATCATTATACTTACATTTGTTTAAAATAGTTCAAGAGTGTGTTTAGAAGGCTTTAGAATCAAAACATCATTGGATTGATGGTTGTTAGGTGAAGGAAAAACTATCAATGCAAGAATAATTGCTATTTATTGTTTTTGTATACCTAGTTCATTTCGCATGTATTGTGTTAAGCTTTCAAAAATACTTTGATTCACAAATCAACACTCGCACAATTTTGACTCTAATGCATAGAAATCTAATTTACTTGTTCGTGTGCCCTTGATTTGACTTCACATTTATTGATCACACATTATGTTTCATCTTTAACATGTTACTACTTTTAATCCAAATTTATAAATTGATTCTAAATTCCATTGAGTGTATACGAGTTCATTCTTTGTCCTTTGCAACTTCTATTGCTGCCTCGATGCTCTACAATGATTTTATAGATCAAAAGTTGTCATTTGTAATCGTTTTAGTGCATATTGTAGGCAAGAGTGTTGAAAGATGGGGATGGTGTGATTTGGTTATGATTTGGCACGGGTTGAGCGATTTGTTAGGCAAGTTGTATGATGGCGTTGTCAGGTTTTGTTTATTTTAAAGTATATATAAACAATTGTTTTATTTATGGTTTTTAGTGTGATTTTATAGATCATTATAATTGTATTTGTTTAAAATAGTTCAAGAGTGTGTTTGAAAGGCTTTAGAATCAAAACATCATTGGATTGATGGTCGTTAGTTGAAGCAAAAACTATCCATGCAAGAACAATTTCTATTTATTGTTTTTGTATACGTAGTTCATTTCGCACGTATTGTGTTAAGCTTTCAGGAATACTTTGATACACAAATCAACACTCGCACGATTTTGACTCTAATGCATAGAAATCTAATTTACTTGTTCGTGTGCCCTTGATTTGACTTCCCATTTATTGTTCACACATTATATTTCATCTTTAACGTGTTACTACTTTTAATCCTAATTTATAAATTGATTCTAAATTCCATTGAGTGTATACGAGTTCATTCTTTGTCCTTTGCAACTTCTATTGTTGCCTCGATGCTCTATAATGATTTTATAGATCAAAAGTTGTCATTTGTAATCGTTTTAGTGCATTTTGTAGGCAAGAGTGTTGAAAGATGGGGATGGTGTGATTTGGTTATGATTTGGTACGTGTTGATCGATTTGTTAGGCAAATTGTGTGATGGCGTTGTTGGTTTTGTTTCGTTTAAAGTATATATACATTTGTTTTGTTTATGGTTTTTAGTGTGATTTGATAGATCATTATACTTACATTTGTTTAAAATAGTTCAAGAGTGTGTTTAGAAGGCTTTAGAATCAAAACATCATTGGATTGATGGTTGTTAGGTGAAGCAAAAACTATCAATGCACGAACAATTGCTATTTATTGTTTTTGTATACATAGTTCATTTCGCTTGTATTGTGTTAAGCTTTCGAGAATAATTTGATGCACAAATCAACACTCGCATTATTTTGACTCTAATGCATAGAAGGCTAACTTACTTGTTTGTTTGCCCTTGATTTTACTTCACATTTATTGATCACACACTATGTTTCATCTTTAACGTGTTACTACTTTTAATCCTAATTTATAAATTAATTCTAAATTCCATTAAGTGTATACGAGTTCATTCTTTGTCCTTTGCAACTTTTATTGTTGCCTCGATGCTCAACAATGATTTTATAGATCAAAAGTTGTCATTTGTAATCGTTTTAGTGTATATTGTAGGCAAGAGTGTTGAAAGATGGGGATGGCGTGATTTGGTTATTATTTGGCACGGGTTGATTGATTTGTTTGGCAAATTGTGTGATGGCGTTGTCATGTTTTGTTTCGTTTAAAGTATATATACAATTGTTTTATTTATGTTTTTTAGTGTAATTTTATAGATCATTATATTTGCACTTGTTTAAAATAGTTAAAGATGGTGTTTAAAAGGCTTTACAATCAAAACTTTATTGGATTGATGGTTGTTAGGTGAAGCAAAAACTAACCATGCAAGAACCATTGCTATTTATTGTTTTTGTATACGTGGTTCATTTCGCATGTATTGTGTTAAGCTTTCTAGAATACTTTGATGTACAAATCAACACTCGCACGATTTTGACTCTAATGCATAGAAATCTAATTTACTTGTTCGTGCGCCCTTGATTTGACTTCGCATTTATTGATCACACATTATGTTTCATCTTTAACGTGTTACTACTTTTAATCCTAATTTATAAATTGATTCTAAATTCCATTAAGTGTATACGAGTTCATTCTTTGTCCTTTGCAACTTCTATTGTTGCCTCTATGCTCAACAATGATTTTATAGATCAAATGTTGTCATTTGTAATCGTTTTAGTGCATATTGTGGGCAAGAGTGTTGAAAGATGGGGATGGTGTGATTTGGTTATTATTTGGCACGGGTTGATCGATTTGTTAGGCAAATTGTGTGATGGCGTTGTCGTGTTTTGTTTCGTTTAAAGTATATATACAATTTTTTTATTTATGTTTTTTAGTGTGATTTTATGGATCATTATATTTGCACTTGTTTAAAATAGTCGTAGCGGGTGTTTAAAAGGCTTTACAATCAAAACTTCATTGGATTGATGGTTGTTAGGTGAAGCAAAAACTAACCACGCAAGAACCATTGCTATTTATTGTTTTTGTATACGTGGTTCATTTCGCATGTATTGTGTTAAGCTTTCTAGAATACTTTGATGCACAAATCAACACTCGCACGATTTTGACTCTAATGCATATAAATCTAATTTACTTGTTCGTGCGCCCTTGATTTGACTTTGCATTTATTGATCATACATTATGTTTCATCTTTAACGTGTTACTACTTTTAATCCTAATTCATAAATTGATTCTAAATTCCATTAAGTGTATACGAGTTTATTCTTTGTCCTTTACAACTTCTAATGTTGCCTCGATGCTTAACAATGATTGTATAGATCAAAAGTTGTCATTTGTAATAGTTTTAGTGCATATTGTTGGCAAGAGTGTTGAAAGATGGGGATTGGGTGATTTGATTATGATTTGTCTCGGGTTGATCGATTTGTTAGGCAAATTATGTGATGACGTTGTTGGGTTTTGTTTCGTTTAAAGTATATATACAATTGTTTTATTTATGTTTTTTTGTGTGATTTTATAGATCATTATACTTGTATTTGTTTAAAATAGTTCAAGAGTGTGTTTAAAAGGCTTTAGAATCAAAACTTTATTGGATTGATGGTTGTTAGGTGAAGCAAAAACTAACCATGCAAGAACCATTGCTCTTTATTGTTTTTGTATACGTGGTTCATTTTGCATGTATTGTGTTAAGCTTTCTAGAATACTTTGATGCAAAAATCAACACTCGCACGCTTTTGACTCTAATGCATAGAAATCTAATTTACTTGTTCGTGCGCTCTTGATTTGACTTCGCATTTATTGATCTCACATTATGTTTTATCTTTAACGTGTTACTACTTTTAATCCTAATTTATAAATTGATGCTAAATTACATTAAGTGCATACGAGTTCATTCTTTGTCCTTTCCAACTTCTATTGTTGCCTCGATGCTCAACAATGATTGTATAGATCAAAAGTTGTCATTTGTAATAGTTTTAGTGCATATTGTTGCCAAGAGTGTTGAAAGATGGGGATTGGGTGATTTGGTTATGATTTGGCTCGGGTTGATCGATTTGTTAAGCAAATTATGTGATGACGTTGTCGGATTTTGTTTCGTTTAAAGTATATATACAATTGTTTTATTTATGTTTTTTAGTGTGATTTTATAGATCATTATACTTGTATTTGTTTGAAATAGTTTTCAAGAGTGTGTTTATACTTGTTTTTTAGTGTGATTTTATAGATTATTATACTTTATTTTATAGATCATTATACTTGTATTTGTTTTATTTATGTTTTATTTATGTTTTTTAGTATGTTTTTTAATAATATTTACTGATTACAACATCTTTACATTACAAATCATTGTCGGGTTTCATTACTACACAAAATGGATGCCAACCAAAAATCTTTGCCAAGTAGCTTCACCCTGTGCCATCCTCAGCAACCATTACCTGCCAACTGAAAATGCATAAAAGTCAGCGTTGCTGAGTGAGTTCTAGTTTTATAATAGAAATACTTTACTTTCGTTTAGAAAACCTTCTGTTACTTTCATTCGCGATCATACATCATACGTACATACAGAGAATATTTATTATTATCTTTCATCATCGTACGTCATTCGTTCTTTCATCATTATCTTTCACTTTCATCCGGACCAATGCCATGTGCTATACCCCAAACATTGTGCACGAAGCTGGTACTGGGCCGAAGTCTATAAATAGACCCCAAACATTGTGCACGAAGCTGACTCCAGTACCTGGGGCAAGCGACAAGGGTCCCATACGTTTGGTCAATCTCAAGGATTAGACCCCGTGTGCATCCTTCTGGGTTAGCTAAACCGCACACAGTTGAGCTAACACCCTTCATTGGGTGTGAACCTCCTTACGTTTTGCTTGCAAGACTTTTCTTTCATTCTTTACGTTCCACTTTTCTTTATCATTAACTTCCGCTTTCATTATATAATACTTTACGTTTATTAGCATATTCACACCACGTAAAGCCACGGAATAATATAATAAGGTAAAGAAAACAGGCCTTAAACATACATAACATCATCATATAACATCACATACAATCACCATATATCATCAAACATCATCCCCGGAAACAATCCAAGCCACAGCCTAGAAATCCTTCTTTCCCGAAAATTTCAGAAAATTTTCTAAGTCTTAGGCGCATGAGCACTATGCGGGCGCTTGGCCACTATGCGGGCGCATGAATTCTTAGGCGCATGGGCGACTTAGGCGCATGGGCACTATTTGGGAGCACGGCCAACACTTAGGCGTCTGGATCACTTTCTAGGCGCATGAGTATTATGCAGGCGCATGAGCCTGATCTAGGCGCATGGGCACTTAGACGTTTTGGGCAATATTCCAGGCGCATGGGCACTATTTGTGCGCATGAACACTTAGGCGCGTGGCCAACTACTTTTCTAACTACCATCATTTTCAGACCCAAATTATCAATCTAAGCCGTTCTAGCCTAGTTTCTAGCATACTAAGCATCTAACAAGCATAGAATCATAAACATAACCAATAATCATCCCGAACATTTACCCACCCAACAGGGGCACATACACATACATACGGGTACACACCCAAATTTTATAAAAACATTTAAACATGCATTTCCAGCCCCAAAATCAGTTAAAACATTTAAAAACGGGGATCTAGAACTCACCTCTTGCAACTTTCGAGTAAGACTTCCTTCAAACCCGAATGCTTATGAGTTCAAACACCTAAGAACACCAAAACACATAACCGGACACGCATACAAGCACATAAGCACATACCCGAAGCTGAAAATCAGCCAAGAACATCCTGAAATCCAAAAACTAACCTGAATTCAGCTTATTCTTCTTCCTCTCTCTAAAACCAAAGAGAATTCTGCTCTTTCTCTCTCTAGAAAATCGACAGAAAGATGATGTGCAATAGGGGTGGGCGGCCATGCCACCTTTTGAACGAATTAATCATAAGGTTTGCCCCCTTGCACAACTTTAACCCCTCAACTTGGTTTATTTTGCTTTTCTTCCTCTTTTTCTTTGCTTTTCTCTTCTTTTAAAATTTCCGGGTGTTACAAGTCCACCCGCCTTATATAGGTTTCGTCCCCGAAACCTGTCATTCCTCGAACAGCTGAGGATAATGCTGCCTCATCTCCTCCTCAGGTTCCTATGTAGACTCGGATCCCTTTCTATGCTTCCACTGTACCCGCACCAAGGGAACTACTTTATTCCTTAGCCTCTTCTCTTTCCTGTCAATGATAGCCACTGGTTGCTCCACATAATTGAGCCGCTCGTCAACCTCAATGTCCTCCAGTGGTACCACCATATCCTCATCCGCTAAGCACTTTCTCAGATGAGATACATGGAATGTCGGGTGAATTCCACTTAACTCATCGGGCAACTCTAATCTATAGGCTACCTTTCCTACTCGAGCAATGATTCGGAAAGGCCCTATATACCTTGGACTCAACTTGCCCCGCTTTCTAAACCGAATGATACCCTTCCAAGGTGAAACCTTCAACATAACTCTATCACCCACCTTGAATTCAATCGGTCTACGTCTTTTATCGGCATACGACTTCTGTTTATCTTTGGCTGCCTTCATATAAGCTTTGATCTTTTCTAGCTTCTCAGTCGTAGCCTCAATCACCTCAACGCTCCCTAATTCCTTCTGACCGATGTCACCCCAACATACGGGTGTCCTACACCTTCTATCGTATAGCATCTCATAGGGTAGCATACCAATGCTGGCATGATAACTGTTGTTGTATGAGAATTCAGCTAACGGTAAGTGTTCGTCCCAACTTCCTCCAAAGTCGATGACACATGCCCGAAGCATATCCTCAAGCGTCTGAATAGTTCTTTCTGATTGACCATCCGTTTGAGGATGATAAGCCGTACTGATGTGTAACCTCGTCCCCATCGCATCGTGGAATCTCTTCCAAAACTTGGATGTAAACCGAGGGTCACGGTCAGACACAATACACACCGGTACACCATGACGAGTCACAATCTCCTTGATGAATAGATCCGCTAACCTCTCGTAGGAATACGTTTCACGGATCGGTAAGAAATGAGCACTCTTCGTCAGACGATCGACTATCACCCATATGGCATCATACCTTCTTGCCGTTCGTGGCAGCTTCGTCATAAAATCCATGGTGATATGCTCCTACTTCCACTCGGGTATATCCAAAGGTTGGATCTTCCCGTATGGCTTCTGATGCTCCGCCATCACCTGCGAACAAGTAAGGCACTTACTCACGTACTCCGCCACATCACGCTTCATACCGGGCCACCAATAATCTTTCTTCATATCATGAATCATCTTTGTAGCACCGGGATGAATGGAGTATCGAGTCTTATGAGCCTCGTCCATGATCTTCCCACGTAAATGTTCATAATGAGGAATTCACATTCGCCCAAATCGGGTTCTAACACCGAAAGTGTTTTCACCCAATTTCACGACTAGACCTCTCATCCTTTCGGAATTAAGGCGATCTTCTTTCAACGCCTCGTCTTGGAATCCCTTGACCTTCTTTATAACATCGGAGGTCATAACCAATTGGTAAGCCTTCACCCGGATCGGTTCAGGCCTCTCCTTTCGGCTAAGGGCATCCGGCACTACGTTGGCTTTGCCCGGATGGTAATGAATCTCACAATCATAGTCCTTAATGAGCTCTAACCATTGCCTCTGCCTCATATTCAAATCCTTCTTCTCAAAGAAGTACTTCAAGCTCTTGTGGTCGGTGAAGATAGTGCACTTCGTCCCATACAAGTAGTGCCTCCAAATCTTCAATGCAAAGACCACAGCCGCTAACTCCAAGTCATGAGTAGGGTAATTAACCTCATGAACTTTTAGCTGTCGGGATGCGTAAGCTATAACCTTCCCTCGCTGCATCAACACGCAACCCAATCCCAAATAAAAAGCATCTGAGTAAACCACCAAATCTTCGTTTCCTTCGGGTAACGACAAGACTGGAGCTCGCGTCAATCTCTTCTTTAGCTCCTCAAAAGCCTTCTCTTGCTCTTGACCCCATACAAACTTCACGTCCTTACGGGTCAATTTGGTCAACGGAGAAGCTATCTTCGAGAAGTCTTGGATGAATCTCCTATAATAGCCCGCCAATCCCAAGAAACTACGAATCTCGGATGGCGTCTTTGGAGACTTCCATTGCATCACAGCTTCTACTTTTGCTGGGTCGACCCTTCGGAATTAACCACATGACCCAAAAACTGAACTTCGCGCAACCAGAACGCGCACTTGGAGAACTTGGCATACAATTCCTCCCTTCTAAGCGTCTCCAACACCTCCCGAATATGACCGGCATGCTCCTCCTCGCTCCTTGAGTAAATCAGGATATCATCGATAAACACAATCATCGATTTATCCAACATCGGCCGGCACACTCGATTCATCAAATCCATGAATGCAGCTGGTGCGTTGGTTAAACCAAAAGACATAACGAGAAACTCGTAGTGTCCATAACGCGTGCGAAAAGCTGTTTTAGGAATATCTTGCTCCTTCACCTCAGCTGATGATAACCCGATTGAAGATCGATTCTCGAAAACCAACTGGCACCTTGCAGCTGATCAAACAATTCATCAATTCTTGGTAAAGGATATCGATTCTTCACTGTCAATTTATTCAACTCGCGGTAGTCGATACACATCCTCATGCTACCGTCCTTCTTCTTTACAAACAAGACCGGAGCACCCTAGGGAGAGATACTCGGTCGAATAAACCCTTTATCCAACAGTTCTTGCAATTGGACCATCAGTTCCTTCATCTCTGTTGGAGCCAATCGATACGGTGCCTTAGCGACAGGCTGAGCACCGGGTATCAAATCAATCAGGAACTCGATCTCAAGGTCCGGTGGCACACCTGGTAAATCTTCTGGAAACACATCGGGAAAGTCACACACAACTGGTACGTCGGTCAATTGTGGTGTTGACGTGTCCACATCTTTCACATAAGCTAGGTAGGCACTACATCCACGCCTCATGCACTTCCCCGCCAACGCCATCGAAATCACTCTCGGGACCGTAGTAACTCGATCACCGTAGACCGTCACCGAACTCCCGTCAGGCGCTGTCAGTCGGATCATCTTCTTGCGACATACAATATTCGCTTCATAAGCCGCTAACCAGTCCATCCCTAGGACTACATCAAACCCGCCTAAGGTCATCACAAACAGTCTAGCAGGAAACCTATGACCTTCTAGTTTTATGTCACAGCCATCTATTATATTAGAAATCCTAGTAGACTTACCTATGGCAGTTTCTACATCGAAGGGCTCATAAATACTTCTACTTCTAACGGGCAAATTAGCACAGAAAGCAGCAGAAATAAAACTCCTACTAGCACCAGAATCAAACAACACAGAGGCAAGAGTTTGGTTTACTAGAAACGTACCTGACACAACATCAAGGTCCATCCTAGCCTCCTCCCTGGTCATCGTGAAAGCCCTGGCGCTCGCCTTCTGCCCTTTAGTTCCGGTCGTCTTCTTTGCTCCAGAACTCTCCGCCCTCGGCTTCTTGCAATCCCTGCTCAGGTGACCCTCTCCGCCACAGTTAAAACACTTCGTCACCCTACAATTCTTTGCTATGTGACCGAACTTCCCACACTTGAAGCAGACATTTGATCCCTATCTACACTCTCCAGTATGCTCCCTTCCGCATTTACCACACTTCCTTGTCCCCGCACAAGAGGCGGTCACTCGCCGATCATCCACCCTTGCAACCTTGTTGTTTGGAGCGACACCACCGCGTCCAAACCGCTTCCCGTTCTAGTTTCGATCACCACCACCATTTTTCTTGCTTACTTCAACCACAGTCACCTCCCGTTCGTCATACAGCCTTCCCGCCAGATCAACCACCGACCTAAACGTGCTCGGCTAGGCGGCGATCATGTGCCTGAGAATATCCGCCGGCAATCCCTGGATGTACCTCTTTATCTTCCGTGACATAGGTGTCACCTGATCTGGCACCAGTCGCGCCATCTCATTACTGTTGGTGCGTCATGGTTCCCGTCTCCAGCTGTAGGAACTCCCTCTCAATCTTATCAAGTTCCCTATGAGGACAGAACTCCTCAATCATCAGCTTCTTTAGCTCATCCCACCTCATCTTTTCGATTGCCCTGCTACCCTCGGCCTGGACAATATTGTCCCACCAGCATAGAGCCGAGTCCACGAATGAGTAGGTAGCAAACTTCACTTTCTGGTCCTCCCTGCACTCGTTGATATCAAGTACAGCTTCCATTTCTCTCACCCATCGATGGGCAGCAGCAGCGTTACCATTGCCATCAAAAGTCGGGGGCTTGCATCTCTGAAATGCCACAGCCCCGAGCTGTCCCTAGCACCGCTTCTTCCTCCTCCTCATCACTGGGGACAACCGTCTCAGTCTCCCGTTGCTCCGCTCCTCCCGCGGCCTTCTCTTTCTCCTTCTTCTCTTCCTCCCTTACAGCTCTGATCACTTCGACCATCATAGACGGCAGGATCGTCTGCATGACTTGGTGAACCTCCTCAACAACAGCTTCTTTCACCGAGGCCCTTAGATTAGCACCCTCATCACCACCTTCCTGGTGAGGGGTCTTGGGCTCTTCTGGTGCCCTTTCCGCAGCCTTAGCACCACCTCTTGTGGCACGCGGTCCCGCACCACGCCCACCACGACCTCCACCTATAGAAGCTTTCGAAGATTTACCACCAGCCATCCTCTAAACACACTATAAGATTCAAACACTAACACAGTCATTGAAGGTAATAGCTCAGTTTATGTCAAGTATAGTAAGTCCCTAATTACAGTGGCCAGTTGTAATTAACCACTTACTTTACTCTTCATACTCCAAGCATTTCCTATCCTGACTACATCAGTATTCAAATCTACTAAGAGCACATAGAACAGATAACATGCGCACATAATACCGGTTAACATTAAAAGAAATACGTGATGGCACGTAGCTACTTGGGCTGACATCCCTTCCATTTGTCCCATTCTCAGTTTAAGTTTAGGTTTATTTGAAAAATATTTACCCATTTCTCTTAAACTTTGGCTCTGATACCAACTTGTAAGGCCCCGTTTCCTGGACACTCACAGTTGGACAATCATCGCAAATACTAATTCAAAATCTCATAAAAATCTATTTAACATGCACAACGGAAAAATTTAATGAAACCATTTCATATAATAATATTTACTGATTACAACATCTTTACATTACAAATCATTGTCGGGTTCATCACTACACAAAATGGATGCCAACCAAAAATCTTTGCCAAGTAGCTTCACCCCGTGCCATCCTCAGCAACCATTACCTGCCAACTGAAAATGCATAAAAGTCAGCGTTGCTGAGTGAGTTCTAGTTTTATAATAGAAATACTTTACTTTCGTTTAGAAAACCTTCCGTTACTTTCATTCGCGATCATACATCATACATACATACAGATAATATTTATTATTATCTTTCATCATCATTCCTCATTGTACGTCGTTCGTTCTTTCATCATTATCTTTCACTTTCATCCGGACCAATGCCATGTGCTATACCCCAAACATTGTACACGAAGCTGGTACTGGGCCGAAGTCTATAAATAGACCCCAAACATTGTGCACGAAGCTGACTCTAGTACCTAGGGCAAGCGACAAGGGTCCCATACGTTTGGTCAATCTCAAGGATTAGACCCCCGTGTGCATCCTTCAAGGTTAGCTAAACCGCACACAGTTAAGCTAACACCCTTCATTGGGTGTGAACCTCCTTACGTTTTGCTTGCAAGACTTTTCTATCATTCTTTACGTTCCATTTTTCTTTATCATTAACTTCCGCTTTCATTACATAATACTTTACGTTTATTAGCATATTCACAACACGTAAAGCCACGGAATAATATAATAAGGAACATAAAGAAAACAAGCCTTAAACATACATAACATCATCATATAACATCACATACAATCACCATATATCATCAAACATCATCCCCGGAAACAATCCAAGCCACAGCCTAGAAATCCTTCTTTCCCGAAAATTTCAGAAAATTTTCTAAGTCTTAGGCGCATAAGCACTATGCGGGCGCTTGGCCACTATGCGGGCGCATTAATTCTTAGGCGCATGGGCGACTTGAGCGCATGGGCACTATTTGGGCGCACGGCCAACACTTAGGCGTCCGGACCACTTTGTAGGCGCATGAGTACTATGCAGGCGCATGAGCCTGATCTAGGCGCATGGGCACTTAGGCGTTTTGGGCAGTATTCCAGGCGCATGGGCACTATTTGTGCGCATGAACCTTGGGCGTTTGGGTACTGTTTGGGCGCATGATCTCAGGCGCATGAACACTTAGGCGCATGGCCAACTACTTTTCTAACTACCATCATTTTCAGACCCAAATTATCAATCTAAGCTGTTCTAGCCTAGTTTCTAGCATACTAAGCATCTAACAAGCATAGAATCATAAACATAACCAATAATCATCCCGAACATTTACCCACCCAACAGGGGCACATACATATACATACGGGTACACACCCAAATTTTATAAAAACATTTAAACATGCATTTCCAGCCCCAAAATCGGTTAAAACATTTAAAAACGGGGATCTAGAACTCACCTCTTGCAACTTTCGAGTAAGACTTCCTTCAAACCCGAATGCTTATGAGTTCAAACACCTAAGAACACCAAAACACACAACCGGACACGCATACAAGCACATAAGCACATACCCAAAGCTAAAAATCAGCCAAGAACATCCTGAAATCCAAAAACTAACCTAAATTCAGCTTCTTCTTCTTCCTCTCTCTAAAACTGAAGAGAATTCTGCTCTTTCTCTCTCTAGAAAATCGACAGGAAGATGATGTGCAATAGGGGTGGGCGGCCATGCCACCTTTTGAACGAATTAATCATAAGGTTTGCCCCCTTACACAACTTTAACCCCTCAACTTGGGTTATTTTGCTTTTCTTCCTCTTTTTCTTTGCTTTTCTCTTCTTTTAAAATTTCCGGGTGTTACATACATTGAGTGTATACGAGTTCATTCTTTGTCCTTTGCAACTTCTATTGTTGCCTCGATGCTCAACAATGATTTAATAGATCAAAAGTTGTCATTTGTAATCGTTTTAGTGCATATTGTAGGCAAGAGTGTTGAAAGATGGGGATGGTGTGATTTGGTTATTATTTGGCACGGGTTGATCGATTTGTTAGGCAAATTGTGCGATGGCGTTGTCGTGTTTTGTTTCGTTTAAATTATATATACAATTGTTTTATTTATGTTTTTTAGTGTGATTTTATAGATCATTATATTTGCACTTGTTTAAAATAGTTGAAGAGGGTGGTTAAAAGGCTTTACAATCAAAATTTTATTGGATTGATGGTTGTTAGGTGAAGCAAAAACTAACCATGCAAGAACCATTGCTATTTATTGTTTTTGTATACGTGGTTAATTTCGCATGTATTGTGTTAAGCTTTCTAGAATACTTTGATGCACAAATCAACACTCGTATGATTTTGACTCTAATGCATAGAAATCTAATTTACTTGTTCGTGCGCTCTTGATTTGACTTCGCATTTATTGATCACACATTATGTTTCATCTTTAACGTGTTACTACTTTTAATCCTAATTTATAAATTGATTCTAAATTTCATTAAGTGTATACGAGTTCATTCTTTGTCCATTGCAACTTCTATTGTTGCCTCGATGCTAAAAAATGATTGTATAGATCAAAAGTTGTCATTTGTAATAGTTTTAGTGCATATTGTTGGCAAGAGTGTTGAAAGATGGGGATTGGGTGACTTGGTTATGATTTGGCTCGGGTTGATCGATTTGTTAGGCAAATTATGTGATGACGTTGTCGGGTTTTGTTTCGTTTAAAGTATATATACAATTGTTTTATTTATGTTTTTTAGTATGATTTTATAGATCATTATACTTGTATTTGTTTAAAATAGTTCAAGAGTGTGTTTAGAAGGTTTTAAAATCAAAACTTCACTGGATTGATGGTTGTTAGGTGAAGCAAAAACTATCCATACAAGAACAATTGCTATTTATTGTTTTTATATACGTTGTTCATTTTGCATGTATTGTATTAAGCTTTTGAAAATACTTTGATGCACAAATCAACACTCGCACGATTTTGACTCGAATGCATAGAAATCTAATTTACTTGTTCGTGTGCCCTTGATTTGACTTCACATTTATTGATCACACATTATGTTTTATCTTTAACTTGTTACTACTTTTAATCCTAATTTATAAATTGATTCTAAATTCCATTAAGTGTATACGAGTTCATTCTTTGTACTTTGCAACTTCTATTATTGCCTCGATGCTCAACAATGATTTTATAGATCAAAAGTTGTCATTTGTAATCGTTTTAGTGCATATTGTTGGCACGAGTGTTGAAAGATGGGGATGGTGTGATTTGGTTATTATTTGGTACGGGTTGAACGATTTGTTAGGCAAATTTTGTGATGGCGTTGTCGTGTTTTGTTTCGTTTAAAGTATATATACAATTGTTTTATTTATGTTTGTTAGTGTGATTTTATAGATCATTATACTTGCATTTGTTTAAAATAATTCAAGAGTGTGTTTAAAAAGCTTTAGAATCAAAGTTTAATTGGATTGATGGTTGTTAGGTAAAGCAAAAACTATCCATACAAGAACAATTGCTATTTATTGTTTTTGTATACGTAGTTCATTTCGCATGTATTGTGTTGAGCTTTCTAGAATACTTTGATGCACAAATCAACACTCGCATGATTTTGACTCTAATGCATAGAAATCTAACTTACTTGCTCGTGCTCCCTTGATTTGACTTCACATTTATTGATCACACATTATGTTTTATCTTTAAAGTGTTACTACTATTAATCCTGATTTATAAATTGAATCTAAATTCCATTGAGTGTATACTAGTTCATTCTTTGTCCTTTGCAATTTCTATTGTTGCCTCGATGCTCAACAATGATTTTATAGATCAAAAGTTGTCATTTGTAATCGTTTTAGTGCATATTGTAGGCAAGAGTGTTGAATGATGGGGATAGTGTTATTTGGTTATGATTTGGCACGGGTTGAGCAATTTGTTAGGCTAAATTGTATGATGGCGTTGTCGGGTTTTGTTTCTTTTAAAGTATATATATACAATTGTTTTATTTATGGTTTTTAGTGTGACTTTATAGATCATTATACTTGTATTTGTTTAAAATAGCTCAAGAGTGTGTTTAGAAGGCTTTAGAATCAAAACTTCATTGGATTGATGGTTTTTGGGTGAAGCAAAAACTATGCATGCAAGAACAATTGATGTTTATTATTTTTGTATACGTTGTTTATTTCGCATGTATTGTGTTAAGCTTTCGAGAATACTTTGATGCACTAATCAACACTCGCACGATTTTGACTCTAATGCATACAAATCTAATTTACTTGTTCATGTGCCCTTGATTTGACTTCATATTTATTAATCACACATTATGTTTCATCTTTAACGTGTTACTACTTTTAATCCTAATTTATAAATTGATTATAAATTCCATTAAGTGTATACGAGTTCATTCTTTGTCCTTTGCAACTTCTATTGTTGCCTCGATGCTCAACAATGATTTTATAGATCAAAAGTTGTCATTTTAATCATTTTAGTGCATATTGTAGGCAAGAGTGTTGAAAGATAGGGATGGTGTGATTTGGTTCTGATTTGGCACGGGTTGATCGATTTGTTACGCAAATTATGTGATGGCGTTGTCGGGTTTTGTTTCGTTTAAAGTATATACACAAATGTTTTATTTATGTTTTTTTGTGTCATTTTATAGATCATTATACTTGATTTGTTTAAAATAGTTCAAGAGTGTGTTTAAAATGCTTTAGAATCAAAACTTCATTGTATTGATGGTTGTTAGGTGAAGCAAAAACTATCCATGCAAGAACAATTGCTATTTATTGTTTTTGTATACGTAGTTCATTTCGCATGTATTGTGTTAAGCTTTCGAACATACTTTGATGCACAAATCAACACTCGCACGATTTTGACTCTAATGCATAGAAATCTAATTTACTTGTTCGTGCGTCCTTGATTTGACTTCACATTTATTGATTATACATTATGTTACATCTTTAACGTGTTACTACTTTTAATTCTAATTTATAAATTGATTCTAAATTCCATTAAGTGTATACGAGTTCATTTTTTTGTCCTTTACAGCTTCTATTGTTGCCTCGATGCTCAACAACGATTTTATAGATCAAAAGTTGTCATTTGTAATTGTTTTAGTGCATATTGTAGGCAAGAGTGTTGAAATATAGGGATGGTATGATTTGGTTATGATTTGGCACGGGTTGATCGATTTGTTAGGCAAATTGTGTGATGGTGTTGTCTGGTTTTGTTTCGTTTAAAGTATATATACAATTGTCTTGTTTATGGTTGTTAGTGTGATTTGATAGATCATTATACTTGAATTTGTTTAAAATAGTTCAAGAGTGTGTTTAGAAGGCTTTAGAATCAAAACATCATTGGATTGATGGTTGTTAGGTGAAGCAAAAACTATCCATGCAAGAACAATTGCTGTTTATTGTTTTTGTATACATAGTTCATTTCGCATGTATTGTGTTAAGCTTTCGAGAATACTTTGATGCACATATCAACACTCGCACGATTTTGACTCTAACGCATAGAAATCTAATTTACTTGTTCGCGTGCCCTTGATTTGACTTCTCAATTATTGATCACACATTATGTTTCATCTTTAACGTGTTACTACTTTTAATCCTAATTCATAAATTGATTCTAAATTCCATTGAGTGATTTCGAGTTCATTCTTTGTTCTTTGCAACTTCTATTGTTGCCTCGATGCTCAACAATGATTTTATAGATCAAAAGTTGTCATTTGTAATCGTTTTAGTGCATATTGTAGGCAAGAGTGTTGAAAGATGGGGATGGTGTGATTTGGTTATGATTTGGCACGGGTTGATCGATTTGTTAAGCAAATTGTGTGATGGCGTTGTCGGGTTTTGTTTCGTTAAAAGTATATATATACAATTGTTTTGTTTATGTTTTTTAGTGTGATTTGATAGATCATTATACTTGCATTTGTTTAAAATAGTTCAAGAGTGTGTTTAGAAGGCTTTAGAATCAACACTTCATTGGATTGATGGTTGTTAGGTTAAGCAAAAACTATCCATGCAAGAACAATTGCTATTTATTGTTTTTGTATACTTAGTTCATTTCGCATGTATTGTGTTAAGCTTTCGAGAATACTTTGATGCACCAATCAACACTCGCACGATTTTGACTCTAATGCATAGAAATCTAATTTACTTGTTCGTGCGCCCTTCATTTGACTTCACATTTATTGATCATACATTGTGTTTCAACTTTAACATGTTAATACTTTTAATCAAAATTTATAAATTGATTCTAAATTCCATAGAGTGTATACGAGTTTATTCTTTGTTCTTTGCAACTTCTATTATCGCCTCGATGCTCAACAATGATTTTATAGATCAAAAGTTGTCATTTGTAATCGTTTTAGTGCATATTGTAGGCAAGAATGTCCAAAGATGGGGATGGTGTGATTTGGTTATGATTTGGCACGGGTTGATCGATTTGTTAGGCAAATTGTATGATGGCGTTGTCGGGTTTTGTTTTGTTTAAAGTATATACACAATTGTTTTGTTTATGTTATTTAGTGTGATTTGATAGATCATTATACTTGCATTTGTTTAAAATAGTTCAAGAGTGTGTTTAGAAGGCTTTAGAATCAAAACTTCATTGGATAGATGGTTGTTAGGATAAGCAAAAACTATCCATGCAAGAACAATTGCTATTTATTGTTTACGTATACTTAGTTCGTTTCGCATATATTGTGCTAAGCTTTCGAGAATACTTTGATGCACAAATCAACACTCGCACGATTTTGACTCTAATGCATAGAAATCTAATTTACTTGTTCGTACGCCCTTCATTTGACTTCACTTTTATTGATCATACGTTGTGTTTCATCTTTAACATGTCACTACTTTTAATCCTAATTTATAAATTGATTCTAAATTCCATTGAGTGCATACTAGTTCATTCTTTGTCCTTTGCAACTTCTATAGTTGCCTCGATGCTCAACAATGATTTTATAGATCAAAAGTTGTCATTTATAATCGTTTTATGCATATTGTAGGCAAGAGTGTTGAAAAATGGGGATGGTGTGATTTGGTTATGATTTGGCACGGGTTGATCGATTTGTTAGGCAAATTGTGTGATGGCGTTGTCGGGTTTTTTTTGGTTTAAAGTATATATACAATTATTTTGTTTATGTTATTTAGTGTGATTTGATAGATCATTATACTTGAATTTGTTTAAAATAGTTCAAGAGTGTGTTTAGAAGGCTTTAGAATCAAAACTTCATTGGATTGATGGTTGTTAGGTTAAGCAAAAACTATCCATGCAAGAACAATTGCAATTTATTGTCTTTGTATACGTTTTTTATTTCGCATGTATTGTGTTAAGCTTTCGAGAATACTTTGATGCACAAATCAACACTCGCACGATTTTGACTCTAATGCATAGAAATCTAATTTACTTGTTCGTGTGCCCTTGATTTGACTTCATATTTATTGATCACATATTATGTTTCAACTTTAACGTGTTACTACTTTTAATCCTAATTTATAAATTGATTCTAAATTCCATTAAGTGTATACGAGTTCATTCTTTGTCCTTTGCAACTTCTATTGTTGCCTCGTTGCTCAACAATGATTTTATAGATCAAAAGTTGTCATTTGTATTCGTTTTAGTGCATATTATAGGTAATAGTGTTGAAAGATGGGGATGGTGTTATTTGGTTATTATTTGGCACGGGTTGATCGATTTGTTAGGCAAATTGTGTGATGGCGTTGTCAGGTTTTGTTTCGTTTAAAGTATATATACAAATGTTTTGTTTATGGTTTTTAGTGTGATTTGATAGATCATTATACTTGCATTTGTTTAAAATAGTTCAAGAGTGTGTTTAGAAGGCTTTAGAATCAAAACTTCATTGGATTGATGGTTGTTAGGTGAAGCAAAAACTATCAATGCAAGAAAAATTGCTGTTTATTATTTTTGTATACGTAGTTCATTTCGCATGTATTGTGTTAAGCTTTCGAGAATACTTTGATGCACAAATCAACACTCGCAAGATTTTGACTCTAATGCATAGAAATCTAATTTACTTGTTCGCGTGCCCTCGATTTGACTTCACAATTATTGATCACACATTATGTTTCATCTTTAACGTGTTACTACTTTTAATCCTAATTCATAAATTGATTCTAAATTCCATTGAGTGATTTCGAGTTCATTCTTTGTTCTTTGCAACTTCTATTGTTGCCTCGATGCTCAACAATGATTTTATAGATCAAAAGTTGTCATTTGTAATCGTTTTAGTGCATATTGTAGGCAAGAGTGTTGAAAGATGGGGATGGTGTGATTTGGTTATGATTTGGCACGGGTTGATCGATTTGTTAAGCAAATTGTGTGATGGCGTTGTCGGGTTTTGTTTCGTTAAAAGTATATATATACAATTGTTTTGTTTATGTTTTTTAGTGTGATTTGATAGATCATTATACTTGCATTTGTTTAAAATAGTTCAAGAGTGTGTTTAGAAGGCTTTAGAATCAACACTTCATTGGATTGATGGTTGTTAGGTTAAGCAAAAACTATCCATGCAAGAACAATTGCTATTTATTGTTTTTGTATACTTAGTTCATTTCGCATGTATTGTGTTAAGCTTTCGAGAATACTTTGATGCACCAATCAACACTCGCACGATTTTGACTCTAATGCATAGAAATCTAATTTACTTGTTCGTGCGCCCTTCATTTGACTTCACATTTATTGATCATACATTGTGTTTCAACTTTAACATGTTAATACTTTTAATCAAAATTTATAAATTGATTCTAAATTCCATAGAGTGTATACGAGTTTATTCTTTGTTCTTTGCAACTTCTATTATCGCCTCGATGCTCAACAATGATTTTATAGATCAAAAGTTGTCATTTGTAATCGTTTTAGTGCATATTGTAGGCAAGAATGTCCAAAGATGGGGATGGTGTGATTTGGTTATGATTTGGCACGGGTTGATCGATTTGTTAGGCAAATTGTATGATGGCGTTGTCGGGTTTTGTTTTGTTTAAAGTATATACACAATTGTTTCGTTTATGTTATTTAGTGTGATTTGATAGATCATTATACTTGCATTTGTTTAAAATAGTTCAAGAGTGTGTTTAGAAGGCTTTAGAATCAAAACTTCATTGGATAGATGGTTGTTAGGATAAGCAAAAACTATCCATGCAAGAACAATTGCTATTTATTGTTTACGTATACTTAGTTCGTTTCGCATATATTGTGCTAAGCTTTCGAGAATACTTTGATGCACAAATCAACACTCGCACGATTTTGACTCTAATGCATAGAAATCTAATTTACTTGTTCGTACGCCCTTCATTTGACTTCACTTTTATTGATCATACGTTGTGTTTCATCTTTAACATGTCACTACTTTTAATCCTAATTTATAAATTGATTCTAAATTCCATTGAGTGCATACTAGTTCATTCTTTGTCCTTTGCAACTTCTATAGTTGCCTCGATGCTCAACAATGATTTTATAGATCAAAAGTTGTCATTTATAATCGTTTTATGCATATTGTAGGCAAGAGTGTTGAAAAATGGGGATGGTGTGATTTGGTTATGATTTGGCACGGGTTGATCGATTTGTTAGGCAAATTGTGTGATGGCGTTGTCGGGTTTTTTTTGGTTTAAAGTATATATACAATTATTTTGTTTATGTTATTTAGTGTGATTTGATAGATCATTATACTTGAATTTGTTTAAAATAGTTCAAGAGTGTGTTTAGAAGGCTTTAGAATCAAAACTTCATTGGATTGATGGTTGTTAGGTTAAGCAAAAACTATCCATGCAAGAACAATTGCAATTTATTGTCTTTGTATACGTTTTTTATTTCGCATGTATTGTGTTAAGCTTTCGAGAATACTTTGATGCACAAATCAACACTCGCACGATTTTGACTCTAATGCATAGAAATCTAATTTACTTGTTCGTGTGCCCTTGATTTGACTTCATATTTATTGATCACATATTATGTTTCAACTTTAACGTGTTACTACTTTTAATCCTAATTTATAAATTGATTCTAAATTCCATTAAGTGTATACGAGTTCATTCTTTGTCCTTTGCAACTTCTATTGTTGCCTCGTTGCTCAACAATGATTTTATAGATCAAAAGTTGTCATTTGTATTCGTTTTAGTGCATATTATAGGTAATAGTGTTGAAAGATGGGGATGGTGTTATTTGGTTATTATTTGGCACGGGTTGATCGATTTGTTAGGCAAATTGTGTGATGGCGTTGTCAGGTTTTGTTTCGTTTAAAGTATATATACAAATGTTTTGTTTATGGTTTTTAGTGTGATTTGATAGATCATTATACTTGCATTTGTTTAAAATAGTTCAAGAGTGTGTTTAGAAGGCTTTAGAATCAAAACTTCATTGGATTGATGGTTGTTAGGTGAAGCAAAAACTATCAATGCAAGAAAAATTGCAGTTTATTATTTTTGTATACGTAGTTCATTTCGCATGTATTGTGTTAAGCTTTCGAGAATACTTTGATGCACCAATCAACACTCGCAAGATTTTGACTCTAATGCATAGAAATCTAATTTACTTGTTCGCGTGCCCTCGATTTGACTTCACAATTATTGATCACACATTATGTTTCATCTTTAACGTGTTACTACTTTTAATCCTAATTCATAAATTGATTCTAAATTCCATTGAGTGATTTCGAGTTCATTCTTTGTTCTTTGCAACTTCTATTGTTGCCTCGATGCTCAACAATGATTTTATAGATCAAAAGTTGTCATTTGTAATCGTTTTAGTGCATATTGTAGGCAAGAGTGTTGAAAGATGGGGATGGTGTGATTTGGTTATGATTTGGCACGGGTTGATCGATTTGTTAAGCAAATTGTGTGATGGCGTTGTCGGGTTTTGTTTCGTTTAAAGTATATATATACAATTGTTTTGTTTATGTTTTTTAGTGTGATTTGATAGATCATTATACTTGCATTTGTTTAAAATAGTTCAAGAGTGTGTTTAGAAGGCTTTAGAATCAAAACTTCATTGGATTGATGGTTGTTAGGTTAAGCAAAAACTATCCATGCAAGAACAATTGCTATTTATTGTTTTTGTATACTTAGTTCATTTCGCATGTATTGTGTTAAGCTTTCGAGAATACTTTGATGCACCAATCAACACTCGCACGATTTTGACTCTAATGCATAGAAATCTAATTTACTTGTTCGTGCGCCCTTCATTTGACTTCACATTTATTGATCATACATTGTGTTTCAACTTTAACATGTTAATACTTTTAATCAAAATTTATAAATTGATTCTAAATTCCATTGAGTGTATACGAGTTTATTCTTTGTTCTTTGCAACTTCTATTATTGCCTCGATGCTCAACAATGATTTTATAGATCAAAAGTTGTCATTTGTAATCGTTTTAGTGCATATTGTAGGCAAGAATGTCCAAAGATGGGGATGGTGTGATTTGGTTATGATTTGGCACGGGTTGATCGATTTGTTAGGCAAATTGTATGATGGCGTTGTCGGGTTTTGTTTTGTTTAAAGTATATACACAATTGTTTTGTTTATGTTATTTAGTGTGATTTGATAGATCATTATACTTGCATTTGTTTAAAATAGTTCAAGAGTGTGTTTAGAAGGCTTTAGAATCAAAACTTCATTGGATAGATGGTTGTTAGGATAAGCAAAAACTATCCATGCAAGAACAATTGCTATTTATTGTTTATGTATACTTAGTTCATTTCGCATATATTGTGCTAAGCTTTCGAGAATACTTTGATGCACAAATCAACACTCGCACGATTTTGACTCTAATGCATAGAAATCTAATTTACTTGTTCGTACGCCCTTCATTTGACTTCACTTTTATTGATCATACGTTGTGTTTCATCTTTAACATGTCACTACTTTTAATCCTAATTTATAAATTGATTCTAAATTCCATTGAGTGCATACTAGTTCATTCTTTGTCCTTTGCAACTTCTATAGTTGCCTCGATGCTCAACAATGATTTTATAGATCAAAAGTTGTCATTTATAATCGTTTTATGCATATTGTAGGCAAGAGTGTTGAAAAATGGGGATGGTGTGATTTGGTTATGATTTGGCACGGGTTGATCGATTTGTTAGGCAAATTGTGTGATGGCGTTGTCGGGTTTTTTTTGGTTTAAAGTATATATACAATTATTTTGTTTATGTTATTTAGTGTGATTTGATAGATCATTATACTTGAATTTGTTTAAAATAGTTCAAGAGTGTGTTTAGAAGGCTTTAGAATCAAAACTTCATTGGATTGATGGTTGTTAGGTTAAGCAAAAACTATCCATGCAAGAACAATTGCAATTTATTGTCTTTGTATACGTTGTTTATTTCGCATGTATTGTGTTAAGCTTTCGAGAATACTTTGATGCACAAATCAACACTCGCACGATTTTGACTCTAATGCATAGAAATCTAATTTACTTGTTCGTGTGCCCTTGATTTGACTTCATATTTATTGATCACACATTATGTTTCAACTTTAACGTGTTACTACTTTTAATCCTAATTTATAAATTGATTCTAAATTCCATTAAGTGTATACGAGTTCATTCTTTGTCCTTTGCAACTTCTATTGTTGCCTCGTTGCTCAACAATGATTTTATAGATCAAAAGTTGTCATTTGTATTCGTTTTAGTGCATATTATAGGTAATAGTGTTGAAAGATGGGGATGGTGTTATTTGGTTATTATTTGGCACGGGTTGATCGATTTGTTAGGCAAATTGTGTGATGGCGTTGTCAGGTTTTGTTTCGTTTAAAGTATATATACAAATGTTTTGTTTATGGTTTTTAGTGTGATTTGATAGATCATTATACTTGCATTTGTTTAAAATAGTTCAAGAGTGTGTTTAGAAGGCTTTAGAATCAAAACTTCATTGGATTGATGGTTGTTAGGTGAAGCAAAAACTATCAATGCAAGAAAAATTGCTGTTTATTATTTTTGTATACGTAGTTCATTTCGCATGTATTGTGTTAAGCTTTCGAGAATACTTTGATGCACAAATCAACACTCGCAAGATTTTGACTCTAATGCATAGAAATCTAATTTACTTGTTCGCGTGCCCTTGATTTGACTTCACAATTATTGATCACACATTATGTTTCACCTTTAACGTGTTACTACTTTTAATCCTAATTCATAAATTGATTCTAAATTCCATTGAGTGATTTCGAGTTCATTCTTTGTTCTTTGCAACTTCTATTGTTGCCTCGATGCTCAACAATGATTTTATAGATCAAAAGTTGTCATTTGTAATCGTTTTAGTGCATATTGTAGGCAAGAGTGTTGAAAGATGGGGATGGTGTGATTTGGTTATGATTTGGCACGGGTTGATCGATTTGTTAAGCAAATTGTGTGATGGCGTTGTCGGGTTTTGTTTCGTTTAAAGTATATATATACAATTGTTTTGTTTATGTTTTTTAGTGTGATTTGATAGATCATTATACTTGCATTTGTTTAAAATAGTTCAAGAGTGTGTTTAGAAGGCTTTAGAATCAAAACTTCATTGGATTGATGGTTGTCAGGTTAAGCAAAAACTATCCATGCAAGAACAATTGCAATTTATTGTCTTTGTATACGTTGTTTATTTCGCATGTATTGTGTTAAGCTTTCGAGAATACTTTGATGCACAAATCAACACTCGCACGATTTTGACTCTAATGCATAGAAATCTAATTTACTTGTTCGTGTGCCCTTGATTTGACTTCCTATTTATTGATCACACATTATGTTTCAACTTTAACGTGTTACTACTTTTAATCCTAATTTATAAATTGATTCTAAATTCCACTAAGTGTATACGAGTTCATTCTTTGTCCTTTGCAACTTCTATTGTTGCCTCGTTGCTCAACAATGATTTTATAGATCAAAAGTTGTCATTTGTATTCGTTTTAGTGCATATTATAGGTAATAGTGTTGAAAGATGGGGATGGTGTTATTTGGTTATCATTTGGCACGGGTTGATCGATTTCTTAGGCAAATTGTGTGATGGCGTTGTCAGGTTTTGTTTCGTTTAAAGTATATATACAAATGTTTTGTTTATGCTTTTTAGTGTGATTTGATAGATCATTATACTTGCATTTGTTTAAAATAGTTCAAGAGTGTGTTTAGAAGGCTTTAGAATCAAAACTTCATTGGATTGATGGTTGTTAGGTGAAGCAAAAACTATCAATGCAAGAACAATTGCTGTTTATTATTTTTGTATACGTAGTTCATTTCGCATGTATTGTGTTAAGCTTTCGAGAATACTTTGATGCACAAATCAACACTCGCACGATTTTGACTCTAATGCATAGAAATCTAATTTACTTGTTCGTGCGCCCTTCATTTGACTTCACATTTATTGATCATACACTGCGTTTCATCTTTAACATGTTACTACTTTTAATCCTAATTTATAAATTGATTCTAAATTCCATTGAGTGGATACTAGTTCATTCTTTGTCCTTTGCAACTTCTATTGTTGCCTCGATGCTCAACAATGATTTTATAGATCAAAAGTTGTCATTTGTAATCGTTTTAGTGCATATTGTAGGCAAGAGTGTTGAAAGATGGGGATGGTGTGATTTGGTTATGATTTGGCACGGGTTGATCGATTTGTTAGGCAAATTGTGTGACGGCGTTGTCCGGTTTTGTTTTGTTTAAAGTATATATACAAATGTTTTGTTTATGTTATTTAGTGTGATTTGATAGATCTTTATTCTTGCATTTGTTTAAAATAGTTCAAGAGTGTGTTTAAAAGGCTTTAGAATCAAAACTTCATTGGATTGATGGTTGTTAGGTTAAGCAAAAACTATCTATGCAAGAACAATTGCTATTTATTGTCTTTGTATACGTTGTTTATTTCGCATGTATTGTGTTAAGCTTTCGAGAATACTTTGATGCATGTAACACCCGGAAATTTTAAAAGAAGAGAAAAGCAAAGAAAAAGAGGAAGAAATGCAAAATAACCCAAGTTGAGGGGTTAAGGTTGTGTAAGGGGCAAACCTTATGATTAATTCGTTCAAAAGGTGGCATGGCCGCCCACCCATATTGCATATCATCTTCCTGTCGATTTTCTAGAGAGAGAAAGAGCAGAATTTTCTTCGATTTTAGAGAGAGGAAGAAGAAGAAGCTGAATTCAGGTTAGTTTCTGGATTTCAGGATGTTCTTGGCTGATTTTTAGGTTCGGGTATGTGCTTATGTGCTTGTATACGTGTCCGGTTGTGTGTTTTGGTGTTCTTAGGTGTTTGAACTCATAAGCATTCGGGTTTGAAGGAAGTCTTACTCGGAAGTTGCAAGAGGTGAGTTCTAGATTCTCGTTTTTAAATGTTTTAACCGATTTTGGGGCTGGAAATGCATGTTTAAACGTTTTTATAAAGTTTGGGTGTGTACCCGTATGTATAGGTGTGTGCCCTATTGTGGGTGGGTGTATGTTCGGGATGATTATTGGTTATGTTCCTGATTTTATGCTGGATAGATGCTTAGTATGTTAGAAACTAGGCTAGAACAGCTTAGATTGATAATTTGGGTCTGAAAATGATGGTAGTTAGAAAAGTAGTTGGCCATGCGCCTAAGTGTTCATGCGCCTGAGATCATGCGCCCAAACAGTACCCAAACGACCAAGGTTCATGCGTACAAATAGTGCCCATGCGCCTGGAATATTGCCCAAAACGCCTAAGTGCTCATGCGCCTAGATCAGGCTCACGCGCCTGCATAGTACTCATGCGCCAAGAAAGTTGTCCAGACTCGTAAGTTTTGGCCGTGCGCCCAAATAGTGCCCATGCGCCTAAGTCGCCCATGCGCCTAAGAATTCATGCGCCCGCATAGTGGCCAAGCACCTGCATAGTGCTCATGCGCCTAAGACTTAGAAAATTTTCTGAAATTTTCGGGAAAGAAGGACTTCTAGGCTGTGACTTGGATTGTTTCCGGGGATGATGTTTGATGATATATGGTGATTGTATGTGATGTTATATGATGATGTTATGTATGTTTAAGGCCTGTTTTCTTTATGTTTCTTATTATATTATTCCGTGGCTTTACGTGGTGTGAATATGCTAATAAACGTAAAGTATTATGTAATGAAAGCGGAAGTTAATGAGAAAGAAAAGTGGAACGTAAAGAATGAAAGAAAAGTCTTGCAAGCAAAATGTAAGGAGGTTCACACCCAATGAAGGGTGTTAGCTCAACTGTGTGCGGTTTAGCTAACCCAGAAGGATGCACACGGGGGTCTAATCCTTGAGCTTGACCAAACGTATGGGACCCTTGTCGCTTGCCCCAGGTACTGGAGTCAGCTTCGTGCACAATGTTTGGGGTCTATTTATAGACTTCGGCCCAGTACCAGCTTCGTGCACAATGTTTGGGGTATAGCACATGGCATTGGTCCGGATGAAAGTGAAAGATAATGATGAAAGAACGAATGACGTATGATGAGGTATGATGATGAAAGATAATAATAAATATTATCTGTATGAATGTATGATGTATGATCGCGAATGAAAGTAACGGAAGGTTTTCTAAACGAAAGTAAAGTATTTTTATTATAAAGCTAGAATTCACTCTGCAACGCTGACTTTTATGCATTTTCAGTTGGCAGGTAATGGTTGCTGAGGATGGCACGGGGTGAAGCTACTTGGCAAAGATTTTTGGTTGGCATCCATTTTGTGTAGTAATGAAACCCGACAATGATTTGTAATGTAAAGAGGTTGTAATCAGTAAATATTATTATATGAAATGGTTTCATTAAATTTTTCCGCTGCATATGTTAAATAGATTTTTATGAGATTTTGAATTAGTATGTGTGATGATTGTCCAACTGTGAGTGTCCCGGAAACGGGGCCTTACAAGTTGGTATCAGAGCCAAAGTTTAAGAGAAATGGGTAAATATTTTCCAAATAAACCTAAACTTAAACTGAGAATGGGACAAATGGAAGGGAAGTCAGCCCAAGTAGCTACGTGTCATCTGGTATTTCTTTTAATGTTAACCGGTATTATGTGTGCATGTTATCTGTTCTATGTGCTCTTAATAGATTTGAATACTAATGTAGTCAGGATAGGAAATGCTTGGGGTATGAAGAGTAAAGTAAGTGGCTAATCACAACTGGCCATTGTAATTAGGGACTTACTATACTTGACATAGACTGAGTTATTACCTTGAATGACCGTGTTGGTGTTTGAATCTTATAGTGTGTTTAGAGGATGGCTGGTGGTAAATCTTCGAAAGCTTCTAGAGGTGGAGGTCGTGGTGGACGTGGTGCGGGACCGCGTGCCACAAGAGGTGGTGCTAAGGCTGCGGAAAGGGCACCTGAAGAGCCCGAGACTCCTCACCAGGAAGGTGGTGATGAGGGTGCTAATCTGAGGGCCTTGGTGAAGGAGGCTGTTGAGGAGGTTCACCAAGTCATGCAGACGATCCTGCCGTCTGTGGTGGTCGAAGTGATCAGAGCTGTAAGGGAGGACGAGAAGAAGGAGAAAGAGAAGACCGCAGGAGGAGCAGAGCAACGGGAGACTGAGACGGTTGCCCCCAGTGATAAGCAGGAGGAAGAAGCGGTGCCAGGGACAACTCGGGGCTGTACTTATGGGGCATTCCAGAGATGCAAGCCCCCGACTTTTGATGGCAATGGTAACGCTGCTGCTGCCCATCGATGGTTGAGAGAAATGGAAGCTGTACTTGATATTAGCGAGTGCAGGGAGGACCAGAAAGTGAAGTTTGCTACCCACTCATTCGTGGACTCGGCTCTATGCTGGTGGGACAATATTGTCCAGGCCGAGGGTAGCAGGGCAATCGGAAAGATGAGGTGCGATGAGCTGAAGAAGCTGGTGATTGAGGAGTTCTGTCCTCATAGGGAAATTGATAAGATCGAGAGAGAGTTCCTACAGTTGGAGGAGGGAACCATAACGCACCAACAGTACACCATAAAGTTTAATGAGATGGCGCGACTGGTGCCAGATCAGGTAACACCTATGTCACGGAAGATAAAGAGGTACATCCAGGGATTGCCGGCGGATATTCGCAGGCACATGATCGCCGCCCGGCCGAGCACGTTTAGGTCGGTGGTTGATCTGGCAGGAAGGCTATATGATGAACGGGAGGTGAATGTGGTTGAAGTAAGCAAGAAAAGTGGTGGTGGTGATCGAAACTAGAACGGGAAGCGGTTTAGACGTGGTGGTGTCGCTCCAAACAACAAGGTTGCAAGGGTGGATGATCGGCGAGTGACCGCCTCTGGTGCGGGGACAAGGAAATGTGGTAAATGCGGAAGGGAGCATACTGGAGAGTGTAGATGGGGATCAAACGTCTGCTTCAAGTGTGGGAAGTTCAGTCACATAGCAAAGAATTATAGGTTGACGAAGTGTTTTAACTGTGGCGGAGAGGGTCACCTGAGCAGGGATTGCAAGAAGCCGAGGGCGGAGAGTTCTGGAGCAAGGAAGACGACCGGAACTAAAGGGCAGAAGGCGAGCGCCAAAGCTTTTACGATGACCAGGGAGGAGGCTAGGACGGACCCCGATGTTGTGTCAGGTACGTTTCTAGTAAACCAAACTCTTGCCTCTGTGTTATTTGATTCTGGTGCTAGTAGGAGTTTTATTTCTGCTGCTTTCTGTGCTAATTTGCCCGTTAGAAGTAGAAATATTGATGAGCCCTTTGATGTAGAAACGGCCATAGGTAAGTCTACCAGGATTTCTAATATAATGGAAGGTTGTGACATAGAACTAGAAGGTCATAGGTTTCCTGCTAGACTGTTTGTGATGACCTTAGGCGGGTTTGATGTAGTCCTAGGGATGGACTGGTTAGCGGCTTATGAAGCGAATATTGTATGTCGCAAGAAGATGATCCGACTGACAGCGCCTGACGGGAGTTCGGTGACGATCTACGGTGATAGAGTTACTACGGTTCCGAAGGTAATTTCGATGACGGTGGCGGGAAAGTGCTTGAGGTGGGGATGTAGTGCCTACCTAGCTTATGTGAAAGATGTGGACACGTCAACACCACAATTGACCGACGTACCAGTTGTGTGTGATTTTCCCGATGTGTTTACAGAAGATTTACCAGGTGTGCCTCCGGACCGTGAGATCGAGTTCCAGATTGATTTGATACCCGATGCTCAGCCTGTCGCTAAGGCGCCGTACCGATTGGCTCCAACAGAGATGAAGGAACTGATGGTCCAATTGCAAGAACTGTTGGATAAAGGGTTTATTCGACTGAGTATCTCTCCCTGGGGTGCTCCGGTCTTGTTTGTAAAGAAGAAGGACGGTAGCATGAGGGTGTGTATCGACTACCGCGAGTTGAATAAATTGACAGTGAAGAATCGATATCCTTTACCAAGAATTGATGACTTGTTTGATCAGCTGCAAGGTGCCAGTTGGTTTTCGAGAATCGATCTTCGATCGGGTTATCATCAGCTGAAGGTGAAGGAGCAAGATATTCCTAAAACAGCTTTTCGCACGCGTTATGGACACTACGAGTTTCTCGTTATGTCTTTTGGTTTAACCAACGCACCAGCTGCATTCATGGATTTGATGAATCGAGTGTGCCGGCCGATGTTGGATAAATCGATGATTGTGTTTATCTATGATATCCTGATTTACTCGAGGAGCGAGGAGGAGCATGCCCGTCACATTCGGGAGGTGTTGGAGACGCTTAGAAGGGAAGAATTGTATGCCAAGTTCTCCAAGTGCGCGTTCTGCTTGCGCGAAGTTCAGTTTTTGGGTCATGTGGTTAATTCCGAAGGAATCATGGTCGATCCAGCAAAAGTAGAAGTTGTGATGCAATGGAAGTCTCCAAAGACGCCATCCGAGATTCGTAGTTTCTTGGGATTGGCGGGCTATTATAGGAGATTCATCCAAGACATCTCGAAGATAGCTTCTCCGTTGACCAAATTGACCCGTAAGGACGTGAAGTTTGTATGGGGTCAAGAGCAAGAGAAGGCTTTTGAGGAGCTAAAGAAAAGGTTGACGCGAGCTCCAGTCTTGTTGTTACCCGAAGAAAGCGAAGATTTGGTGGTTTATTCAGATGCTTCTTATTTGGGGTTGGGTCGTGTGTTGATGCAGCGAGGGAAGGTTATAGCTTACGCATCCCGACAGCTGAAAGTTCATGAGGTTAATTACCATACTCATGACTTGGAGTTAGCGGCTGTGGTCTTTGCATTGAAGATTTGGAGGCACTACTTGTATGGGACGAAGTGCACTATCTTCACCGACCACAAGAGCTTGAAGTACTTCTTGGAGCAGAAGGATTTGAATATGAGGCAGTGGCGATGGTTAGAGCTCATTAAGGACTATGATTGTGAGATCCATTACCATACGGGCAAAGCCAACGTAGTGGCGGATGCCCTTAGCCGAAAGGAGAGGCCTGAACCGATCCGGGTGAAGGCTTACCAATTGGTTATCACCTCCGATGTTATGAAGAAGGTCAAGGGATTCCAAGACGAGGCGTTGAAAGAAGATCGCCTTAATTCCGAAAGGATGAGAGGTCTAGTCACGGAATTGGGTGAAAACACTTGCGGTGTTAGAACCCGATTTGGGCGAATGTGGATTCCTCGTTATGGAGATTTACGTGGGAAGATCATGGACGAGGCTCATAAGACTCGATACTCCATTCGTCCCGGTGCTACAAAGATGTATCATGATATGAAGAAAGATTATTGGTGGCCCGGTATGAAGCGTGATGTGGCGGAGAACGTGAGTAAGTGCATTACTTGTTCGCAGGTGAAGGTGGAGCATCAGAAGCCATACGGGAAGATCCAACCTTTCGATATACCCGAGTGGAAGTGGGAGCATATCACCATGGACTTTATTACGAAGCTGCCGCGAACGGCAAGAAGGTATGATGCCATATGGGTGATAGTCGATCGTCTGACGAAGAGTGCTCATTTCTTACCGATCCGTGAAATGTATTCCTCCGAGAGGTTAGCGGATCTGTTCATCAAGAAGATTGTGACTCGTCATGGTGTACCAATGTCTATTGTGTCTGACGGTGACACTCGGTTTACATCCAAGTTTTGGAAGAGATTCCACGATGCGATGGGGACGAGGTTACACATCAGTACGGCTTATCATCCTCAAACAGATGGTCAATCAGAAAGAACTATTCAGACGCTTGAGGATATGCTTCGGGCATGTGTCATCGACTTTGGAGGAAGTTGGGACGAACACTTACCGTTAGCTGAATTCTCATACAACAACAGTTATCATGCTAGCATTGGTATGCCACCCTATGAGATGCTATACGGTAGAAGGTGTAGGACACCCGTATGTTGGGGTGACATCGGTCAGAAGGAATTAGGGAGCGTTGAGGTGATTGAGGCTATGACTGAGAAGCTAGAAAAGATCAAAGCCTTTATGAAGGCAGCCAAAGATAGACAGAAGTCGTATGCCGATAAAAGACGTAGACCGATTGAAATCAAGGTGGGTGATAGAGTTATGTTGAAGGTTTCACCTTGGAAGGGTATCATTCGGTTTAGAAAGTGGGGCAAGTTGAGTCCAAGGTATATAGGGCATTTCCGAATCATTGCTCGAGTAGGAGAGGTGGCCTATAGATTAGAGTTGCCCGATGAGTTAAGTGGAATTCACCCGACATTCCATGTATCTCATCTGAGAAAGTGCTTAGCGGATGAGGATATGGTAGTACCACTGGAGGACATTGAGGTTGACGAGCAGCTCAATTATGTGGAGCAACCGGTGGCTATCATTGACAGGAAAGAGAAGAGGCTAAGGAATAAAGTAGTTTCCTTGGTGCGGGTACAGTGGAAGCATAGAAAGGGATCCGAGTGTACATGAGAACCTGAGGAGGAGATGAGGCAGCATTTTCCTCAGCTGTTCGAGGAATGACAGGTTTCGGGGATGAAACCTATATAAGGGGGGTGGACTTGTAACACCCGGAAATTTTAAAAGAAGAGAAAAGCAAAGAAAAAGAGGAAGAAAAGCAAAATAACCCAAGTTGAGGGGTTAAGGTTGTGCAAGGGGCAAACCTTATGATTAATTCGTTCAAAAGGTGGCATGGCCGCCCACCCCTATTGCACATCATCTTCCTGTCGATTTTCTAGAGAGAGAAAGAGCAGAATTCTCTTTGGTTTTAGAGAGAGGAAGAAGAAGAAGCTGAATTCAGGTTAGTTTCTGGATTTCAGGATGTTCTTGGCTGATTTTTAGGTTCGGGTATGTGCTTATGTGCTTGTATGCGTGTCCGGTTGTGTGTTTTGGTGTTCTTAGGTGTTTGAACTCATAAGCATTCGGGTTTGAAGGAAGTCTTACTCGGAAGTTGCAAGAGGTGAGTCCTAGATCCCCGTTTTTAAATGTTTTAACCGATTTTGGGGCTGGAAATGCATGTTTAAACGTTTTTATAAAGTTTGGGTGTGTACCCGTATGTATAGGTGTGTGCCCTGTTGTGGGTGGGTGTATGTTCGGGATGATTATTGGTTATGTTCCTGATTTTATGCTGGATAGATGCTTAGTATGCTAGAAACTAGGCTAGAACAACTTAGATTGATAATTTGGGTCTGAAAATGATGGTATTTAGAAAAGTAGTTGGCCATGCGCCTAAGTGTTCATGCGCCTGAGATCATGCGCCTAAACAGTACCCAAACGACCAAGGTTCATGCGCACAAATAGTGCCCATGCGCCTGGAATATTGCCCAAAACGCCTAAGTGCCCATACGCCTAGATCAGGCTCACGCGCCTGCATAGTACTCATGCGCCTAGAAAGTTGTCCAGACGCCTAAGTGTTGGCCGTGCGCCAATTCATGCGCCCGCATAGTGGCCAAGCGCCTGCATAGTGCTCATGCGCCTAAGACTTAGAAAATTTTCTGAAATTTTCGGGAAAGAAGGACTTCTAGGCTGTGACTTGGATTGTTTCCGGGGATGTTGTTTGATGATATATGGTGATTGTATGTGATGTTATATGATGATGTTATGTATGTTTAAGGCCTGTTTTCTTTATGTTCCTTATTATATTATTCCGTGGCTTTACGTGGTGTGAATATGCTAATAAACGTAAAGTATTATGTAATGAAAGCGGAAGTTAATGATAAATAAAAGTGGAACGTAAAGAATGAAAGAAAAGTCTTGCAAGCAAAATGTAAGAAGGTTCACACCCAATGAAGGGTGTTAGCTCAACTGTGTGCGGTTTAGCTAACCCAGAAAGATGCACACGGGGGTCTAATCCTTGAGATTGACCAAACGTATGGGACCCGTGTCGCTTGCCCCAGGTACTGAAGTCAGCTTCGTGCACAATGTATGGGGTCTATTTATAGACTTCGGCCCGGCACCCGCTTCGTGCACAATGTTTGGGGTATAGCACATGGCATTGGTCCGGATGAAAGTGAAAGATAATGATGAAAGAACGAATGACGTACGATGAGGAATGATGATGAAAGATAATAATAAATATTATCTGTATGTACGTATGATGTATGATCGCGAATGAAAGTAACGGAAGGTTTTCTAAACGAAAGTAAAGTATTTTTATTATAAAGCTAGAATTCACTCAGCAACGCTAACTTTTATGCATTTTCAGTTGGCAGGTAATGGTTGCTGAGGATGGCACGGGGTGAAGCTACTTGGCAAAGATTTTTGGTTGGCATCCATTTTGTGTAGTAATGAAACCCGACAATGATTTGTAATGTAAAGAGGTTGTAATAAGTAAATATTATTATATGAAATGGTTTCATTAAATTTTTCCCCTGCGTATGTTAAATAGATTTTTATGAGATTTTGAATTAGTATGTGCGATGATTGTCCAACCATGAGTGTCCCGGAAACGGGGCCTTACAATGCACAAATCAACACTCGCACGATTTTGACTCTAATGCATAGAAATCTAATTTACTTGTTCGTGCGCCCTTGATTTGACTTCATATTTATTGATCACACATTATGTTTCATCTTTAACGTGTTACTACTTTTAATCCTAATTTATAAATTGATTCCAAATTCCATTAAGTGTATACAAGTTCATTCTTTGTCCTTTGCAACTTCTATTGTTGCCTCGATGCTCAACAATGATTTTATAGATCAAAAGTTGTCATTTGTAATCGTTTTAGTGCGTATTGTAGGCAATAGTGTTGAAAGATGGGGATGGTGTTATTTGGTTATTATTTGGCACGGGTTGATCGATTTGTTAGGCAAATTGTGTGATGCCATTATCGGGTTTTGTTTCGTTTAAAGTATATATACAATTGTTTTATTTATGTTTTTTTCTGTGATTTGATAGATCATTATACTTGCATTTGTTTAAAATAGTTCAAGAGTGTGTTTAAAAGGCTTTAGAATTAAAGCTTAATTGGATTGATGGTTGTTAGGTGAAGCAAAAACTATCGATACAAGAACAATTGCTATTTATTGTTTTTGTATACGTAGTTCATTTCGCATGTATTGTGTTAAGCTTTCGAGAATACTTTGATGCACAAATCAACACTCGCACGATTTTGACTTTAATGCATAGAAATCTAATTTACTTGTTCGTGAGCCCTTGATTTGACTTCACATTTATTGATCACATATTATGTTTCATCTTTAACGTGTTACTACTTTTAATCCTAATTTATAAATTGATTCTAAATTCCATTAAGTGTATACCAGTTCATTCTTTTTCCTTTGCAACTTCTATTGTTGCCTCGATGCTGAACAATGATTTTATTGATCAAAAGTTGACATTTGTAATCGTTTTAGTGTATATTGTAGGCAAGAGTGTTGAAAGATGGGGATGGTGTGATTTGGTTATGATTTGGCACTGGTTGATCGATTTGTTAGGCGAATTGTGTGATGCCGTTGTCGGGTTTTGTTTCGTTTAAAGTATATATACAATTGTTTTATTTATGTTTTTAGTATGATTTTATAAATCATTATACTTGCATTTGTTTAAAATAGTTCAAGAGTGTGTTTAAATGGCTTTAGAATTAAAACTTCATTGGATTGATGGTTGTTAGGTGAAGCAAAAACTATCCATACAAGAACGATTGCTATTTATTGTTTTTGTATACGTAGTTCACTCGCATGTATTGTGTTAAGCTTTCGAGAATACTTTGATTCACAAATCAACACTCGCACGATTTTGACTCTAATGCATAGAAATCTAATTTACTTGTTCGTGTGCCCTTGATTTGACTTCACATTTATTGATCACACATTATGTTTCATCTTTAACATGTTACTACTTTGAATCCTAATTTATAAATTGATTCTAAATTCCATTGAGTGTATACTAGTTCATTCTTTGTCCTTTGCAACTTCTATTGTTGCCTCGATGCTCAACAGTGAATTTATAGATCAAAAGTTGTCATTTTAATCGTTTTAGTGCATATTGTAGGCAAGAGTGTTGAAAGATGGGGATGGTGTGATTTGGTTACGATTTGGCACACGTTGATCGATTTGGTAGGCAAATTGTGTGATGGCATTGTCGGGTTTTGTTTCGTTTAAAGTATATATACAAATGTTTTATTTATGTTTTTTAGTGTCATTTTATAGATCATTATACTTGATTTGTTTAAAATAGTTCAAGAGTGTGTTTAAAAGGCTTTAGAATCAAAACTTCATTGTATTGATGGTTGTTAGGTGAAGCAAAAACTATCCATGCAAGAACAATTGTTATTTATTGTTTTTGTACACGTAGTTCATTTCGCATGTATTGTGTTAAGCGTTCGAACATACTTTGATGCACAAATCAACACTCGCACGATTTTGACTCTAATGCCTAGAAATCTAATTTACTTGTTCGTGCGCCCTTGATTTGACTTCACATTTATTGATCATACATTATGTTACATCTTTAACATGTTACTACTTTTAATTCTAATTTATAAATTGATTCTAAATTCCATTAAGTGTATACAAGTTCATTTTTTTGTTCTTTACAACTTCTATTGTTGCCTCGATGCTCAACAATGATTTTATAGATCAAAAGTTGTCATTTGTAATTGTTTTAGTGCATATTGTAGGCAAGAGTGTTGAAATATAGGGATGGTGTGATTTGGTTATGATTTGGCACGGGTTGATCGATTTGTTAGGCAAATTGTGTGATGGTGTTGTCGGGTTTTGTTTTGTTTAAAGTATATATACAATTGTTTTGTTTATGGTTGTTAGTGTGATTTGATTGATCATTATACTTGAATTTGTTGAAAATAGTTCAAGAGTGTGTTTAGAAGGCATAGGAATCAAAACTTCATTGGATTGATGGTTGTTAGATTAAGCAAAAACTATCCATGCAAGAACAATTGCTATTTATTGTCTTTGTATACGTTGTTTATTTCGCATGTATTGTGTTAAGTTTTCGAGAATACTTTGATGCACAAATCAACTCACGCACGATTTTGACTCTAATGCATAGAAATCTAATTTACTTGTTCGCGTGCCCTTGATTTGACTTCATATTTATTGATCACACATTATGTTTCATCTTTAACGTGTTACTACTTTTAATCCTAATTTATAAATTGATTCTAAATTCCATTAAGTGTATACGAGTTCATTCTTTGTCCTTTGCAACTTCTAATGTTGCCTCGATGCTCAGCAATGATTTTATAGATCAAAAGTTGTCATTTGTAATCGTTTTAGTGCATATTGTAGGCAATAGTGTTGAAAGATGGGGATGGTGTGATTTGGTTATGATTTGGCACGGGTGGATTGATTTGTTAGGCAAATTATGAGATGGCGTTGTCGGGGTTTTGTTTTGTTTAAAGTATATATACAATTGTTTTGTTTATTTTATTTAGTGTGATTTGATAGATCATTATACTTGCATTTGTTTAAAATAGTTCAAGAGTGTGTTTAGAAGGCTTTAGAATCAAAACTTCATTGGATTGATGGTGGTTAGGTTAAGCAAAAACTATCCATGCATGAACAATTGCTATTTATTGTCTTTGTATACGTTGTTTATTTCGCATGTATTGTGTTAAGCTTTCGAGAATACTTTGATGCACAAATCAACACTCGCACGATTTTGACTCTAATGCATAGAAATCTAATTTACTTTTTCGCGTGCCCTTGATTTGACTTCACAATTATTGATCACACATTATGTTTCATCTTTAACGTGTTACTACTTTTAATCCTAATTTATAAATTGATTCTAAATTCCATTAAGTGTATGCGAGTTCATTCTTTGTCCTTTGCAACTTCTATTGTTGCCTCGATGCTCAACAATGATTTTATAGATCAAAAGTTGTCATTTGTAATTGTTTTAGTGCATATTATAGGCAAGAGTGTTGAAAGATGGGGATGGTCTGATTTGGTTATGATTTGGCACGGGTTGATCGATTTGTTAGGCAAATTGTGTGATGGTGTTGTCGGGTTTTGTTTTGTTTAAAGTATATATACAATTGTTTTGTTTATGGTTGTTAGTGTGATTTGATAGATCATTATACTTGAATTTGTTGAAAATAGTTCAAGAGTGTGTTTAGAAGGCATAGGAATCAAAACTTCATTGGATTGATGGTTGTTAGATTAAGCAAAAACTATCCATGCAAGAACAATTGCTATTTATTGTCTTTGTATACGTTGTTTATTTCGCATGTATTGTGTTAAGTTTTCGAGAATACTTTGATGCACAAATCAACTCACGCACGATTTTGACTCTAATGCATAGAAATCTAATTTACTTGTTCGCGTGCCCTTGATTTGACTTCATATTTATTGATCACACATTATGTTTCATCTTTAACGTGTTACTACTTTTAATCCTAATTTATAAATTGATTCTAAATTCCATTAAGTGTATACGAGTTCATTCTTTGTCCTTTGCAACTTCTAATGTTGCCTCGATGCTCAGCAATGATTTTATAGATCAAAAGTTGTCATTTGTAATCGTTTTAGTGCATATTGTAGGCAATAGTGTTGAAAGATGGGGATGGTGTGATTTGGTTATGATTTGGCACGGGTGGATTGATTTGTTAGGCAAATTATGAGATGGCGTTGTCGGGTTTTGTTTTGTTTAAAGTATATATACAATTGTTTTGTTTATTTTATTTAGTGTGATTTGATAGATCATTATACTTGCATTTGTTTAAAATAGTTCAAGAGTGTGTTTAGAAGGCTTTAGAATCAAAACTTCATTGGATTGATGGTGGTTAGGTTAAGCAAAAACTATCCATGCATGAACAATTGCTATTTATTGTCTTTGTATACGTTGTTTATTTCGCATGTATTGTGTTAAGCTTTCGAGAATACTTTGATGCACAAATCAACACTCGCACGATTTTGACTCTAATGCATAGAAATCTAATTTACTTTTTCGCGTGCCCTTGATTTGACTTCACAATTATTGATCACACATTATGTTTCATCTTTAACGTGTTACTACTTTTAATCCTAATTTATAAATTGATTCTAAATTCCATTAAGTGTATGCGAGTTCATTCTTTGTCCTTTGCAACTTCTATTGTTGCCTCGATGCTCAACAATGATTTTATAGATCAAAAGTTGTCATTTGTAATTGTTTTAGTGCATATTATAGGCAAGAGTGTTGAAAGATGGGGATGGTCTGATTTGGTTATGATTTGGCACGGGTTGATCGATTTGTTAGGTAAATTGTGTGATGGCGTTGTCGGGTTTTGTTTCATTTAAAAAATATATACAATTGTTTTGTTTATGACTTTTAGTGTGATTTGATAGATCATTATACTTGCATTTGTTTAAAATAGTTCAAGAGTGTGTTTAGAAGGCTTTAGAATCAAAACTTCATTGGATTGATGGTTGTTAGGTTAAGCAAAAACTATCCATGCAAGAACAATTGCTATTTATTGTTTTTGTATACTTAGTTCATTTCGCATGTATTGTGTTAAGCTTTCGAGAATACTTTGATGCACAAATCAACACTCGCACGATTTTGACTCTAATGCATAGAAATCTAATTTACTTGTTCGTGTGCCCTTGATTTGACTTCATATTTAATGATCACACATTATGTTTCATCTTTAACATGTTACTACTTTTAATCCTAATTTATAAATTGATTCTAAATTCCATTAAGTGTATACGAGTTCATTCTTTGTCCTTTGCAACTTCTATTGTTGCCTCGATGCTCAACAATGATTTTATAGATCAAAAGTTGTCATTTGTAATTGTTTTAGTGCATATTGTAGGCAAGAGTGTTGAAATATAGGGATGGTGTGATTTGGTTATGATTTGGCACGGGTTGATCGATTTGTTAGGCAAATTGTGTGATGGTGTTGTCGGGTTTTGTTTTGTTTAAAGTATATATACAATTGTTTTGTTTATGGTTGTTAGTGTGATTTGATAGATCATTATACTTGAATTTGTTGAAAATAGTTCAAGAGTGTGTTTAGAAGGCATAGGAATCAAAACTTCATTGGATTGATGGTTGTTAGATTAAGCAAAAACTATCCATGCAAGAACAATTGCTATTTATTGTCTTTGTATACGTTGTTTATTTCGCATGTATTGTGTTAAGTTTTCGAGAATACTTTGATGCACAAATCAACTCACGCACGATTTTGACTCTAATGCATAGAAATCTAATTTACTTGTTCGCGTGCCCTTGATTTGACTTCATATTTATTGATCACACATTATGTTTCATCTTTAACGTGTTACTACTTTTAATCCTAATTTATAAATTGATTCTAAATTCCATTAAGTGTATACGAGTTCATTCTTTGTCCTTTGCAACTTCTAATGTTGCCTCGATGCTCAACAATGATTTTATAGATCAAAAGTTGTCATTTGTAATCGTTTTAGTGCATATTGTAGGCAATAGTGTTGAAAGATGGGGATGGTGTGATTTGGTTATGATTTGGCACGGGTGGATTGATTTGTTAGGCAAATTATGAGATGGCGTTGTCGGGGTTTTGTTTTGTTTAAAGTATATATACAATTGTTTTGTTTATGTTATTTAGTGTGATTTGATAGATCATTATACTTGCATTTGTTTAAAATAGTTCAAGAGTGTGTTTAGAAGGCTTTAGAATCAAAACTTCATTGGATTGATGGTGGTTAGGTTAAGCAAAAACTATCCATGCATGAACAATTGCTATTTATTGTCTTTGTATACGTTGTTTATTTCGCATGTATTGTGTTAAGCTTTCGAGAATACTTTGATGCAGAAATCAACACTCGCACGATTTTGACTCTAATGCATAGAAATCTAATTTACTTTTTCGCGTGCCCTTGATTTGACTTCACAATTATTGATCACACATTATGTTTCATCTTTAACGTGTTACTACTTTTAATCCTAATTTATAAATTGATTCTAAATTCCATTAAGTGTATGCGAGTTCATTCTTTGTCCTTTGCAACTTCTATTGTTGCCTCGATGCTCAACAATGATTTTATAGATCAAAAGTTGTCATTTGTAATTGTTTTAGTGCATATTATAGGCAAGAGTGTTGAAAGATGGGGATGGTCTGATTTGGTTATGATTTGGCACGGGTTGATCGATTTGTTAGGTAAATTGTGTGATGGCGTTGTCGGGTTTTGTTTCGTTTAAAAAATATATACAATTGTTTTGTTTATGACTTTTAGTGTGATTTGATAGATCATTATACTTGCATTTGTTTAAAATAGTTCAAGAGTGTGTTTAGAAGGCTTTAGAATCAAAACTTCATTGGATTGATGGTTGTTAGGTTAAGCAAAAACTATCCATGCAAGAACAATTGCTATTTATTTTTTTGTATACTTAGTTCATTTCGCATGTATTGTGTTAAGCTTTCGAGAATACTTTGATGCACAAATCAACACTCGCACGATTTTGACTCTAATGCATAGAAATCTAATTTACTTGTTCGTGTGCCCTTGATTTGACTTCATATTAATGATCACACATTATGTTTCATCTTTAACATGTTACTACTTTTAATCCTAATTTATAAATTGATTCTAAATTCCATTAAGTGTATACGAGTTCATTCTTTGTCCTTTGCAACTTCTATTGTTGCCTCGATGCTCAACAATGATTTTATAGTTCAAAAGTTGTCATTTGTAATCGTTTTAGTGCATATTGTAGGCAATAGTGTTGAAAGATGGGGTGGTTTTATTTGGTTATTATTTGGCACGTGTTGATCGATTTGTTAGCCGAATTGTGTGATGGCGTTGTCAGGTTTTGTTTCGTTTAAAGTATATATACAAATGTTTTGTTTATAGTTTTTAGTGTGATTTGATAGATCATTATACTTGCATTTGTTTAAAATAGTTTAAGAGTGTGTTTAGAAGACTTTAGAATCAAAACTTCATTGGATTGATGGTTGTTAGGTGAAGCAAAAACTATCCATTCAAGAACAATTGCTGTTTATTATGTTTGTATATGTAGTTCATTTCTCATGTATTGTGTTAAGCTTTCGAGAATACTTTGATGCACAAATCAACACTCGCACGATTTTGACTCTAATGCATAGAAATCTAATTTACTTGTTCGTGCGCCCATGATTTGACTTCACATTTATTGATCACACATTATGCTTCATCTTTAACGTGTTACTACTTTTAATCCTAATTTATAAATTGATTCTAAATTCCATTGAGTGTATACGAGTTCATTCTTTTTCCTTTGCAACTTCTATTGTTGCCTCGATGCTCAACAATGATTTTATAGATCAAAAGTTAACATTTGTAATCGTTTTAGTGCATATTGTAGGCAAGAGTGTTTAAAGATGGGGATGTTGTGATTTGGTTATGATTTGGCACGGGTTGGTCGATTTGTTAGGCAAATTGTGTGATGCCATTGTCGGGTTTTGTTTCGTTTAAAGTATATATACAATTGTTTTATTTATGTTTTTTAGTGTGATTTTATAGATCATTATACTTGTATTTGTTTAAAATAGTTCAAGAGTGTGTTTAGAAGGCTTTAGAATCAAAAGTTCATTGGATTGATGGTTGTTAGGTGAAGCAAAAACTATCCATACAAGAACAATTGCTATTTATTGTTTTTGTATACGTAGTTCATTTCGCATGTATTGTGTTAAGCTTTCGAGAATACTTTAATGCACAAATCAACACTTGCACGATTTTGACTCTAATGCATAGAAATCTAATTTACTTGTTCGTGCACCCTTGATTTGACTTCACATTTATTGATCATGCGTTATGTTTCATTTTTAACGTGTTACTACTTTTAATCCAAATTTATAAATTCATTCTAAATTCCATTAAGTGTATACGAGTTCATTCTTTGTCCTTTGCAACTTCTATTGTTGCCTCGATGCTCAAGAATGATTTTATAGATCAAAAGTTGTCATTTGTAATCGTTTTAGTGCATGTTATAGGCAAGAGTGTTGAAAGATGGGGATGGTGTGATTTGGTTATGATTTGGCACGGGTTGATCGAGTTGTTAGGCAAATTGTGTGATGGCGTTGTCGGGTTTTGTTTCTTTTAAAGTATATATACAATTGTTTTGTTAATGGTTTTTAGTGTGATTTCATAGATCATTATACTTGAATTTGTTTAAAATAGTTCAAGAGTGTGTTTAGAAGGCTTTAGAATCAAAACATCATTGGATTGATGGTTGTTAGGTGAAGCAAAAACTATCCATGCAAGAACAATTGCTATTTATTGTTTTTGTATACGTAGTTCATTTCGCATGTATTGTGTTAAGCTTTCGAGAATACTTTGATGCACAAATCAACACTAGCACGATTTTGACTCTAATGCATAGAAATCAAATTTACTTGTTCGTGCGCCCTTGATTTGACTTCACATTTATTAATCACACATTATGTTTCATCTTTAACGTGTTACTACTTTTAATCCTAATTTATAAATTGATTCTAAATTCCATTGAGTGTATACGAGTTCATTTTTTTGTTCTTTGCAACTTCTATTATTGCCTCGATGCTCAACAATGATTTTATAGATCAAAAGTTGTCATTTGTAATCGTTTTAGTGCATATTGTAGGCAAGAGTGTTGAATGATGGGGATGATGTGATTTGGTTATGATTTGGCACGGGTTGATCGATTTGTTAGGCAAATTGTGTGATGGCGTTGTCGGGTTTTGTTTCGTTTAAAATATATATACAATTGTTTTGTTTATGTTTTTTAGTGTGATTTGATAGATTATTATACTTGCATTTGTTTAGAATAGTTCAAGAGTGTATTTAGAAGGCTTAAGAATCAAAACTTCATTGGATTGATGGTTATTAGGTTAAGCAAAAACTATCCATGCAAGAACAATTGCTATTTATTGTTTTTGTATACATAGTTCATTTTGCATGTATTGTGCTAGGCTTTCGAGAATACTTTGTTGCACAAATCAACACTCGCACGATTTTGACTCTAATGCATAGAAATCTAATTTAATTGTTCGTGTGCCCTTGATTTTACTTCACATTTATTGATCACACATTATGTTTCATCTTTAACGTGTTACTACTTTTATTCCTAATTTATAAATTGGTTCGAAATTCCATTAAGTGTATACGAGTTCATTCTTTGTCCTTTGCAACTTCTATTGTTGCCTCTATGCTCGACAATGATTTTATAGATCAAAAGTTGTCATTTGTAATCGTTTTATTGCATATTGTAGTCAAGAGTGTTGAAAGATGGGGATGGTGTGATTTGGTTATGATTTGGCACGGGTTGATCGATTTGTTAGGCAAATTGTGTGATGGCATTTTTCAAGTTTTGTTTCGTTTAAAGTATATATACAATTGTTTTATTTATGGTTTTTAGTGTGATTTGATATGTCATTATACTTGCATTTGTTTAAAATAGTTCAAGAGTGTATTTAGAAGGCTTTAGAATCAAAAAATCATTGGATTTATGGTTGTTAGGTGAAGCAAAAACTATTCATGCAAGAATAATTGCTATTTATTGTTTTTGTATACATAGTTCATTTCGCATGTATTGTGTTAAGCTTTCGAGAATACTTTGATGCACAAATCAACACTCGCACGATTTTGACTCTAATGCATAGATATCAAATTTACTTGTTCGTGCGCCCTTGATTTGACTTCACATTTATTAATCACACATTATGTTTCATCTTTAACGTGTTACTACTTTTAATCCTAATTTATAAATTGATTCTAAATTGCATTGAGTGTATACGAGTTCATTTTTTTGTTCTTTGCAACTTCTATTGTTGCCTCGATGCTCAACAATGATTTTATAGATCAAAAGTTGTCATTTGTAATCGTTTTAGTGCATATTGTAGGCAAGAGTGTTGAAAGATGGGGATGATGTGATTTGGTTATGATTTGGCACGGGTTGATCGATTTGTTAGGCAAATTGTGTGATGGCGTTGTCGGGTTTTGTTTCGTTTAAAGTATATATACAATTGTTTTGTTTATGTTTTTTAGTGTGATTTGATAGATTATTATACTTGCATTTGTTTAGAATAGTTCAAGAGTGTGTTTAGAAGGCTTTAGAATCAAAACTTCATTGGATTGATGGTTGTTAGGTGAAGCAAAAACTATCCATGCAAGAACAATTGCTATTTATTGTTTTTGTATACATAGTTCATTTTGCATGTATTGTGTTAAGCTTTCGAGAATACTTTGATGCACAAATCAACACTCGCATGATTTTGACTCTAATGCAAAGAAGGCTAATATACTTGTTTGTTTGCCTTTGATTTGACTTCACAATTATTGATCACATATTATGTTTCATCTTTAACGTGTTACTACTTTTAATCCTAATTTATAAATTGATTCTAAATTTCATTGAGTGTATACGAGTTTATTCTTTGTTATTTGCAACTTCCATTGTTGCCTCGATGCTCAACAATGATTTTATAGATCGAACGTTGTCATTTGTAATCGTTTTAGTGCATATTGTAGGAAAGAGTGTTGAAAAATTGGATGGTATGATTTGGTTATGATTTGGCACGGGTTAATCGATTTGTTAGGCAAATTGTGTGATGGCGTTGTCGGGTTTTGTTTCGTTTAAAGTGTGTATACAATTGTTTTATTTATGTTTTTAGTGTGATTTTATAGATCATTATACTTGCATTTGTTTAAAATAGTTTAAGAGTGTGTTTAGAAGACTTTAGAATCAAAAGTTCACTGGATTGATGGTTGTTAGGTGAAGCAAAAACTATCCGTACAAGAACAATTGCTATTTATTGTTTTTGTATACGTAGTTCATTTAGCATGTATTGTGTTAAGCTTTCGAGAATACTTTGATGCACAAATCAACACTTGCAAGATTTTGACTCTAATGCATAGAAATCTAATTTACTTGTTCATGCGCCCTTGATTTGACTTCACATTTATTGATCACACATTATGTTTCATCTTTAACGTGTTACTACATTTAATCCTAATTTATAAATTGATTCTAAATTTCATTGAGTGTATACGAGTTCATTCTTTGTTCTTTGCAACTTTTATTGTTGCCTCGATGCTCAACAATGATTTTATTGATCAAAAGTTGTTATTTGTAATCGTTTTAGTGCATATTGTATGCAAGAGTGTTGAAAGATGGGGATGGTGTGATTTGGTTATGATTTGGCACGGGTTGATCGATTTGTTAGGCAAATTGTGTGATGGCGTTGTCGGGTTTTGTTTCGTTTAAAGTATATATACAATTGTTTTGTTTATGTTTTTTAGTGTGATTTGATAGATCATTATACTTGCATTTGTTTAAAATAGTTCAAGAGTGTGTTTAGAAGGCTTTAGAATCAAAACTTCATTGCATTGATGGTTATTAGGTTAAGCAAAAACTATCTATGCAAGAACAATTGCTATTTATTGTTTTTCTATACGTAGTTCATTTTGCATGTATTGTGCTAAGCTTTCGAGAATACTTTGATGCACAAAACAACACTCGCATGATTTTGACTATAATGCATAGAAATCTAATTTAATTGTTCGTGTGCCCTTGATTTGACTTCACATTTATTGATCATACATTATGTTTCATCTTTAACGTGTTACTACTTTCATTCCAAATTTATAAATTGATTTTAAATTCCATTAAGTGTATACGAGTTCATTCTTTGTCCTTTGCAACTTCTATTGTTGCCTCGATGCTCAAAAATGATTTTATAGATCCAAAGTTGTCATTTGTAATCATTTTAGTGCATATTGTAGTCAAGAGTGTTGAAAGATAGGGATGGTGTGATTTGGTTATGATTTGGCACGGGTTGATCGATTTGTTAGGCAAATTATATGATGGCGTTGTCAGGTTTTGTTTCGTTTAATGTATATATACAAGTGTTTTATTTATGGTTTTTAGAGTGATTTGATAGATCATTATGCTTGCATTTGTTTAAAATAGTTCAAGAGTGTGTTTAGAAGGCTTTAAAATCAAAACATCATTGGATTGATGGTTGTTAGGTGAAGCAAAAACTATCCATGCAAGAATAATTGCTATTTATTGTTTTTGTATACATAGTTCATTTCGCACGTATTGTGTTAAGCTTTCGAGAATACTTTGATGCACAAATCAACACTCGCACGATTTTGACTCTAATGCATAGAAATCTAATTTACTTGTTCATGTGCCCTTGATTTGACTTCACATTTATTAATCACACGTTATGTTTCATCTTTAACGTGTTACTACTTTTAATCCTAATTTATAAATTGATTCTAAATTCCATTAAGTGTATACGAGTTCATTCTTTGTCCTTTGCAACTTCTATTGTTGCCTCGATGCTCAACAATGATTTTGTAGATCAAAAGTTGTAATTTTAATCGTTTTAGTGCATATTGTAGGCAAGAGTGTTGAAAGATGGGGATGGTGTGATTTGGTTATGATTTGGCACGGGTTGATCGATTTGTTAGGCAAATTGTGTGATGGCGTTGTCGGGTTTTGTTTCGTTTAAAGTATATATGCAATTGTTTTGTTTATGTTTTTTAGTGTGATTTGATAGATCATTATACTTGCATTTGTTTAAAATAGTTGAAGAGTGTGTTTAGAAGGCTTTAAAATCAAAACATCATTGGATTGATGGTTGTTAGGTGAAGAAAAAACTATCCATGCAAGAATAATTGCTATTTATTGTTTTTGTATACATAGTTCATTTCGCATGTATTGTTTTAAGATTTCGAGAATACTTTGATGCACAAATCAACACTCGAACGATTTTGACTCTAATGCATAGAAATCTAATTTACTTGTTCGTGTGCCCTTGATTTGACTTCACAATTATTGATCACACATTATATTTCATATTTAACGTGTTACTACTTTTAATCCTAATTTATAAATTGATTCTAAATTCCATTGAGTGTATACGAGTTCATTCTTTGTTCTTTGCAACTTTTATTTTTGCCTCGATGCTCAACAATGATTTTATTGATCAAAAGTTGTCATTTGTAATCGTTTTAGTGCATATTGTAGGCAAGAGTGTTGAAAGATGGGGATGGTGTGAGTTGGTTATGATTTCGCACGGGTTGATCGATTTGTTAGGCAAATTGTGTGATGGCGTTGCCGGGTTTTGTTTCGTTTAAAGTATATATACAATTGTTTTGTTTATGTTTTTTAGTGTGATTTGATAGATCATTATACTTGCATTTGTTTAGAATAGTTTAAGAGTGTGTTTAGAAAGCTTTAGAATCAAAACTTTATTGGATTGATGGTTGTTAGGTTAAGCAAAAACTATCTATGCAAGAATAATTGCTATTTATTGTTTTTGTATACATAGTTCATTTTGCATATATTGTGCTAAGCTTTCGAGAATACTTTGATGCACAAATCAACACTCGCACGATTTTGACTCTAATGAATAGAAATCTAATTTACTTGTTCGTGTGCCCTTGATTTGACTTCACATTTATTGATCACACATTATGTTTCATCTTTAACGTGTTAGTACATTTATTCCTAATTTATAAATTGATTCTAAATTCCATTGAGTGTATACGAGTTTATTCTTTGTCCTTTGCAACTTCTATTGTTGCCTCGATGCTCAACAATGATTTTGTGGATCAAAAGTTGTCATTTTAATCGTTTTAGTGCATATTGTAGGCAAGAGTGTTGAAAGATGGGGATGGTGTGATTTGGTTATGATTTGGCACGGGTTGATCGATTTGTTGGGCAAATTGTGTGATGGCGTTGTCGGGTTTTGTTTCGTTTAAAGTATATATACAATTGTTTTGTTTATGTTTTTTAGTGTGATTTGATAGATCATTATACTTGCATTTGTTTAAAATAGTTGAAGAGTGTGTTTAGAAGGCTTTAGAATCAAAACATCATTGGATTGATGGTTGTTAGGTGAAGAAAAAACTATCCATGCAAGAATAATTGCTATTTATTGTTTTTGTATACATAGTTCATTTCGCATGTATTGTTTTAAGCTTTCGAGAATACTTTGATTCACAAATCAACACTCGAACGATTTTGACTCTAATGCATAGAAATCTAATTTACTTGTTCGTGTGCCCTTGATTTGACTTCACAATTATTGATCACACATTATATTTCATATTTAACGTGTTACTACTTTTAATCCTAATTTATAAATTGATTCTAAATTCCATTGAGTGTATACGAGTTCATTCTTTTTTCTTTGCAACTTCTATTTCTGCCTCGATGCTCAACAATGATTTTATAGATCAAAAGTTGTCATTTGTAATCGTTTTAGTGCATATTGTAAGCAAGAGTGTTGAAAGATGGGGATGGTGTGAGTTGGTTATGATTTCGCACGGGTTGATCGATTTGTTAGGCAAATTGTGTGATGGCGTTGTCAGGTTTTGTTTCGTTTAAAGTATATATACAATTGTTTTGTTTATGTTTTTTAGTGTGATTTGATAGATCATTATACTTGCATTTGTTTAAAATAGTTCAACAGTAAGTTTAGAAGGCTTTAGAATCAAAACATCATTGGATTGATGGTTGTTAGGTGAAGCAAAAACTATCCATGCAAGAATAATTGCTATTTATTGTTTTTGTATACATAGTTCATTTCGCATGTATTGTGGTAAGCTTTCGAGAATATTTTGATGCACAAATCAACACTCGCACGATTTTGACTCTAATGCATAGAAATCTAATTTACTTGTTCGTGTGCCCTTGATTTGACTTTACATTTATTGATCACACATTATGTTTCATCTTTAACGTGTTACTACTTTTATTCCTAATTTATAAATTAATTCTAAATTACATTAAGTTTATACGAGTTCATTCTTTGTCCTTTGCAACTTCTATTGTTGCCTCGATGCTCAACAATGACTTTATAGATAAAAAGTTGTCATTTGTAATCGTTTTAGTGCATATTGTAGTCAAGAGTGTTGAAAGATAGGGATGGTGTGATTTGGTTATGATTTGGCACGGGTTGATCGATTTGTTAGGCAAATTGTGTGCTGGCGTTTTCAGGTTTTGTTTCGTTTAAAGTATATATACAATTGTTTTATTTATGTTTTTAGTGTGATTTTATAGATCATTATACTTGCATTTGTTTAAAATAGTTCAAGAGTGTGTTTAGAAGGCTTTAGATTCAAAACTTCATTAGATAGATGGTCGTTAGGTTAAGCAAAAACTATCCATGCAAGAACAATTTCTATTTATTGTTTTTGTATACATAGTTCATTTCACATGTATTGTGTTAAGCTTTCGAGAATACTTTGATGCACAAATCAACACTGGCACGATTTTGACTCTAATGCATAGAAATCTAATTTACTTGTTCATGTGCCCTTGATTTGACTTCACATTTATTGATCACACATTATGTTTCATCTTTAACGTGTTAGTACATTTATTCCCAATTTATAAATTGATTCTAAATTCCATTGAGTGTATACTAGTTCATTCTTTGTCCTTTGCAACTTCTATAGTTGCATCGATGCTCAACAATGATTTTGTAGATCAAAAGTTGTCATTTTAATCGTTTTAGTGCACATTGTAGGCAAGAGTGTTGAAAGATGGGGATGGTGTGATTTAGTTATGATTTGGCATGTGCTAATCGATTTGTTAGGCAAATTGTGTGATGGCGTTGTCGGGTTTTGTTTCGTTTAAAGTATATGTACAATTGTTTTGTTTATGTTTTTCAGTGTGATTTGATAGATCATTATACTTGCATTTGTTTAAAATAGTTCAAGAGTGTGTTTAGAAGGCTTTAAAATCAAAACTTCATTGGATAGATGGTTGTTAGGTTAAGCAAAAACTATCCACGCAAGAACAATTGCTATTTATTGTTTTTGTATACATAGTTCAATTCGCATGTATTGTGTTAAGCTTTCGAGAATACTTTGATGCACAAATCAACACTCGCACGAATTTGACTCGAATGCACAGAAATCTAATTTACTTGTTCGTGTGCCTTTGATTTGACTTCACATTTATTGATCACACATTATGTTTCATCTTTAATGTGTTACTACTTTTAATCCTAATTTATAAATTGATTCTAAATTCCATTGAGTGTATACTAGTTCAATCTTTGTCCTTTGCAACTTCTATTGTTGCCTCGATGCTCAATAATGATTTTGTAGATCAAAAGTTGTCATTTTAATCGTTTTAGTGCATATTGTAGTCAAGAGTGTTGAAAGATGGGGATGGTGTGATTTGGTTATGATTTGGCACGGGGCTGATCGATTTGTTAGGCAAATTGTGTGATGGCGTTGTCGGGTTTTGTTTCGTTTAAAGTATATATACAATTGTTTTGTTTATGTTTTTCAGTGTGATTTGATAGATTATTATACTTGCATTTGTTTAAAATAGATCAAGAGTGTGTTTAGAAAGCTTTAAAATCAAAACTTCATTGGATAGATGGTTGTTAAGTTAAGCAAAAACTATCCACGCAAGAACAATTGCTCTTTATTGTTTTTGTATACATAGTTCATTTCGCATGTATTGTGTTAAGATTTCGAGAATACTTTGATGCACAAATCAACACTCACACGAATTTGACTCGAATGCACAGAAATCTAATTTACTTGTTCGTGTGCCTTTGATTTGACTTCACATTTATTAATCACACATTATGTTTCATCTTTAATGTGTTACTACTTTTAATCCTAATTTATAAATTGATTCTAAATTCCATTGAGTGTATACTAGTTCAATCTTTGTCCTTTGCAACTTCTATTGTTGCCTCGATGCTCAATAATGATTTTGTAGATCAAAAGTTGTCATTTTAATCGTTTTAGTGCATATTGTAGTCAAGAGTGTTGAAAGATGGGGATGGTGTGATTTGGTTATGATTTGGCACGGGGCTGATCGATTTGTTAGGCAAATTGTGTGATGGCGTTGTCGGGTTTTGTTTCGTTTAAAGTATATATACAATTGTTTTGTTTATGTTTTTCAGTGTGATTTGATAGATCATTATACTTGCATTTGTTTAAAATAGTTCAAGAGTGTGTTTAGAAGGCTTTAAAATCAAAACTTCATTGGATAGATGGTTGTTAGGTTAAGCAAAAACTATCCACGCAAGAACAATTGCTATTTATTGTTTTTGTATACATAGTTCATTTCGCATGTATTGTGTTAAGCTTTCGAGAATACTTTGATGCACAAATCAACACTTGCACGAATTTGACTCGAATGCACAGAAATCTAATTTACTTGTTCGTGTGCCCTTGATTTGACTTCACATTTATTGATCACACATTATGTTTCATCTTTAATGTGTTACTACTTTTAATCCTAATTTATAAATTGATTCTAAATTCCATTGAGTGTATACTAGTTCAATCTTTGTCCTTTGCAACTTCTATTGTTGCCTCGATGCTCAATAATGATTTTGTAGATCAAAAGTTGTCATTTTAATCGTTTTAGTGCATATTGTAGTCAAGAGTGTTGAAAGATGGGGATGGTGTGATTTGGTTATGATTTGGCACGGGGCTGATTGATTTGTTAGGCAAATTGTGTGATGGCGTTGTCGGGTTTTGTTTCGTTTAAAGTATATATACAATTGTTTTGTTTATGTTTTTCAGTGTGATTTTATAGATCATTATACTTGCATTTGTTTAAAATAGTTCAAGAGTGTGTTTAGAAAGCTTTAAAATCAAAACTTCATTGGATAGATGGTTGTTAGGTTAAGCAAAACCTATCCACGCAAGAACAATTGCTATTTATTGTTTTTGTATACATAGTTCATTTCGCATGTATTGTGTTAAGCTTCCGAGAATACTTTGATGCACAAATCAACACTCGCACGAATTTGACTCGAATGCACAGAAATCCAATTTACTTGTTCGTGTGCCCTTGATTTGACTTCACATTTATTGATCACACATTATGTTTCATCTTTAATGTGTTACTACTTTTAATCCTAATTTATAAATTGATTCTAAATTCCATTGAGTGTATACTAGTTCAATCTTTGTCCTTTGCAACTTCTATTGTTGCCTCGATGCTCAATAATGATTATGTAGATCAAAAGTTGTCATTTTAATCGTTTTAGTGCATATTGTAGTCAAGAGTGTTGAAAGATGGGGATGGTGTGATTTGGCACGGGTTGATCGATATGTTAGGCAAATTATGTGATGGCGTTGTCGGGTTTTGTTTCGTTTAAAGTATATATACAATTGTTTTGTTTATGTTTTTTAGTGTGATTTGATAGATCATTATACTTGCATTTGTTTAAAATAGTTCAAGAGTGTGTTTACAAGGCTTTAGAATCAAAACTTCATTGGATTGATGGTTAAGCAAAAACTATACATGCAAGAACAATTGCTATTTATTGTTTTTGTGTACATAGTTCATTTCACATGTATTGTGTTAAATTTTCAGGAATACTTTGATGCACAAATCAATACTCGCACGATTTTGACTCTAACGCATAGAAATCTAATTTACTTGTTCGTGTGCCCTTGATTTGACTTCACATTTATTGATCACACATTATGTTTCATCTTTAACGTGTTACTACTTTTAATCCTAATTTATAAATTGATTCTAAATTCCATTTAGTGTATACGAGTTCATTCTTTGTCCTTTGCAACTTCTATTGTTGCCTCGATGCTCAACAATGATTTTATAGATCAAAAGTTGTCATTTGTAATCGTTTTAGTGCATTTTGTAGGCAAGAATGTTGAAAGATGGGGAGCGTGTGATTTGGTTAAGATTTGGCATGGGTTGATCGATTTGTTAGGCAAATTGTGTGATGGTGTTGTCGGGTTTTGTTTCGTTTAAAGTATAGTTTTTTAGTGTGATTTGATAGATCATTATACTTGCATTTGTTTAAAATAGTTCAAGAGTGTGTTTACAAGGCTTTAGAATCAAAACTTCATTGGATTGATGGTTGTTAGGTTAAGCAGAAACTATTAATGCAAGAACAATTGCTATTTATTGCTTTTGTGTACATAGTTCATTTCGCATGTATTGTGTTAAGTTTTCGGGAATACTTTGATGCACAAATCAATACTCGCACGATTTTGACTCTAATGCATAGAAATCTAATTTACTTGTTCGTGTGCCCTTGATTTGATTTCACATTTATTGATCACACATTATGTTTCATCTTTAACGTGTTACTACTTTTATTCCTAATTTATAAATTGATTCTAAATTCTATTGAGTGTATACGAGTTCATTCTTTGTCCTTTGCAACTTCTATTGTTGCCTCGATGCTCAATACTGATTTTATAGATCAAAAGTTGTCATTTGTAATCGTTTTAGTGCATATTGTAGACAAGTGTGTTGAAAGATGGGGATGGTGTGATTTGGTTATCATTTTGTAACACCCAGAAATTTTAAAAGAAGAGAAAAGCAAAGAAAAAGAGGAAGAAAAGCAAAATAAGCCAAGTTGAGGGGTTAAATTTGTGCAAGGGGGCAAACCTTATGATTAATTCGTTCAAAAGGTGGCATGGCCGCCCACCTCTATTGCACATCATCTTCCTGTCAATTTTCTAGAGAGAGAAAGAGTAGAATTCTCTTTGGTTTTAGAGAGAGGAAGAAGAAGAAGCTGAATTCAGGTTAGTTTTTGGATATCAGGATGTTCTTGGCTGATTTTCAGCTTCGGGTGTGTGCTTATGTGCTTGTATGCGTGTCCGGTTGTGTGTTTTGGTGTTCTTAGGTGTTTGAACTCATAAGCATTCGTGTTTGAAGGAAGTCTTACTCGGAAGTTGCAAGAGGTGAGTTCTAGATCCCCGTTTTTATATGTTTTAACCGATTTTGGGGCTGGAAATGCATGTTTAAACGTTTTTATAAAATTTGGGTGTGTACCCGTATGTATGTGTATGTGCCCCTGTTGGGTGGGTAAATGTTCGGGATGATTATTGGTTATGTTTATGATTCTATGCTTGTTAGATGCTTAGTATGCTAGAAACTAGGCTAGAACAGCTTAGATTGATAATTTGGGTCTAAAAATGATGGTAGTTAGAATAGTTGGCCATGCACCTAAGTGTTCATGCGCCTGAGATCATGCGCCCAAACAGTACCCAAACGCCCAAGGTTCATGCACACAAATAGTGCCCATGCGCATGGAATATTGCCCAAAACGCCTAAGTGCCCATGCGCCTAGATCAGGCTCATGCGCCTGCATAGTACTCATGCGCCTAGAAAGTTGTCCAGACGCCTAAGTGTTGGCCGTGCGCCCAAATAGTGCCCATGCGCCTAAGTCGCCCATGCGCCTAAGAATTCATGCGCCCGTATAGTGGCCAAGCGCTTGCATAGTGCTCATGCGCCTAAGACTTAGAAAATTTTCTGAAATTTTCGGAAAAGAAGGACTTCTAGGCTGTGACTTGGATTGCTTCCGGGGATGATGTTTGATGATATATGGTGATTGTATGTGATGTTATATGATGATGTTATGTATGTTTAAGGCCTGTTTTCTTTATTTTCCTTATTATATTATTCCGTGGCTTTACGTGGTGTGAATATGCTAATAAACGTAAAGTATTATGTAATGAAAGCGGAAGTTAATGATAAAGAAAAGTGGAACGTAAAGAATGAAAGAAAAGTCTTGCAAGCAAAATGTAAGGAGGTTCACACCCAATGAAGGGGTTAGCTCAACTGTGTGCGGTTTAGCTAACCCAGAAGGATGCACACGGGGGTCTAATCCTTGAGATTGACCAAACGTATGGGACCCTTGTCGCTTGCCCCAGGTACTGGAGTCAGCTTCGTGCACAATGTTTGGGGTCTATTTATAGACTTCGGCCTAGTACCAACTTCGTGCACAATGTTTGGGGTATAGCACATGGCATTGGTCCGGATGAAAGTGAAAGATAATGATGAAAGAACGAATGACGTACGATGATGAATGATGATGAAAGATAATAATAAATATTATATGTATGTACGTATGATGTATGATCGTGAATGAAAGTAACGGAAGGTTTTCTAAACGAAAGTAAAGTATTTTTATTATAAAGCTAGAACTCACTCAGCAACGCTGACTTTTATGCATTTTCAGTTGGCAGGTAATGGTTGCTGAGGATGGCACGGGGTGAAGCTACTTGGCAAAGATTTTTGGTTGGCATCCATTTTGTGTAGTAATGAAACCCGACAATGATTTGTAACGTAAAGATGTTGTAATCAGTAAATATTATTATATGAAATGGTTTCATTAAATTTTTCCGCCGCGTACGTTAAATAGATTTTTATGAGATTTTGAATTAGTATGTGCGATGATTGTCCAACTGTGAGTGTCCTGGAAACGGGGCCTTACAGATTTGGCACGGGTCGATCGATTTGTTAGGCAAATTGTGTGATGGCGTTGTTGGGTTTTGTTTCGTTTAAAGTATATATACAATTGTTTTGTTTATGTTTTTTAGTGTGATTTGATAGATCATTACACTTACATTTGTTTAAAATAGTTCAAGAGTGTGTTTAGAAGGCTTTAGAATAAAAACTTCATTGGATTGATGGTTTTAGGTTAAGCAAAAACTATCCATGCAAGAACAATTGCTATTTATTGTTTTTGTATAAATAGTTCATTTCGCATGTATTGTGTTAAGCTTTCGGGAATACTTTGATGCACAAATCAACACTCGCACGATTTTGACTCTAATGCATAGAAATCTAATGTACTTGTTCGTGCGCCCTTGATTTGACTTAACATTTATTGATCACACATTATGTTTCATTTTTAACCTGTTACTACTTTTAATCCTAATTTATAAATTGATTGTAAATTCCATTGAGTGTATACGAGTTCATTCTTTGTCCATTGCAACCTCTATTGTTGCCTCGATGGTCAACAATGATTTTATAGATCAAAAGTTGTCATTTGTAATCGTTTTAGGGCATATTGAAGGCAAGAGTGTTGAAAGATGGAGATGATGTGATTTGGTTATGATTTGGTACGAGTTGATCGATTTGTTAGGCAAATTGTGTCATGGCGTTGTCGGGGATTTGTTTCGTTCAAAGTATATATACAATTGTTTTGGTTATGTTTTTTAGTGTGATTTGATAGATTATTATACTTGCATTTGCTTAAAATAGTTCAAGAGTGTGTTTACAAGGCTTTAGAATCAAAACTTCATTGGATTGATGGTTGTTAGGTTAAGCAAAAACTATCCATGCAAGAACAATTGCTATTTATTGTTTTTGTGTACATAGTTCATTTCGCATGTATTGTGTTAAGTTTTCGGGAATACTTTGATGCATAAATCAATACTCGCATGATTTTGACTCTAATGCATAGAAATCTAATTTACTTGTTCGTGTGCCCTTGATTTGAATTCACATTTATTGATCACACATTATGTTTCATCTTTAATGTGTTACTACTTTTAATCCTAATTTATAAATTGATTCTAAATTCCATTGAGTGTATACGAGTTCATACTTTGTCCTTTGCAACTTTTATTGTTGCCTCGATGCTCAACTATGATTTTATAGATCAAAAGTTGTCATTTATAATCGTTTTTGTGCATTTTGTAGGCAAGAATGTTGAAAGATGGGGATGGTGTGATTTGGTTAAGATTTGGCACGAGTTGATCGATTTGTTAGGCAAATTATGTGATGGCGTTGTCGGGTTTTGTTTCGTTTAAAGTATAGTTTTTTAGTGTGATTTGATAGATCATTATACTTGCATTTGTTTAAAATTGTTCAAGAGTGTGTTTAGAAAGCTTTAGAATAAAAACTTCATTGGATTGATGGTTTTAGGTTAAGCAAAAACTATCCATGCAAGAACAATTGCTATTTATTGTTTTTGAATAAATAGTTCATTTCGCATGTATTGTGTTAAGCTTTCGTGAATACTTTGATGCACAAATCAACACTCGCACGATTTTGACTCTAATGCATAGAAATCTAATGTACTTGTTCGTGTGCCCTTGATTTGACTTCACATTTATTGATCACACATTATGCTTCATCTTTAACCTGTTACTACTTTTAATCCTAATTTATAAATTGATTGTAAATTCGATTGAGTGTATACGAGTTCATTCTTTGTCCATTGCAACTTCTATTGTTGCCTCGATGGTCAACAATGATTTTATAGATCAAAAGTTGTCATTCGTAATTGTTTTAGGGCATATTGAAGGCAAGAGTGTTGAAAGATGGAGATGATGTGATTTGGTTATGATTTGGTACGGGTTGATCGATTTGTTAGGCAAATTGTGTCGTGGCGTTGTCGGGGATTTGTTTCGTTTAAAATATATATACAATTGTTTTGTTTGTGTTTTTTAGTGTGATTTGATAGATTATTATACTTGCATTTGCTTAAAATAGTTCAAGAGTGTGTTTACAAGGCTTTAGAATCAAAACTTCATTGGATTGATGGTTGTTAGGTTAAGCAAAAACTATCCATGCAAGAACAATTGCTATTGATTGTTTTTGTGTACATAGTTCATTTCGCATGTATTGTGTAAAGTTTTCGGGAATACTTTGATGCATAAATCAATACTCGCACGATTTTGACTCTAACGCATAGAAATCTAATTTACTTGTTTGTGTGCCCTTGATTTGACTTCATATTTATTGATCACACATTATGTTTCATCTTCAATGTGTTACTACTTTTAATCCTAATTTATAAATTGATTCTAAATTCCATTGAGTGTATACGAGTTCATACTTTGTCCTTTGCAACTTTTATTGTTGCCTCGATGCTCAACTATGATTTTATAGATCAAAAGTTGTCATTTATAATCGTTTTAGTGCATTTTCTAGGCAAGAATGTTGAAAGATGGGGATGGTGTGATTTGGTTAAGATTTGGCACGGGTTGATCGATTTGTTAGGCAAATTATGTGATGGCGTTGTCGGGTTTTGTTTCGTTTAAAGTATAGTTTTTTAGTGTGATTTGATAGATCATTATACTTGCATTTGTTTAAAATTGTTCAAGAGTGTGTTTAGAAGGCTTTAGAATAAAAACTTCATTGGATTGATGGTTTTAGGTTAAGCAAAAACTATCCATGCAAGAACAATTGCTATTTATTGTTTTTGTATAAATAGTTCATTTCGCATGATTGTGTTAAGCTTTCGGGAATACTTTGATGCACAAATCAAAACTCGCACGATTTTGACTCTAATGCATAGAAATCTAATTTACTTGTTCGTGTGCCCTTGATTTGACTTCACATTTATTGATCACACATTATGTTTCATCTTTAATGTGTTACTACTTTTAATCCTAATTTATAAATTGATTCTAAATTCCATTGAGTGTATACGAGTTCATACTTTGTCCTTTGCAACTTTTATTGTTGCCTCGATGGTCAACAATGATTTTATAGATCAAAAGTTGTCATTCGTAATTGTTTTAGGGCATATTGAAGGCAAGAGTGTTGAAAGATGGAGATGATGTGATTTGGTTATGATTTTGTACGGGTTGATCGATTTGTTAGGCAAATTGTGTCATGGCGTTGTCGGGGATTTGTTTCGTTTAAAATATATATACAATTGTTTTGTTTATGTTTTTTAGTGTGATTTGATAGATTATTATACTTGCATTTGCTTAAAATAGTTCAAGAGTGTGTTTACAAGGCTTTAGAATCAAAACTTCATTGGATTGATGGTTGTTAGGTTAAGCAAAAACTATCCATGCAAGAACAATTGCTATTTATTGTTTTTGTGTACATAGTTCATTTCGCATGTATTGTGTAAAGTTTTCGGGAATACTTTGATGCATAAATCAATGCTCGCACGATTTTGACTCTAATGCATAGAAATCTAATTTACTTGTTCGTGTGCCCTTGATTTGACTTCACATTTATTGATCACACATTATGTTTCATCTTTAATGTGTTACTACTTTTAATCCTAATTTATAAATTGATTCTAAATTCCATTGAGTGTATACGAGTTCATACTTTGTCCTTTGCAACTTTTATTGTTGCCTCGATGCTCAACTATGATTTTATAGATCAAAAGTTGTCATTTATAATCGTTTTTGTGCATTTTGTAGGCAAGAATGTTGAAAGATGGGGATGGTGTGATTTGGTTAAGATTTGGCACGAGTTGATCGATTTGTTAGGCAAATTATGTGATGGCGTTGTCGGGTTTTGTTTCGTTTAAAGTATAGTTTTTTAGTGTGATTTGATAGATCATTATACTTGCATTTGTTTAAAATTGTTCAAGAGTGTGTTTAGAAGGCTTTAGAATAAAAACTTCATTGGATTGATGGTTTTAGGTTAAGCAAAAACTATCCATGCAAGAACAATTGCTATTTATTGTTTTTGAATAAATAGTTCATTTCGCATGTATTGTGTTAAGCTTTCGGGAATACTTTGATGCACAAATCAACACTCGCACGATTTTGACTCTAATGCATAGAAATCTAATGTACTTGTTCGTGTGCCCTTGATTTGACTTAACATTTATTGATCACACATTATGTTTCATCTTTAACCTGTTACTACTTTTAATCCTAATTTATAAATTGATTGTAAATTCGATTGAGTGTATACGAGTTCATTCTTTGTCCATTGCAACTTCTATTGTTGCCTCGATGGTCAACAATGATTTTATAGATCAAAAGTTGTCATTCGTAATTGTTTTAGGGCATATTGAAGGCAAGAGTGTTGAAAGATGGAGATGATGTGATTTGGTTATGATTTGGTACGGGTTGATCGATTTGTTAGGCAAATTGTGTCGTGGCGTTGTCGGGGATTTGTTTCGTTTAAATATATATACAATTGTTTTGTTTGTTTTTTAGTGTGATTCATAGATTATTATACTTGCATTTGCTTAAAATAGTTCAAGAGTGTGTTTACAAGGCTTTAGAATCAAAACTTCATTGGATTGATGGTTGTTAGGTTAAGCAAAAACTATCCATGCAAGAACAATTGCTATTGATTGTTTTTGTGTACATAGTTCATTTCGCATGTATTGTGTAAAGTTTTCGGGAATACTTTGATGCATAAATCAATACTCGCACGATTTTGACTCTAACGCATAGAAATCTAATTTACTTGTTTGTGTGCCCTTGATTTGACTTCACATTTATTGATCACACATTATGTTTCATCTTTAATGTGTTACTACTTTTAATCCTAATTTATAAATTGATTCTAAATTCCATTGAGTGTATACGAGTTCATACTTTGTCCTTTGCAACTTTTATTGTTGCCTCGATGCTCAACTATGATTTTATAGATCAAAAGTTGTCATTTATAATCGTTTTAGTGCATTTTGTAGGCAAGAATGTTGAAAGATGGGGATGGTGTGATTTGGTTAAGATTTGGCACGGGTTGATCGATTTGTTAGGCAAATTATGTGATGGCGTTGTCGGGTTTTGTTTCGTTTAAAGTATAGTTTTTAGTGTGATTTGATAGATCATTATACTTGCATTTGTTTAAAATTGTTCAAGAGTGTGTTTAGAAAGCTTTAGAATAAAAACTTCATTGGATTGATGGTTTTAGGTTAAGCAAAAACTATCCATGCAAGAACAATTGCTATTTATTGTTTTTGTATAAATAGTTCATTTCGCATGATTGTGTTAAGCTTTCGGGAATACTTTGATGCACAAATCAAAACTCGCACGATTTTGACTCTAATGCATAGAAATCTAATTTACTTGTTCGTGTGCCCTTGATTTGACTTCACATTTATTGATCACACATTATGTTTCATCTTTAATGTGTTACTACTTTTAATCCTAATTTATAAATTGATTCTAAATTCCATTGAGTGTATACGAGTTCATTCTTTGTCCTTTGCAACTTTTATTGTTGCCTCGATGGTCAACAATGATTTTATAGATCAAAAGTTGTCATTCGTAATTGTTTTAGGGCATATTGAAGGCAAGAGTGTTGAAAGATGGAGATGTGTGATTTGGTTATGATTTGTACGGGTTGATCGATTTGTTAGGCAAATTGTGTCATGGCGTTGTCGGGGATTTGTTTCGTTTAAAATATATATACAATTGTTTGTTTATGTTTTTTAGTGTGATTTGATAGATCATTATACTTGCATTTGCTTAAAATAGTTCAAGAGTGTGTTTACAAGGCTTTAGAATCAAAACTTCATTGGATTGATGGTTGTTAGGTTAAGCAAAAACTATCCATGCAAGAACAATTGCTATTTATTGTTTTGTGTACATAGTTCATTTCGCATGTATTGTGTAAAGTTTTCGGGAATACTTTGATGCACAAATCAATGCTCGCACGATTTTGACTCTAATGCATAGAAATCTAATTTACTTGTTCGTGTGCCCTTGATTTGACTTCACATTTATTGATCACACATTATGTTTCATCTTTAATGTGTTACTACTTTTAATCCTAATTTATAAATTGATTCTAAATTCCATTGAGTGTATACGAGTTCATACTTTGTCCTTTGCAACTTTCATTGTTGCCTCGATGCTCAACTATGATTTTATAGATCAAAAGTTGTCATTTATAATCGTTTTAGTGCATTTTGTAGGCAAGAATGTTGAAAGATGGGGATGGTGTGATTTGGTTAAGATTTGGCACGGGTTGATCGATTTGTTAGGCAAATTATGTGATGGCGTTGTCGGGTTTTGTTTCGTTTAAAGTATAGTTTTTTAGTGTGATTTGATAGATCATTATACTTGCATTTGTTTAAAATTGTTCAAGAGTGTGTTTAGAAGCTTTAGAATAAAACTTCATTGGATTGATGGTTTTAGGTTAAGCAAAAACTATCCATGCAAGAACAATTGCTATTTATTGTTTTTGTATAAATAGTTCATTTCGCATGATTGTCTTAAGCTTTCGGGAATACTTTGATGCACAAATCAAAACTCGCACGATTTTGACTCTAATGCATAGAAATCTAATTTACTTGTTCGTGTACCCTTGATTTGACTTCACATTTATTGATCACACATTATGTTTCATCTTTAATGTGTTACTACTTTTAATCCTAATTTATAAATTGTTTCTAAATTCCATTGAGTGTATACGAGTTCATACTTTGTCCTTTGCAACTTTTATTGTTGCCTCGATGCTCAACTATGATTTTATAGATCAAAAGTTGTCATTTGTAATCGTTTTAGTGCATTTTGTAGGCAAGAATGTTGAAAGATGGGGATGGTGTGATTTGGTTAAGATTTGGCGCGGGTTGATCGATTTGTTAGGCAAATTATGTGATATCGTTGTTGGGTTTTGTTTTGTTCAAAGTATAGTTTTTTAGTCTGATTTGATAGATCATTATACTTGCATTTGTTTAAAATTATTCAAGAGTGTGTTTAGAAGGCTTTAGAATCAAAACTTCATTGGATTGATGGTTTTAGGTTAAGCAAAAACTATCCATGCAAAAACAATTGCTATTTATTGTTTTTGTATAAATAGTTCATTTCGCATGTATTGTGTTAAGTTTTGGGGAATACTTTGATGCACAAATCAAAACTCGCACGATTTTGACTCTAATGCATAGAAATCTAATTTACTTGTTCGTGTGCCCTTGATTTGACTTCGCATTTTTTGATCCCACATTATGTTTCATCTTTAACGTGTTACTACTTTTAATCCTAATTTATAAATTGATTCTAGTTCATTCTTTGTCCTTTGCAACTTCTATTGTTGCCTCGATGCTCAACAACGATTTTATAGATCAAAAGTTGTCATTTGTAATCGTTTTAGTGCATTTTGTAGGCAAGAATGTTGAAAGATGGGGATGGTGTGATTTGGTTAAGATTTGGCGCGGGTTGATCGATTTGTTAGGCAAATTGTGTGATAGCGTTGTCGGGTTTTGTTTTGTTTAAAGTATAGTTTTTTAGTCTGATTTGATAGATCATTATACTTGCATTTGTTTAAAATAGTTCAAGAGTGTGTTTAAAAGGCTTTAGAATCAAAACTTCATTGGATTGATGGTTTTAGGTTAAGCAAAAACTATCCATGCAAAAACAATTGCTATTTATTGTTTTTGTATAAATAGTTCAATTCGCATGTATTGTGTTAAGCTTTCGGGAATACTTTGATGCACAAATCAAAACTCGCACGATTTTGACTCTAATGCATAGAAATCTAATTTACTTGTTCGTGTGCCCTTGATTTGACTTCACATTTTTTGATCCCACATTATGTTTCATCTTTAACGTGTTACTACTTTTAATCCTAATTTATAAATTGATTCTAAATTCCATTGAGTGTATACGAGTTCATTCTTTGTCCATTGCAACTTCTATTGTTGCCTCGATGCTCAACAATGATTTTATAGATCAAAAGTTGTCATTTGTAATCGTTTTAGTGCATTTTGTAGGCAAGAATGTTGAAAGATGGGGATGGTGTGATTTGGTTAAGATTTGGCGCGGGTTGATCGATTTGTTAGGCAAATTGTGTGATAGCATTGTCGGGTTTTGTTTTGTTTAAAGTATAGTTTTTTGGTCTGATTTGATAGATCATTATACGTGCATTTGTTTAAAATAGTTCAAGAGTGTGTTTAGAAGGCTTTAGAATCAAAACTTCATTGGATTGATGGTTTTAGGTTAAGCAAAAACTATCCATGCAAAAACAATTGCTATTTATTGTTTTTGTATAAATAGTTCATTTCGCATGATTGTGTTAAGCTTTCGGGAATACTTTGATGCACAAATCAAAACTCGCACGATTTTGACTCTAATGCATAGAAATCTAATTTACTTGTTCGTGTGCCCTTGATTTGACTTCACATTTTTTGATCCCACATTATGTTTCATCTTTAACGTGTTACTACTTTTAATCCTAATTTATAAATTGATTCTAAATTCCATTGAGTGTATACGAGTTCATTCTTTGTCCTTTGCAACTTCTATTGTTGCCTCGATGCTCAACAATGATTTTATAGATCAAAAGTTGTCATTTGTAATCGTTTTAGTGCATTTTGTAGGCAAGAATGTTGAAAGATGGGGATGGTGTGATTTGGTTAAGATTTGGCGCGGGTTGATCGATTTGTTAGGCAAATTGTGTGATAGCGTTGTCGGGTTTTGTTTGTTTAAAGTATAGTTTTTTAGTCTGATTTGATAGATCATTATACTTGCATTTGTTTAAAATAGTTCAAGAGTGTGTTTAGAAGGCTTTAGAATCAAAACTTCATTGGATTGATGGTTTTAGGTTAAGCAAAAACTATCCATGCAAAAACAATTGCTATTTATGGTTTTTGTATAAATAGTTCATTTCGCATGTATTGTGTTAAGCTTTCGGGAATACTTTGATGCACAAATCAAAACTCGCACGATTTTGACTCTAATGCATAGAAATCTAATTTACTTGTTCGTGTGCCCTTGATTTGACTTCGCATTTTTTGATCCCACATTATGTTTCATCTTTAACGTGTTACTACTTTTAATCCTAATTTATAAATTGATTCTAAATTCCATTGAGTGTATACGAGTTCATTCTTTGTCCTTTGCAACTTCTATTGTTGCCTCGATGCTCAACAATGATTTTATAGATCAAAAGTTGTCATTTGTAATCGTTTTAGTTCATTTTGTAGGCAAGAATGTTGAAAGATGGGGATGGTGTGATTTGGTTAAGATTTGGCGCGGGTTGATCGATTTGTTAGGCAAATTGTGTGATAGCGTTGGGTTTTGTTTTGTTTAAAGTATAGTTTTTTAGTCTGATTTGATAGATCATTATACTTGCATTTGTTTAAAATAGTTCAAGAGTGTGTTTAGAAGGCTTTAGAATCAAAACTTCATTGGATTGATGGTTTTAGGTTAAGCAAAAACTATCAATGCAAGAACAATTGCTATTTATTGTTTTTGTAGAAATAGTTCATTTTGCATGATCGTGTTAAGCTTTCGGGAATACTTTGATGCACAAATCAAAACTCGCACGATTTTGACTCTAATGCATAGAAATCTAATTTACTTGTTCGTGTGCCCTTGATTTGACTTCACATTTTTTGATCCCACATTATGTTTCATCTTTAACGTGTTACTACTTTTAATCCTAATTTATAAATTGATTGTAAATTCCATTGATTGTATCCGAGTTCATTCTTTGTCCTTTGCAACTTCTATTGTTGCCTCGATGCTCAACAATGATTTTATAGATCAAAAGTTGTCATTTGTAATCGTTTTAGTGCATTTTGTGGGCAAGAATGTTGAAAGATGGGGATGGTGTGATTTGGTTAAGATTTGGCACGGGTTGATCGATTTGTTAGGCAAATTGTGTGATAGCGTTGTCGGGTTTTGTTTTGTTTAAAGTATAGTTTTTTAGTCTGATTTGATAGATCATTATACTTGCATTTGTTTAAAATAGTTCAAGAGTGTGTTTAGAAGGCTTTAGAATCAAAACTTCATTGGATTGATGGTTTTAGGTTAAGCAAAAACTATCAATGCAAAAACAATTGCTATTTATTGTTTTTGTAGAAATAGTTCATTTTGCATGATTGTGTTAAGCTTTCGGGAATACTTTGATGCACAAATCAAAACTCGCACGATTTTGACTCTAATGCAGAAAAATCTAATTTACTTGTTCGTGTGCCCTTGATTTGACTTCACATTTTTTGATCCCACATTATGTTTCATCTTTAACGTGTTACTACTTTTAATCCTAATTTATAAATTGATTGTAAATTCCATTGAGTGTATCCGAGTTCATTCTTTGTCCTTTGCAACTTCTATTGTTGCCTCGATGCTCAACAATGATTTTATAGATCAAAAGTTGTCATTTGTAATCATTTTAGTGCATTTTGTGGGCAAGAATGTTGAAAGATGGGGATGGTGTGATTTGGTTAAGATTTGGCGCGGGTTGATCGATTTGTTAGGCAAATTGTGTGATAGCGTTGTCGGGTTTTGTTTTGTTTAAAGTATAGTTTTTTAGTCTGATTTGATAGATCATTATACTTGCATTTGTTTAAAATAGTTCAAGAGTGTGTTTAGAAGGCTTTAGAATCAAAACTTCATTGGATTGATGGTTTTAGGTTAAGCAAAAACTATCCATGCAAGAACAATTGCTATTTATTGTTTTTGTATAAATAGTTCATTTCGCATGATTGTGTTAAGCTTTGGGGAATACTTTGATGCACAAATCAAAACTCGCACGATTTTGACTCTAATGCATAGAAATCTAATTTACTTGTTCGTGTGCCCTTGATTTGACTTCACATTTTTTGATCCCACATTATGTTTCATCTTTAACGTGTTACTACTTTTAATCCTAATTTATAAATTGATTCTAAATTCCATTGAGTGTATACGAGTTCATTCTTTGTCCTTTGCAACTTCTATTGTTGCCTCGATGCTCAACAATGATTTTATAGATCAAAAGTTGTCATTTGTAATCGTTTTAGTGCATTTTGTAGGCAAGAATGTTGAGAGATGGGGATGGTGTGATTTGGTTAAGATTTGGCGCGGGTTGATCGATTTGTTAGGCAAATTGTGTGACAGCGTTGTCGGGTTTTGTTTTGTTTAAAGTATAGTTTTTTAGTCTGATTTGATAGATCATTATACTTGCATTTGTTTAAAATAGTTAAAGAGTGTGTTTAGAAGGCTTTAGAATCAAAACTTCATTGGATTGATGGTTTTAGGTTAAGCAAAAACTATCAATGCAAGAACAATTGCTATTTATTGTTTTTGTAGAAATAGTTCATTTTGCATGATTGTGTTAAGCTTTCGGGAATACTTTGATGCACAAATCAAAACTCGCACGATTTTGACTCTAATGCATAAAAATCTAATTTACTTGTTCGTGTGCCCTTGATTTGACTTCACATTTTTTGATCCCACATTATGTTTCATCTTTAACGTGTTACTACTTTTAATCCTAATTTATAAATTGATTGTAAATTCCATTGAGTGTATCCGAGTTCATTCTTTGTCCTTTGCAACTTCTATTGTTGCCTCGATGCTCAACAATGATTTTATAGATCAAAAGTTATCATTTGTAATCGTTTTAGTTCATTTTGTAGGCAAGAATGTTGAAAGATGGGGATGGTGTGATTTGGTTAAGATTTGGCGCGGGTTGATCGATTTGTTAGGCAAATTGTGTGATAGCGTTGTCGGGTTTTGTTTTGTTTAAAGTATAGTTTTTTAGTCTGATTTGATAGATCATTATACTTGCATTTGTTTAAAATAGTTCAAGAGTGTGTTTAGAAGGCTTTAGAATCAAAACTTCATTGGATTGATGGTTTTAGGTTAAGCAAAAACTATCATGCAAAACAATTGCTATTTATTGTTTTTGTATAAATAGTTCATTTCGCATGATTGTGTTAAGCTTTCGGGAATACTTTGATGCACAAATCAAAACTCGCACGATTTTGACTCTAATGCATAGAAATCTAATTTACTTGTTCGTGTGCCCTTGATTTGACTTCACATTTTTTGATCCCACATTATGTTTCATCTTTAACGTGTTACTACTTTTAATCCTAATTTATAAATTGATTCTAAATTCCATTGAGTGTATACGAGTTCATTCTTTGTCCTTTGCAACTTCTATTGTTGCCTCGATGCTCAACAATGATTTTATAGATCAAAAGTTGTCATTTGTAATCGTTTTAGTGCATTTTGTAGGCAAGAATGTTGAAAGATGGGGATGGTGTGATTTGGTTAAGATTTGGCGCGGGTTGATCGATTTGTTAGGCAAATTGTGTGATAGCGTTGTCGGGTTTTGTTTTGTTTAAAGTATAGTTTTTTAGTCTGATTTGATAGATCATTATACTTGCATTTGTTTAAAATAGTTCAAGAGTGTGTTTAGAAGGCTTTAGAATCAAAACTTCATTGGATTGATGGTTTTAGGTTAAGCAAAAACTATCCATGCAAGAACAATTGCTATTTATTGTTTTTGTATAAATAGTTCATTTCGCATGATTGTGTTAAGCTTTGGGGAATACTTTGATGCACAAATCAAAACTCGCACGATTTTGACTCTAATGCATAGAAATCTAATTTACTTGTTCGTGTGCCCTTGATTTGACTTCACATTTTTTGATCCCACATTATGTTTCATCTTTAACGTGTTACTACTTTTAATCCTAATTTATAAATTGATTCTAAATTCCATTGAGTGTATACGAGTTCATTCTTTGTCCTTTGCAACTTCTATTGTTGCCTCGATGCTCAACAATGATTTATAGATCAAAAGTTGTCATTTGTAATCGTTTTAGTGCATTTTGTAGGCAAGAATGTTGAAAGATGGGGATGGTGTGATTTGGTTAAGATTTGGCGCGGGTTGATCGATTTGTTAGGCAAATTGTGTGACAGCGTTGTCGGGTTTTGTTTTGTTTAAAGTATAGTTTTTTAGTCTGATTTGATAGATCATTATACTTGCATTTGTTTAAAATAGTTCAAGAGTGTGTTTAGAAGGCTTTAGAATCAAAACTTCATTGGATTGATGGTTTTAGGTTAAGCAAAAACTATCAATGCAAGAACAATTGCTATTTATTGTTTTTGTAGAAATAGTTCATTTTGCATGATTGTGTTAAGCTTTCGGGAATACTTTGATGCACAAATCAAAACTCGCACGATTTTGACTCTAATGCATAAAAATCTAATTTACTTGTTCGTGTGCCCTTGATTTGACTTCACATTTTTTGATCCCACATTATGTTTCATCTTTAACGTGTTACTACTTTTAATCCTAATTTATAAATTGATTCTAAATTCCATTGAGTGTATACGAGTTCATTCTTTGTCCTTTGCAACTTCTATTGTTGCCTCGATGCTCAACAATGATTTTATAGATCAAAAGTTGTCATTTGTAATCGTTTTAGTGCATTTTGTGGGCAAGAATGTTGAAAGATGGGGATGGTGTGATTTGGTTAAGATTTGGCGCGGGTTGATCGATTTGTTAGGCAAATTGTGTGATAGCGTTGTCGAGTTTTGTTTTGTTTAAAGTATAGTTTTTTAGTCTGATTTGATAGATCATTATACTTGCATTTGTTTAAAATAGTTCAAGAGTGTGTTTAGAAGGCTTTAGAATCAAAACTTCATTGGATTGATGGTTTTAGGTTAAGCAAAAACTATCCATGCAAGAACAATTGCTATTTATTGTTTTTGTATAAATAGTTCATTTCGCATGATTGTGTTAAGCTTTCGGGAATACTTTGATGCACAAATCAAAACTCGCACGATTTTGACTCTAATGCATAGAAATCTAATTTACTTGTTCGTGTGCCCTTGATTTGACTTCACATTTTTTGATCCCACATTATGTTTCATCTTTAACGTGTTACTACTTTTAATCCTAATTTATAAATTGATTCTAAATTCCATTGAGTGTATACGAGTTCATTCTTTGTCCTTTGCAACTTCTATTGTTGCCTCGATGCTCAACAATGATTTTATAGATCAAAAGTTGTCATTTGTAATCGTTTTAGTGCATTTTGTAGGCAAGAATGTTGAAAGATGGGGATGGTGTGATTTGGTTAAGATTTGGCGCGGGTTGATCGATTTGTTAGGCAAATTGTGTGACAGCGTTGTCGGGTTTTGTTTTGTTTAAAGTATAGTTTTTTAGTCTGATTTGATAGATCATTATACTTGCATTTGTTTAAAATAGTTTAAGAGTGTGTTTAGAAGGCTTTAGAATCAAAACTTCATTGGATTGATGGTTTTAGGTTAGGCAAAAACTATCTATGCAAGAACAATTGCTATTTATTGTTTTTGTATAAATAGTTCAATTCGCATGTATTGTGTTAAGCTTTCGGGAATACTTTGATGCACAAATCAACACTCGCACGATTTTGACTCTAATGCATAGAAATCTAATTTACTTGTTCGTGTGCCCTTGATTTGAATTCACATTTTTTGATCCCACATTATGTTTCATCTTTAACGTGTTACTACTTTTAATCCTAATTTATAAATTGATTCTAAATTCCATTGAGTGTATACGAGTTCATTCTTTGTCCTTTGCAACTTCTATTGTTGCCTCGATGCTCAACAATGATTTTATAGATCAAAAGTTGTCATTTGTAATCGTTTTAGCGCATTTTCTAGGCAAGAATGTTGAAAGATGGGGATGGTGTGATTTGGTTAAGATTTGGAGCGGGTTGATCGATTTGTTAGGCAAATTGTGTGATAGCGTTGTCGGGTTTTGTTTTGTTTAAAGTATAGTTTTTTAGTCTGATTTGATAGATCATTATACTTGCATTTGTTTAATATAGTTCAAGAGTGTGTTTAGAAGGCTTTAGAATCAAAACTTCATTGGATTGATGGTTTTAGGTTAAGGAAAAACTATCCATGCAAGAACAATTGCTATTTATTGTTTTTGTATAAATAGTTCATTTCGCATGATTGTGTTAAGCTTTCGGGAATACTTTGATGCACAAATCAAAACTCGCACGATTTTGACTCTAATGCATAGAAATCTAATTTACTTGTTCGTGTGCCCTTGATTTGACTTCACATTTTTTGATCCCACATTATGTTTCATCTTTAACGTGTTACTACTTTTAATCCTAATTTATAAATTGATTCAAAATTCCATTGAGTGTATACGAGTTCATTCTTTGTCCTTTGCAACTTCTGTTGTTGCCTCGATGCTCAACAATGATTTTATAGATCAAAAGTTGTCATTTGTAATCGTTTTAGTGCATTTTGTAGGCAAGAATGTTGAAAGATGGGGATGGTGTGATTTGGTTAATATTTGGCACGGGTTGATCGATTTGTTAGGCAAATTGTGTGATAGCGTTGTCGGGTTTTGATTTGTTTAAAGTATTGTTTTTTAGACTGATTTGATAGATCATTATACTTGCATTTGTTTAAAATAGTTCAAGAGTGTGTTTAGAAGGCTTTAGAATCAAAACTTCTTTGGATTGATGGTTTTAGGTTAAGCAAAAACTATCCATGCAAGAACAATTGCTATTTATTGTTTTTGTATAAATAGTTCAATTCGCATGTATTGTGTTAAGCTTTCGGGAATACTTTGATGCACAAATCAACACTCGCACGATTTTGACTCTAATGCATAGAAATCTAATTTACTTGTTCGTGTGCCCTTGATTTGACTTCACATTTATTGATCACACATTATGTTTCATCTTTAACGTGTTACTACTTTTAATCCTAATTTATAAATTGATTCTAAATTCCATTGAGTGTATACGAGTTCATTCTTTGTCCTTTGCAACTTCTATTGTTGCCTCGATGCTCAACAATGATTTTATAGATCAAAAGTTGTCATTTGTAATCGTTTTAGTGCATTTTGTAGGCAAGAATGTTGAAAGATGGGGATGGTGTGATTTGGTTAAGATTTGGCGCGGGTTGATATGTGATAGCGTTGTCGGGTTTTGTTTTGTTTAAAGTATAGTTTTTTAGTCTGATTTGATAGATCATTATACTTGCATTTGTTTAAAATAGTTCAAGAGTGTGTTTAGAAGGCTTTAGAATCAAAACTTCATTGGATTGATGGTTTTAGGTTAAGCAAAAACTATCCATGCAAAAACAATTGCTATTTATTGTTTTTGTATAAATAGTTCAATTCGCATGTATTGTGTTAAGCTTTCGGGAATACTTTGATGCACAAATCAAAACTCGCACGATTTTGACTCTAATGCATAGAAATCTAATTTACTTGTTCGTGTGCCCTTGATTTGACTTCACATTTTTTGATCCCACATTATGTTTCATCTTTAACGTGTTACTACTTTTAATCCTAATTTATAAATTGATTCTAAATTCCATTGAGTGTATACGAGTTCATTCTTTGTCCTTTGCAACTTCTATTGTTGCCTCGATGCTCAACAATGATTTTATAGATCAAAAGTTGTCATTTGTAATCGTTTTAGTGCATTTTGTAGGCAAGAATGTTGAAAGATGGGGATGGTGTGATTTGGTTAAGATTTGGCGCGGGTTGATCGATTTGTTAGGCAAATTGTGTGATAGCGTTGTCGGGTTTTGTTTTGTTTAAAGTATAGTTTTTTAGTCTGATTTGATAGATCATTATACTTGCATTTGTTTAAAATAGTTCAAGAGTGTGTTTAGAAGGCTTTAGAATCAAAACTTCATTGGATTGATGGTTTTAGGTTAAGCAAAAACTATCCATGCAAAAACAATTGCTATTTATTGTTTTTGTATAAATAGTTCAATTCGCATGTATTGTGTTAAGCTTTCGGGAATACTTTGATGCACAAATCAAAACTCGCACGATTTTGACTCTAATGCATAGAAATCTAATTTACTTGTTCGTGTGCCCTTGATTTGACTTCACATTTTTTGATCCCACATTATGTTTCATCTTTAACGTGTTACTACTTTTAATCCTAATTTATAAATTGATTCTAAATTCCATTGAGTGTATACGAGTTCATTCTTTGTCCTTTGCAACTTCTATTGTTGCCTCGATGCTCAACAATGATTTTATAGATCAAAAGTTGTCATTTGTAATCGTTTTAGTGCATTTTGTAGGCAAGAATGTTGAAAGATGGGGATGGTGTGATTTGGTTAAGATTTGGCACGGGTTGATCGATTTGTTAGGCAAATTGTGTGATGGCGTTGTCGGGTTTTGTTTCGTTTAAAGTATAGTTTTTTAGTGTGATTTGATAGATCATTATACTTGCATTTGTTTAAAATAGTTCAAGAGTGTGTTTAGAAGGCTTTAGAATAAAAACTTCATTGGATTGATGGTTTTAGGTTAAGCAAAAACTATCCATGCAAGAACAATTGCTATTTATTGTTTTTGTATAAATAGTTCATTTCGCATGTATTGTGTTAAGCTTTCGGGAATACTTTGATGCACAAATCAAAACTCGCACGATTTTGACTCTAATGCATAGAAATCTAATTTACTTGTTCGTGTGCCCTTGATTTGACTTCACATTTTTTGATCCCACATTATGTTTCATCTTTAACGTATTACTACTTTTAATCCTAATTTATAAATTGATTCTAAATTCCATTGAGTGTATACGAGCTCATTCTTTGTCCTTTGCAAGTTCTATTGTTGCCTCGATGCTCAACAGTGATTTTATAGATCAAAAGTTGTCATTTGTAATCGTTTTAGGGCATTTTGTAGGCAAGAATGTTGAAAGATGGGGATGGTGTGATTTGGTTAAGATTTGGCGCGGGTTGATCGATTTGTTAGGCAAATTGTGTGATAGCGTTGTCGGGTTTTGTTTTGTTTAAAGTATAGTTTTTTAGTCTGATTTGATAGATCATTATACTTGCATTTGTTTAAAATAGTTCAAGAGTGTGTTTAGAAGGCTTTAGAATCAAAACTTCATTGGATTGATGGTTTTAGGTTAAGCAAAAACTATCCATGCAAAAACAATTGCTATTTATTGTTTTTGTATAAATAGTTCATTTCGCATGTATTGTGTTAAGCTTTCGGGAATACTTTGATGCACAAATCAAAACTCGCACGATTTTGACTCTAATGCATAGAAATCTAATTTACTTGTTCGTGTGCCCTTGATTTGACTTCACATTTTTTGATCCCACATTATGTTTCATCTTTAACGTGTTACTACTTTTAATCCTAATTTATAAATTGATTCTAAATTCCATTGAGTGTATACGAGTTCATTCTTGTCCTTTGCAACTTCTATTGTTGCCTCGATGCTCAACAATGATTTTATAGATCAAAAGTTGTCATTTGTAATCGTTTTAGTGCATTTTGTAGGCAAGAATGTTGAAAGATGGGGATGGTGTGATTTGGTTAAGATTTGGCGCGGGTTGATCGATTTGTTAGGCAAATTGTGTGATAGCGTTGTCGGGTTTTGTTTTGTTTAAAGTATAGTTTTTTAGTCTGATTTGATAGATCATTATACTTGCATTTGTTTAAAATAGTTCAAGAGTGTGTTTAGAAGGCTTTAGAATCAAAACTTCATTGGATTGATGGTTTTAGGTTAAGCAAAAACTATCCATGCAAGAACAATTGCTATTTATTGTTTTTGTATCAATAGTTCAATTCGCGTGTATTGTGTTAAGCTTTCGGGAATACTTTGATGCACAAATCAAAACTCGCACGATTTTGACTCTAATGCATAGAAATCTAATTTACTTGTTCGTGTGCCCTTGATTTGACTTCACATTTTTTGATCCCACATTATGTTTCATCTTTAACGAGTTACTACTTTTAATCCTAATTTATAAATTGATTCTAAATTCCATTGAGTGTATACGAGTTCATTCTTTGTCCTTTGCAACTTTTATTGTTGCCTCGATGCTCAACAATGATTTTATAGATCAAAAGTTGTCATTTGTAATCGTTTTAGTGCATTTTGTAGGCAAGAATGTTGAAAGATGGGGATGGTGTGATTTGGTTAAGATTTGGCGCGGGTTGATCGATTTGTTAGGCAAATTGTGTGACAGCGTTGTCGGGTTTTGTTTTGTTTAAAGTATAGTTTTTTAGTCTGATTTGATAGATCATTATACTTGCATTTGTTTAAAATAGTTCAAGAGTGTGTTTAGAAGGCTTTAGAATCAAAACTTCATTGGATTGATGGTTTTAGGTTAAGCAAAAACTATCCATGCAAGAACAATTGCTATTTATTGTTTTTGTATAAATAGTTCATTTCGCATGTATTGTGTTAAGCTTTCGGGAATACTTTGATGCACAAATCAAAACTCGCACGATTTTGACTCTAATGCATAGAAATCTAATTTACTTGTTCGTGTGCCCTTGATTTGACTTCACATTTTTTGATCCCACATTATGTTTCATCTTTAACGTGTTACTACTTTTAATCCTAATTTATAAATTGATTCTAAATTCCATTGAGTGTATACGAGTTCATTCTTTGTCCTTTGCAACTTCTATTGTTGCCTCGATGCTCAACAATGATTTTATAGATCAAAAGTTGTCATTTGTAATCGTTTTAGTGCAATTTGTAGGCAAGAATGTTGAAAGATGGGGATGGTGTGATTTGGTTAAGATTTGGCGCGGGTTGATCGATTTGTTAGGCAAATTGTGTGACAGCGTTGTCGGGTTTTGTTTTGTTTAAAGTATAGTTTTTTAGTCTGATTTGATAGATCATTATACTTGCATTTGTTTAAAATAGTTCAAGAGTGTGTTTAGAAGGCTTTAGAATCAAAACTTCATTGGATTGATGGTTTTAGGTTAAGCAAAAACTATCCATGCAAGAACAATTGCTATTTATTGTTTTTGTATAAATAGTTCATTTCGCATGTATTGTGTTAAGCTTTCGGGAATACTTTGATGCACAAATCAACACTCGCACGATTTTGACTCTAATGCATAGAAATCTAATTTACTTGTTCGTGTGCCCTTGATTTGACTTCACATTTATTGATCACACATTATGTTTCATCTTTAACGTGTTACTACTTTTAATCCTAATTTATAAATTGATTCTAAATTCCATTGAGTGTATACGAGTTCATTCTTTGTCCTTTGCAACTTCTATTGTTGCCTCGATGCTCAACAATGATTTTATAGATCAAAAGTTGTCATTTGTAATCGTTTTAGTGCATTTTGTAGGCAAGAATGTTGAAAGATGGGGATGGTGTGATTTGGTTAAGATTTGGCACGGGTTGATCGAATTGTTAGGCAAATTGTGTGATGGCGTTGTCGGGTTTTGTTTCGTTTAAAGTATAGTTTTTAGTGTGATTTGATAGATCATTATACTTGCATTTGTTTAAAATAGTTCAAGAGTTTGTTTAGAAGGCTTTAGAATAAAGACTTCATTAGATTGATGGTTTTAGGTTAAGCAAAAACTATCCATGCAAGAACAATTGCTATTTATTGTTTTTGTATATATAGTTCATTTCGCATGTATTGTGTTAAGCATCCGGGAATACTTTGATGCACAAATCAACACTCCCACGATATTGACTCTAATGCATAGAAATCTAATTTACTTGTTCGTGTGCCCTTGATTTGACTTCACATTTATTGATCACACATTATGTTTCATCTTTAACGTGTTACTACTTTTAATCCTAATTTATAAATTGATTCTAAATTCCATTGAGTGTATACGAGTTCATTCTTTGTCCTTTGCAACTTCTATTGTTGCCTCGGTGCTCAACAATGATTTTATAGATCAAAAGTTGTCATTTGTAATCTTTTTAGTGCATATTGTAGGCAAGAGTGTTGAAGCATGGGGATGGTGTGATTTGGTTTTGATTTGGCACGGGTTGATAGATTTGTTAGGCAAATTGTGTGATGGCGTTGTCGGTTTTGTTTCGTTAAAGTATATATGCAATTGTTGTTTATGTTTTTAGTGTGCTTTGATAGATCATTATACTTGCATTTGTTTAAAGTAGTTCAAGAGTGTGTTTAGAAGGCTTTAGAATCAAAACTTCATTGGATTGATGGTTGTTAGGTTAAGCAAAAACTATCCATGCAAGAACAATTGCTATTTATTGTTTTTGTATACATAGTTCATTTCGCACGTATTGTGTTAAGCTTTCGGGAATACTTTGATGCACAAATCAATACTCGCACGATTCTGACTCTAATGCATAGAAATCTAATTTACTTGCTCGTGTGCCCTTGATTTGACTTCACATTTATTGATCACACATTATGTTTTATCTTTAACGTGTTACTACTTTTAATCCTAATTTATAAATTGATTCTAAATTCCATTGAGTGTATACGAGTTCATTCTTCGTCCTTTGCAACTTCTATTGTTACCTCGATGCTCAACAATGATTTTATAGATCTAAAGTTGTCATGTGTAATCGTTTTAGTGCATATTGTAGGCAAGAGTGTTCAAATATGGGGATGGTGTGATTTGGTTATGATTTGGCCAGGGTTGATCGATTTGTTAGGCAAATTGTGTGATGGCGTTGTCGGGTTTTGTTTCGTTTAAAGTATATATACAATTGTTTTATTTATGTTTTTTAGTGTGCTTTGATAGATCATTATACTTGTATTTGTTTAAAATAGTTCAAGAGTGTGTTTAGAAGGCTTTAGAATCAAAACTTAATTGGATTGATGGTTTTTAGGTTAAGCAAAAACTATCCATGCAAGAACAATTGCTATTTATTGTTTTTGTATACATAGTTTATTTCGCATGTATTGTGTTAAGCTTTTGAGAATACTTTGATGCACAAATCAATACTCGCACGATTTTGACTCTAATGCATAGAAATCTAATTTACTTGTTCGTGTGCCCTTGATTTGACTTCACATTTATTGATCACACATTATGTTTTATCTTTAACGTGTTACTACTTTTAATCCTAATTTATAAATTGATTCTAAATTCCATTGAGTGTATACGAGTTCATTCTTTGTCCTTTGCAACTTCTATTGTTGCCTCGGTGCTCAACAATGATTTTATAGATCAAAAGTTGTCATTTGTAATCGTTTTAGGGCATATTGAAGGCAAGAGTGTTGAAAGATGGAGATGGTGTGATATGGTTATGATTTGGCACGGGTTGATCGATTTGTTAGGCAAATTGTGTGATGGCGTTGTCGGGTTTTGTTTCGTTTAAAGTATATATACAATTGTTTTGTTTATGTTTTTAGTGTGATTTTATAGATCATTATACTTACATTTGTTTAAAATAGTTCAAGAGTGTGTTTAGAAGCTTTAGAATCAAAACTTCATGGGATTGATGGTTGTTAGGTTAAGCAAAAACTATCCATGCAAGAACAATTGCTATTTATTGTTTTTGTATACATAGTTCATTTCGCATGTATTGTGTTAAGCTTTTGAGAATACTTTGATGCACAAATCAATACTCGCACGATTTTGACTCTAATGCATAGAAATCTAATTTACTTGTTCGTGTGCCCTTGATTTGACTCCACATTTATCGATCACACATTATGTTTCATCTTTAACGTGTTACTTCTTTTAATCCTAATTTATAAATTGATTCTAAATTACATTGAGTGTATACGAGTTCATTCTTTGTCCTTTGCAACTTCTATTGTTGCCTCGATGCTCAACAATGATTTTATAGATCAGAAGTTGTCATTTGTAATCGTTTTAGTGCATATTATAGGCAAGAGTGTTGAAAGATGGGGATGGTGTGATTTGGTTATGATTTGGCACACGTTGATCGATTTGTTAGGCAAATTGTGTGATGGCGTTGTCGGGTTTTTTTTCGTTTAAAGTATAGTTTCTTAGTGTGATTTGATAGATCATTATACTTGCAATTGTTTAAAATAGTTCAAGAGTGTGTTTAGAAGGCTTTAGAATCAAAACTTCATTGGATTAATGGTTCTTAGGTTAAGCAAAAACTATCCATGCAAGAACAATTGCTATTTATTGTTTTTGTGTACATAGTTCACTTCACACGTATTGTGTTAAGTTTTCGGGAATACTTTGATGCACAAATCAATACTCGCACGATTCTGACTCTAATGCATAGAAATCTAATTTACTTGCTCGTGTGCCCTTGATTTGACTTCACATTTATTGATCACACATTATGTTTCATCTTTAACGTGTTACTACTTTTAATCCTAATTTATAAATTGATTCTAAATTCCAATGAGTGTATACGAGTTCATTCTTTGTCCTTTGCAACTTCTATTGTTGCCTCGATGCTCAATAATGATTTTGTAGATCAAAAGTTGTCATTTGAATCGTTTTAGTGCATATTGTAGTCAAGAGTGTTGAAAGATGGGGATGGTGTGATTTGGTTATTATTTGGCACGGGTTGATCGATTTGTTAGGCAAATTGTGTGATGGCGTTGTCGGGTTTTGTTTCGTTTAAAGTATATATACAATTGTTTTGTTTATGTTTTTTAGTGTGCTTTGATAGATCATTATACTTGCATTTGTTTAAAATAGTTCAAGAGTGTGTTTAGAAGGCTTTAGAATCAAAACTTCATTGGATTGATGGTTTTTAGGTTAAGCAAAAACTATCCATGCAAGAACAATTGCTATTTATTGTTTTTGTATAAATAGTTCATTTCGCATGTATTGTGTTAAGCTTTCGGAGATACTTTGATGCACAAATCAACACTCGCACGATTTTGACTCTAATGCATAGAAATCTAATTTACTTGTTCGTGTGCCCTTGATTTGACTTCACATTTATTGATCACACATTATGTTTTATCTTTAACGTGTTACTACTTTTAATCCTAATTTATAAATTGATTCTAAATTCCATTGAGTGTATACGAGTTCATTCTTTGTCCTTTGCAACTTCTATTGTTACCTCGATGCTCAACAATGATTTTATAGATCTAAAGTTGTCATGTGTAATCGTTTTAGTGCATATTGTAGGCAAGAGTGTTCAAATATGGGGATGGTGTGATTTGGTTATGATTTGGCCAGGGTTGATCGATTTGTTAGGCAAATTGTGTGATGGCGTTGTCGGGTTTTGTTTCGTTTAAAGTATAGTTTTTTAGTATGATTTGATAGATCATTATACTTGCAATTGTTTAAAATAGTTCAAGAGTGTGTTTAGAAGGCTTTAGAATCAAAACTTCATTGGATTGATGGTTGTTAGGTTAAGCAAAAACTATCCATGCAAGAACAATTGCTATTTATTGTTTTTGTATAAATAGTTCATTTCGCACGTATTGTGTTAAGCTTTCGGGAATACTTTGATGCACAAATCAACACTCGCACGATTTTGACTCTAATGCATAGAAATCTAATTTACTTGTTCGTGTGCCCTTGATTTGACTTCACATTTATTGATCACATATTATGTTTCATCTTTAACGTGTTACTACTTTTAATCCTAATTTATAAATTGATTCTAAATTCCATTGAGTGTATACGAGTTCATTCTTTGTCCTTTGCAACTTCTATTGTTGCCTCGATGCTCAACAATGATTTTATAGATCAAAAGTTGTCATTTGTAATCTTTTTAGTGCATATTGTAGGCAAGAGTGTTGAAGCATGGGGATGGTGTGATTTGGTTTTGATTTGGCACGGGTTGATAGATTTGTTAGGCAAATTGTGTGATGGCGTTGTCCGGTTTTGTTTCGTTTAAAGTATATATGCAATTGTTTTGTTTATGTTTTATAGTGTGCTTTGATAGATCATTATACTTGCATTTGTTTAAAGTAGTTCAAGAGTGTGTTTAGAAGTCTTTAGAATCAAAACTTCATTGGATTGATGGTTGTTAGGTTAAGCAAAAACTATCCATGCAAGAACAATTGCTATTTATTGTTTTTGTATAAATAGTTCATTTCGCATGTATTGTGTTAAGCTTTCGGAGATACTTTGATGCACAAATCAACACTCGCACGATTTTGACTCTAATGCATAGAAATCTAATTTACTTGTTCGTGTGCCCTTGATTTGACTTCACATTTATTGATCACACATTATGTTTTATCTTTAACGTGTTACTACTTTTAATCCTAATTTATAAATTGATTCTAAATTCCATTGAGTGTATACGAGTTCATTCTTTGTCCTTTGCAACTTCTATTGTTACCTCGATGCTCAACAATGATTTTATAGATCTAAAGTTGTCATGTGTAATCGTTTTAGTGCATATTGTAGGCAAGAGTGTTCAAATATGGGGATGGTGTGATTTGGTTATGATTTGGCCAGGGTTGATCGATTTGTTAGGCAAATTGTGTGATGGCGTTGTCGGGTTTTGTTGTTTAAAGTATATAACAAATGTTTTTAGTGTGTTGATAGATATATACTTGCATTTGTTTAAATAGTTCAAGAGTGTGTTTAGAAGGCTTTAGAATCAAAACTTCATTGATTGATGGTTTTAGGTTAAGCAAAAACTATCCATGCAAGAACAATTGCTATTTATTTTTGTATAAATAGTTCATTTCGCATGTATTGTGTTAAGCTTTCGGGAATACTTTGATGCACAAATCAATACTCGCACGATTTGACTCTAATGCATAGAAATCTAATTTACTTGTTCGTGTGCCCTTGATTTGACTTCACATTTATTGATCACACATTATGTTTCATCTTTAACGTGTTACTACTTTTAATCCTAATTTAAATTGATTCTAAATTCCATTGAGTGTATACGAGTTCATTCTTTGTCCTTTGCAACTTCTATTGTTGCCTCGATGCTCAACAATGATTTTATAGATCAAAAGTTGTCATTTGTAATCGTTTTAGGCATATTGTAGGCAAGAGTGTTGAAAGATGGGGATGGTGTGATTGGTATGATTTGGCACGGGTTGATCGATTTGTTAGGCAATTGTGTGATGGCGTTGTGGTTTTGTTTCGTTTAAAGTATATACAATTGTTTTGTTAGTTTTAGTGTGATTTGTAGATCATTATACTTGCATTTGTTTAAATAGTTCAAGAGTGTGTTTAGAAGCTTTAGAATCAAAACTCATTGGATTGATGGTTTTAGGTTAAGCAAAAACTATCCATGCAAGAACAATTGCTATTATTGTTTTGTATAAATAGTTCATTTCGCATGTATTGTGTTAAGCTTTTGAGGAATACTTTGATGCACAAATCAACACTCGCACGATTTTGACTCTAATGCATAGAAATCTAATTTACTTGTTCGTGTGCCCTTGATTTGACTTCACATTTATGATCACACATTATGTTTCATCTTTAACGTGTTACTACTTTTAATCCTAATTTATAAATTGATTCTAAATTCCATTGAGTGTATACGAGTTCATTCTTTGTCCTTTGCAACTTCTATTGTTGCCTCGATGCTCAACAATGATTTTATAGATCAAAAGTTGTCATTTGTAATCGTTTTAGTGCATGTAGGCAAGAGTGTTGAAAGATGGGGATGGTGTGATTTGGTTATGATTTGGCAGGGTTGATCGATTTGTTAGGCAAATTGTGTGATGGCGTTGTCGGGTTTTTTTCGTTTAAAGTATAGTTTTAGTGTGATTTGATAGATCATTATACTTGCAATGTTTAAAATAGTTCAAGAGTGTGTTTAGAAGGCTTTAGAATCAAAACTTCATTGGATTGATGGTTCTTAGGTTAAGCAAAAACTATCCATGCAAGAACAATTGCTATTTATTGTTTTGTGTAAATAGTTCATTTCGCACGTATTGTGTTAAGCTTTCGGGAATACTTTGATGCACAAATCAACACTCACACGATTTTGACTCTAATGCATAAAAATCTAATTTACTTGTTCGTGTGCCCTTGATTTGACTTCACATTTATTGATCACACATTTTGTTTCATCTTTAACGTGTTACTACTTTTAATCCTAATTTATAAATTGATTCTAAATTCCATTGAGTGTATACGAGTTCATTCTTTGTCCTTTGCAACTTCTATTGTTGCCTCGATGCTCAACAATGATTTTATAGATCAAAAGTTGTCATGTGTAATCGTTTTAGTGCATATTGTAGGCAAGAGTGTTGAAAGATGGGGATGGTGTGATTTGGTTATGATTGGCACGGGTGATCGATTTGTTAGGCAAATTGTGTGATGGCGTTGTCGGGTTTTGTTCGTTAAAGTATATATACAATTGTTTTGTTTATGTTTTTAGTGTGCTTTGATAGATCATTATACTTGCATTTGTTTAAAATAGTTCAAGAGTGTGTTTAGAAGGCTTTAGAATAAAAACTTCATTGGATTGATGGTTTTAGGTTAAGCAAAAACTATCCATGCAAGAACAATTGCTATTTTTTGTTTTTGTATAAATAGTTCATTTCGCATGTATTGTGTTAAGTTTTCGGAGATACTTTGATGCACAAATCAACACTCGCACGATTTTGACTCTAATGCATAGAAATCTAATTTACTTGTTCGTGTGCCCTTGATTTGACTTCACATTTATTGATCACACATTATGTTTCATCTTTAACGTGTTACTACTTTTAATCCTAATTTATAAATTGATTCTAAATTCCATTGAGTGTATACGAGTTCATTCTTTGTCCTTTGCAACTTCTATTGTTGCCTCGATGCTCAACAATGATTTTATAGATCAAAAGTTGTCATGTGTAATCGTTTTAGTGCATATTGTAGGCAAGAGTGTTCAAATATGGGGATGGTGTGATTTGGTTATGATTTGGCAAGGGTTGATCGATTTGTTAGGCAAATTGTGTGATGGCGTTGTCGGGTTTTGTTTCGTTTAAAGTATAGTTTTTTAGTATGATTTGATAGATCATTATACTTGCAATTGTTTAAAATAGTTCAAGAGTGTGTTTAGAAGGCTTTAGAATCAAAACTTCATTGGATTGATGGTTGTTAGGTTAAGCAAAAACTATCCATGCAAGAACAATTGCTATTTATTGTTTTTGTATAAATAGTTCATTTCGCACGTATTGTGTTAAGCTTTCGGGAATACTTTGATGCACAAATCAACACTCACACGATTTTGACTCTAATGCATAAAAATCTAATTTACTTGTTCGTGTGCCCTTGATTTGACTTCACATTTATTGATCACACATTTTGTTTCATCTTTAACGTGTTACTACTTTTAATCCTAATTTATAAATTGATTCTAAATTCCATTGAGTGTATACGAGTTCATTCTTTGTCCTTTGCAACTTCTATTGTTGCCTCGATGCTCAACAATGATTTTATAGATCAAAAGTTGTCATTTGTAATCTTTTTAGTGCATTGTAGGCAAGAGTGTTGAAGATGGGGATGGTGTGATTTGGTTTGATTTGGCACGGGTTGATCGATTTGTTAGGCAAATGTGTGATGGCGTTGTCGGTTTTGTTTCGTTTAAAGTATATATGCAATTGTTTGTTTATGTTTTATAGTGTGCTTGATAGATCATTATACTTGCATTGTTTAAAATAGTTCAAGAGTGTGTTAGAAGTCTTTAGAATCAAAACTTCATGGATTGATGGTTGTAGGTTAAGCAAAAACTATCCATGCAAGAACAATTGCTATTTATTGTTTTTGTATAAATAGTTCATTTCGCATGTATTGTGTTAAGCTTTCGGGAATACTTTGATGCACAAATCAACACTCACACGATTTTGACTCTAATGCATAAAAATCTAATTTACTTGTTCGTGTGCCCTTGATTTGACTTCACATTTATTGATCACACATTTTGTTTCATCTTTAACGTGTTACTACTTTTAATCCTAATTTATAAATTGATTCTAAATTCCATTGAGTGTATACGAGTTCATTCTTTGTCCTTTGCAACTTCTATTGTTGCCTCGATGCTCAACAATGATTTTATAGATCAAAAGTTGTCATGTGTAATCGTTTTAGTGCATATTGTAGGCAAGAGTGTTCAAATATGGGGATGGTGTGATTTGGTTATGATTTGGCAAGGGTTGATCGATTTGTTAGGCAAATTGTGTGATGGCGTTGTCGGGTTTTGTTTCGTTTAAAGTATAGTTTTTTAGTATGATTTGATAGATCATTATACTTGCAATTGTTTAAAATAGTTCAAGAGTGTGTTTAGAAGACTTTAGAATCAAAACTTCATTGGATTGATGGTTGTTAGGTTAAGCAAAAACTATCCATGCAAGAACAATTGCTATTTATTGTTTTTGTATAAATAGTTCATTTCGCACGTATTGTGTTAAGCTTTCGGGAATACTTTGATGCACAAATCAACACTCGCATGATTTTGACTCTAATGCATAGAAATCTAATTACTTGTTCGTGTGCCCTTGATTTGACTTCACATTTATTGATCACACATTATGTTTCATCTTTAACGTGTTACTACTTTTAATCCTAATTTATAAATTGATTCTAAATTCCATTGAGTGTATACGAGTTCATTCTTTGTCCTTTGCAACTTCTATTGTTGCCTCGATGCTCAATAATGATTTTATAGATCAAAAGTTGTCATTTGTAATCGTTTTAGTGCATATTGTAGGCAAGAGGTTGAAGATGGGGATGGTGTGATTTGGTTTTGATTGGGCACGGGTTGATCGATTTGTTAGGCAAATTGTGTGATGGCGTTGTCGGTTTGTTTCGTTTAAAGTATATATAAATGTTTTGTTTAGTTTTATAGTGGCTTTGATAGATCATTATACTTGCATTTGTTTAAAGTAGTTCAAGAGTGTGTTTAGAAGTCTTAGAATCAAAACTTCATTGGATTGATGGTGTTAGGTTAAGCAAAAACTATCCATGCAAGAACAATTGCTATTATTGTTTTGTATAAATAGTTCATTTCGCATGTATTGTGTTAAGCTTTCGGAGATACTTTGATGCACAAATCAACACTCGCACGATTTTGACTCTAATGCATAGAAATCTAATTTACTTGTTCGTGTGCCCTTGATTTGACTTCACATTTATTGATCACACATTTGTTTATCTTTAACGTGTTACTACTTTAATCCTAATTTATAAATTGATTCTAAATTCCATTGAGTGTATACGAGTTCATTCTTTGTCCTTTGCAACTTCTATTGTTGCCTCGATGCTCAACAATGATTTTATAGATCAAAAGTTGTCATTGTAATCGTTTTAGTGCATATTGTAGGCAAGAGTGTTGAAGATGGGGATGGTGTGATTTGGTTTGATTTGGCAGGGTTGATCGATTTGTTAGGCAAATTGTGTGATGGCGTTGTCGGTTTTGTTTAAAGTTATATGCAATTGGTTGTTTATGTTTATAGTGTGATTGATAGATCATTATACTTGCATTTGTTTAAAATAGTTCAAGAGTGTGTTTAGAAGGCTTTAGAATCAAAACTTCATTGGATTGATGGTTGTTAGGTTAAGCAAAAACTATCCATGCAAGAACAATTGCTATTTATTGTTTTTGTATAAATAGTTCATTTCGCACGTATTGTGTTAAGCTTTCGGGAATACTTTGATGCACAAATCAACACTCGCATGATTTTGACTCTAATGCATAGAAATCTAATTTACTTGTTCGTGTGCCCTTGATTTGACTTCACATTTATTGATCACATATTATGTTTCATCTTTAACGTGTTACTACTTTTAATCCTAATTTATAAATTGATTCTAAATTGCGTTGAGTGTATACGAGTTCATTCTTTGTCCTTTGCAACTTCTATTGTTGCCTCGATGCTCAACAATGATTTTATAGATCAAAAGTTGTCATGTGTAATCGTTTTAGTGCATATTGTCGGCAAGAGTGTTCAAATATGGGGATGGTGTGATTTGGTTATGATATGGCAAGGGTTGATCGATTTGTTAGGCAAATTGTGTGATGGCGTTGTCGGGTTTTGTTTCGTTTAAAGTATAGTTTTTTAGTATGATTTGATAGATCATTATACTTGCATTTGTTTAAAATAGTTCAAGAGTGTGTTTAGAAGGCTTTAGAATCAAAACTTCATTGGATTGATGGTTGTTAGGTTAAGCAAAAACTAACCATGCAAGAACAATTGCTATTTATTGTTTTTGTATAAATAGTTCATTTCGCATGCATTGTGTTAAGCTTTCGAGAATACTTTGATGCACAAATTAACACACGCACGATTTTGACTCTAATGCATAGAAATCTAATTTACTTGTTCGTGTGCCCTTGATTTGACTTCACATTTATGACACATTATGTTCATCTTAACGTGTTACTACTTTTAATCCTAATTTATAAATTGATTCTAAATTCCATTGAGTGTATACGAGTTCATTCTTTGTCCTTTGCAACTTCTATTGTTGCCTCGATGCTCAACAATGATTTTATAGATCAAAAGTTGTCATTGTAATCGTTTTAGTGCATATTGTAGGCAAGAGTGTGAAAGATGGGATGGTGTGATTTGGTTATGATTTGGCACGGGTGATCGATTTGTTAGGCAAATTGTGTGATGGCGTTGTCGGTTTTGTTTTTTTAAAGTATAGTTTGTTTAGTTTTATAGTGTGCTTGATAGATCATTATACTTGCATTGTTTAAAATAGTTCAAGAGTGTGTTTAGAAGGCTTTAGAATCAAAACTTCATTGGATTGATGGTTGTTGGTTAAGCAAAAAACTATCCATGCAAGAACAATTGCTATTTATGTTTTTGTATAAATAGTTCATTTCGCATGTATTGTGTTAAGCTTTCGGAATACTTGATGCACAAATCAACACTCGCACGATTTGACTCTAATGCATAGAAATCTAATTTACTTGTTCGTGTGCCCTTGATTTGACTTCACATTTTTTGATCACACATTATGTTTCATCTTTAACGTACTACTTTTAATCCTAATTATAAATTGATTCTAAATTCCATTGAGTGTATACGAGTTCATTCTTTGTCCTTTGCAACTTCTATGTTGCCTCGATGCTCAACAATGATTTTATAGATCAAAGTTGTCATTTGTAATCGTTTTAGTGCATATTGTAGGCAAAGTGTTGAAAGATGGGGATGGTGTGATTGGTTATGATTTGGCACGGGTTGATCGATTTGTTAGGCAAATGTGTGATGGCGTTGTCGGGTTTGTTTGTTAAAGTATATATATAATTGTTTGTTATGTTTTTAGTGTGCTTGATAGATCATTATACTTGCATTGTTTAAAATAGTTCAAGAGTGTGTTTAGAAGGCTTTAGAATCAAAACTTCATTGGATTGATGGTTTTTAGGTTAAGCAAAAACTATCCATGCAAGAACAATTGCTATTTTTGTTTTTGTATAAATAGTTCATTTCGCATGTATTGTGTTAAGCTTTCGGGAATACTTTGATGCACAAATCAACACGCACGATTTGACTCTAATGCATAGAAATCTAATTACTTGTTCGTGTGCCCTTGATTTGACTTCACATTTATTGATCAACATTATGTTTCATCTTTAACGTGTTACTACTTTTAATCCTAATTTATAAATGATTCTAAATTCCATTGAGTGTATACGAGTTCATTCTTTGTCCTTTGCAATTATTGTTGCCTCGATGCTCAACAATGATTTTATAGATCAAAAGTTGTCATTTGTAATCGTTTAGTGCATATTGTAGGCAAGAGTGTTGAAAGATGGGGTGTGGATGGTGGATTGGTTATGATTTGGCAGGGTTGATCGATTTGTTAGGCAAATTGTGTGATAGCGTTGTGGGGTTGTTTTTTTGTTTAAAGTATAGTTTTTTAGTATGATTTGATAGATCATTATACTTGCATTTGTTTAAAATAGTTCAAGAGTGTGTTTAGAAGGCTTTAGAATCAAAACTTCATTGGATTGATGGTTGTTAGGTTAAGCAAAAACTATCCATGCAAGAACAATTGCTATTTATGTTTTTGTATAAATAGTTCATTTCGCATGTATTGTGTTAAGCTTTCGGGAATACTTGATGCACAAATCAAACACTCGCACGATTTGACTCTAATGCATAGAAATCTAATTACTTGTTCGTGTGCCCTGATTTGACTTCACATTTATTGATCACACATTATGTTTCATCTTTAACGTGTTACTACTTTTAATCCTAATTTATAAATTGATTCTAATTCCATTGAGTGTATACGAGTTCATTCTTTGTCCTTTGCAACTTCTATGTTGCCTCGATGCTCACAATGATTTTATAGATCAAAAGTTGTCATTGTAATCGTTTTAGTGCATTTGTAGGCAAGAGTTGAAGATGGGGATGGTGTGATTGGTTATGATTTGGCACGGGTTGATCGATTTGTTAGGCAAATTGTGTGATGGCGTTGTCGGTTTGTTTCGTTTAAAGTATATAAGTTTTTTTGTTTTATAGTGTGTTGATAGATCATTATACTTGCATTTGTTTAAATAGTTCAAGAGTGTGTTTAGAAGGCTTTAGAATCAAAACTTCATTGGATTGATGGTGTTAGGTTAAGCAAAAACTATCCATGCAAGAACAATTGCTATTTATTTTTTGTATAAATAGTTCATTTCGCATGTATTGTGTTAAGCTTTCGGAATACTTTGATGCACAAATCAACACTCGCACGATTTTGACTCTAATGCATAGAAATCTAATTTACTTGTTCGTGTGCCTTGATTTGACTTCACATTTATTGATCACACATTATTTTCATCTTTAACGTGTTACTACTTTTAATCCTAATTTATAAATTGATTCTAAATTCCATTGAGTGTATACGAGTTCATTCTTTGTCCTTTGCAACTTCTATTGCCTCGATGCTCAACAATGATTTTATAGATCAAAAGTTGTCATTGTAATCGTTTTAGTGCATATTGTAGGCAAGAAGGTGAAAGATGGGGATGGTGTGATTTGGTTATGATTGGCAGGGTTGATCGATTGTTAGGCAAATGTGTGATGGCGTTGTCGGGTTTTGTTCGTTTAAAGTATATATAGTTTGTTTATGGTTTTAGTATGATTTGATAGATCATTATACTTGCAATTGTTTAAAATAGTTCAAGAGTGTGTTTAGAAGGCTTTAGAATCAAAACTTCATGGATTGATGGTTTTAGGTTAAGCAAAAACTATCCATGCAAGAACAATTGCTATTTATTGTTTTTGTATAAATAGTTCATTTCGCATGTATTGTGTTAAGCTTTCGGGAATACTTTGATGCACAAATCAAAACTCGCACGATTTTGACTCTAATGCATAGAAATCTAATTTACTTGTTCGTGTGCCCTGATTTGACTTCACATTTTTGATCACATTATGTTTCATCTTTAAGTGTTACTACTTTTAATCCTAACTTATAAATTGATTCTAAATTCCATTGAGTGTATACGAGTTCATTCTTTGTCCTTTGTAACTTCTATTGTTGCCTCGATGCTCAACAATGATTTTATATATCAAAAGTTGTCATTTGTAATCGTTTTAGTCCATATTGTAGGCAAGTGTGTTGAAAGATGGGGATGGTGTGATTCGGTTATGATTTGGCACGGGTTGATCGATTTGTTAGGCAAATTGTGTGATGGCGTTGTCGGGTTTTGTTTCGTTTAAAGTATAGTTTTTAGTCTGATTTGATAGATCATTATACTTGCATTTGTTTAAAATAGTTCAAGAGTGTGTTTAGAAGGCTTTAGAATCAAAACTTCATTGGATTGATGGTTTTAGGTTAAGCAAAAACTATCCATGCAAGAACAATTGCTATTTATTGTTTTGTATAAATAGTTCATTCGCTGTATTGTGTTAAGCTTTCGGAATACTTTGATGCACAAATCAACACTCGCACGATTTTGACTCTAATGCATAGAAATCTAATTACTTGTTGTGTGCCCTTGATTTGACTTCACATTTTTGATCACCACATTATGTTTCATCTTTAACGTGTTACTACTTTTAATCCTAATTTATAAATTGATTCTAAATTCCATTGAGTGTATACGAGTTCATTCTTTGTCCTTTGCAACTTCTATTGTTGCCTCGATGCTCAACAATGATTTTATAGATCAAAAGTTGTCATTTGTAATCGTTTTAGTGCATTTGTAGGCAAGAGTGTTGAAGATGGGGATGGTGTGATTTGGTTATGATTTGGCACGGGTTGATCGATTGTTAGGCAAATGTGTGATGCGTTGTCGGGTTTGTTCGTTTAAGTATAGTTTTTTAGTATGATTTGATAGATCATATACTTGCATTGTTTAAAATAGTTCAAGAGTGTGTTTAGAAGGCTTTAGAATCAAAACTTCATTGGATTGATGGTTTTAGGTTAAGCAAAAACTATCCATGCAAGAACAATTGCTATTTATTGTTTTTGTATAAATAGTTCATTTCGCATGTATTGTGTTAAGCTTTCGGAATACTTTGATGCACAAATCAACACTCGCACGATTTTGACTCTAATGCATAGAAATCTAATTTACTTGTTCGTGTGCCCTTGATTGACTTCACATTTTTGATCACACATTATGTTTCATCTTTAACGTGTTACTACTTTTAATCCTAATTTATAAATTGATTCTAAATGCATTGAGTGTATACGAGTTCATTCTTTGTCCTTTGCAACTCTATTGTTGCCTCGATGCTCAACAATGATTTATAGATCAAAAGTTGTCATTTGTAATCGTTTAGTGCATATTGTAGGCAAGAAGTGTGAAAGATGGGGATGGTGTGATTGGTTATGATTTGGCGCGGGTTGATCGATTGTTAGGCAAATGTGTGATGGCGTTGTCGGTTTTTGTTTAAAGTTTAAATTGTTTTGGTAGTTTTTAGTCTGATTTGATAGATCATTATACTTGCATTTGTTTAAATAGTTCAAGAGTGTGTTTAGAAGGCTAGAATCAAAACTTCATTGGATTGATGGTTGTAGGTTAAGCAAAAAACTATCCATGCAAGACAATTGCATTTATTGTTTTGTATAAATAGTTCATTTCGCATGTATTGTGTTAAGCTTTCGGGAATACTTTGATGCACAAATCAAAACTCGCACGATTTTGACTCTAATGCATAGAAATCTAATTTACTTGTTCGTGTGCCCTTGATTTGACTTCACATTTTTGATCA
>CM046460.1:14337875-14408792 GCA_025506415.1 Flaveria robusta | reverse complement strand
AATCAATTTATAAATTAGGATTAAAAGTAGTAACACGTTAAAGATGAAACATAGTGTGTGATCAATAAATGTGAATTCAAATCAAGGGCACACGAACAAGTAAATTAGATTTCTATGCATTAGAGTCAAAATCGTGCGAGTGTTGATTTGTGCATCAAAGTATTCTCGAAAGCTTAGCACAATACAAACAAAATCAACAACGTATACAAAAACAATAAATAGCAATTGTTCTTGTATGGATAGTTTTTGCTTCACCTAACAACCATCAATCCAGTGAAGTTTTGATTCTAAAGCCTTCTAAACACACACTTTAAACTATTTTAAACATGCAAGTATATGATCTATAAAATCACACTAAAAAACTTAAATAAAACAATTGTATATATACTTTTAAACGAAACAAAACCGACAACCCATCACAAAATTTGCCTAACAAACGATCAACCCGTGCCAAATCATAACCAAATCACACCATCCCCATCTTTCAACACTCTTGCCTACAATATGCACTAAAACGATTACAAATGACAACTTTTGATCTATAAAATCATTGTTGAGCATCGAGGCAGCAATAGAAGTTGCAAAGGACAAAGAATGAACTCGTATACACTCAATGGAATTGAGAATCAGTTTATAAATTAGGATTAAAAGTAGTAACACGTTAAAGATGAAACATAATGTGTGATCAATAAATGTGAATTCAAATCAAGGGCACACGAACAAGTAAATTAGATTTCTATGCATTAGAGTCAAAATCGTGCGAGTGTTGATTTGTGCATCAAAGTATTCTCGAAAGCTTAGCACAATACAAACAAAATGAACAACGTATACAAAAACAATAAATAGCAATTGTTCTTGTATGGATAGTTTTTGCTTCACCTAACAACCATCAATCCAGTGAAGTTTTGATTCTAAAGCCTTCTAAACACACACTTTAACTATTTTAAACAAATGCAAGTATAATGATCTATAAAATCACACTAAAAAACATAAATAAAACAATTGTATATATACTTTAAACGAAACAAAACCCTACAACGCCATCACACAATTTGCCTAACAAATCGATCAACCCGTGCCAAATCATAACCAAATCACACCATCCCCATCTTTCAACACTCTTGCCTACAATATGCACTAAAACGATTACAAATGACAACTTTCGATCTATAAAATCATTGTTGAGCATCGAGGCAGCAATAGAAGTTGCAAAGGACAAAGAATGAACTCGTATACACTCAATGGAATTGAGAATCTGTTTATAAATTAGGATTAAAAGTAGTAACACGTTAAAGATGAAACATAATGTGTGATCAATAAATGTGAATTCAAATCAAGGGCACACGAACAAGTAAATTAGATTTCTATGCATTAGAGTCAAAATCGTGCGAGTGTTGATTTGTGCATCAAAGTATTCTCGAAAGCTTAGCACAATACATACAAAATGAACAACGTATACAAAAACAATAAATAGCAATTGTTCTTGTATGGATAGTTTTTGCTTCACCTAACAACCATCAATCAAGTGAAGTTTTGATTCTAAAAGCCTTCTAAAACCCACTCTTAAACTATTTTAAACAAATGCAAGTATAATGATCTATAAAATCACACTAAAAACTTAATAAAACAATTGTAATATATACTTTAAACGAAACAAAACCCGACAACGCCATCACACAATTTGCCTAACAAATCGATCAACCGTGCCAAATCATAAACAAATCACACCATCCCCATCTTTCAACACTCTTGCCTACAATATGCACTAAAACGATTACAATGACAACTTTTGATCTATAAAATCATTGTTGAGCATCGAGGCAGCACAATAGAAGTTGCAAAGGACAAAGAATGAACTCGTATACACTCAATGGAATTGAGAATCAATTTATAAATTAGGATTAAAAGTAAAGTAGTAACACGATTAATTAAAGATTGACACATAATGTGTGAACTCAAATCAAGGGCACACGAACAAGTAAATTAGATTTCATGCATTAGAGTCAAAATCGTGCGAGTGTTGATTTTGTGCATCAAAGTATTCTCGAAAGCTTAGCATAATACATACAAAATGAACAACGTATACAAAAACAATAAATAGCAATTATCTTGTATGGATAGTTTTTGCTTCACCTAACAACCATCAATCCAGTGAAGTTTTGATTCTAAAGCCTTCTAAACACACTCTTGAAACTATTTTGAACAAATGCAAGTATAATGATCTATAAAATCACACTAAAAACATAAATAAAACAATTGTATATATACTTTAAACGAAACAAAAACCTACAACGCCATCACACAATTTGCCTAACAAACGATCAACCCGTGCCAAATCATAACCAATCACACCATCCCCATCTTTCAACACTCTGCCTACAATATGCACTAAAACGATTACAAATGACAACTTTTGATCTGTAAAATCATTGTTGAGCATCGAGGCAGCAATAGAAGTTGCAAAGGACAAAGAATGAACTCGTATACACTCAATGGAATTTAGAATCAATTTATAAATTAGGATTAAAAGTAGTAACACGTTAAAGATGAAACATAATGTGTGATCAATAAATGTGAAGTCAAATCAAGGGCACACGAACAAGTAAATTAGATTTCATTGCATTAGAGTCAAAATCGTGCGAGTGTTGATTTGTGCATCAAAGTATTCTCGAAAGCTTAGCACAATACATACAAAATGAACAACGTTTACAAAAACAATAAATAGCAATTGTTTTTGTATGGATAGTTTTTGCTTCACCTAACAACCATCAATCCCGTGAAGTTTTGATTCTAAAGCCTTCTAAACACACTCTTGAACTATTTTAAACAAATGCAAGTATAATGATCTATAAAATCACACTAAAAAACATATATAAAACAATTGTATATAACTTTAAACGAAACAAAACCCGACAACGCCATCACACAATTGCCTAACAAATCGATCAACCCGTGCAAATCATAACCCAATCACACCATCCCCATCTTTCAACACTCTTGCCTACAATATGCACTAAAACGATTACAAATGACAACTTTTGATCTATAAAAATTTTTGAGCATCGAGGCAGCAATAGAGTTGCAAAGGACAAGAATGAACTCGTATACACTCAATGGAATTTAGAATCAATTTATAAATTAGGATTAAAAGTAGTAACACGTTAAAGATGAAACATAATATGTGATCAATAAATGTGAAGTCAAATCAAGGGCACACGAACAAGTAAATTAGATTTCATTGCATTAGAGTCAAAATCGTGCGAGTGTTGATTTGTGCATCAAAGTATTCTCGAAAGCTTAGCACAATACATACAAAATGAACAACGTTTACAAAAACAATAAATAGCAATTGTTTTTGTATGGATAGTTTTTGCTTCACCTAACAACCATCAATCCCGTGAAGTTTTGATTCTAAAGCCTTCTAAACACACTCTTGAACTATTTTAAACAAATGCAAGTATAATGATCTATAAAATCACACTAAAAAACATATATAAAACAATTGTATATATACTTTAAACGAAACAAAACCCTACAACGCCATCACACAATTTGCCTAACAAATCGATCAACCCGTGCCAAATCATAACCCAATCACACCATCCCCATCTTTCAACACTCTTGCCTACAATATGCACTAAAACGATTACAAATGACAACTTTTGATCTATAAAATCATTGTTGAGCATTGATGTCACACCCTCAAAATAAACGTGCATAGTTTTTTCCGCGAGGCGTGTGAACAAACAGGGATCACAGTCACTAGTTACTCAGAACAACTCTATATGCCACATTTAAAAATAAACCAATCAAAGTTCAAGCTTTAAAACCATGCGGAAGCGTTTTGTAAATAAGACAAACCCAAAGTATATAAATGTAAATTGTGGCAAAACACGCGCCAACCCATTATTTAAATCTCATAAATAAAATTTAAATGTCATGACTTAAGATGAAGTCTTAGTATGCATGCTGGACCCGTGATGTGCTCCTAATGGCAACCTGAATTAACGACCTGAGAATAGCATACTAAAAATGTCAACACAATAGTTGGTGAGTTCAAGAGTTTGCATTCAACATAAACAATAATAATTTGCATAACATAAGAAGTGCATTGAAATAGATAGCTAGTCTATATTCATAAGTAATAACAATAGTGATTCCGTAATCGAAGCTGACTGTGTTGCGTTTGTTGCCTCCCGTCACGACTTACCAGGTCGTAACGATGTTTGTGTTTAGGACAATATTGCACCCGTTTGACCTCGAGTCGCACAAGTGGGGCTTGTCAACCCCAGTAGTACTACCCAAGATTTCCCGCTAGTTACCATTATTAACGATCCGAAAGTGTGAGGACTTTCAAGGTATTATGCACTATGTTAAAACATACACAACTTATAATAAAAAGTAAAGCGTTGCGAACAAGTATGTTACCTCCCCCAGAAGATAGTTTATAAAATAGTGGGGCATGAACAAACCTGATGTGCAAAAACAAAGACAAGAGGGAACTGATGATGGATGGAAAGACAACCCTTCAAAGGTTACCTAGAACACGTAAGTACATAAGTACGTGTGCACAGAAAACTTAACAACCCTAGGTGCTCAATAAACACATTGACCCAAGGTTTTGGAAAACAAGACTCATTTAACCTCGTTGACCCGTTTGACCCGTTGGTGACATATTAATTGAAATCTCGTTTAATAAAGCGTATCAACTTATCATACATGATTATCAAACAAAGTATTCATGTATATCACATCATCAACCCAAGTTCAACCTAGATCATCATACAACTTATGCGAATCTCAAACAATCAACATGCTCAACACAATTATAAATATATCACAACTAATAATTCATTCATGAAGTCCAATCATGCACAACATGCCATGTGAAGTCACTCACGACTTCACACCCTAAACCCTGCCAATCCTACTAAGTAGGGGCCTCAGATTCGCACGCGTGTATGACAATCAAAATCACATTAATCAACAAGATTTATTCCATTTAACAAAACACAATAATGATCAATCTCCAATCCAAACATGGTTTCCTAATCACTAACCATAATTCATCATCATGTATAATCACCAAGAACCTACATTCTTTAAATGATCAATCAGCATCCATACAACCAAGTAACACATTCCACCACATTAGACATCATCCATAAGCATTCTAACATGCTCCTAACACCATAAACATGCTCACATCATCATATCCAATGATCTTCAAAAATAAAGTTCCCTTTTAGAAGGTAACACCCAAAAGCAATCTAACATCCAATTCCTTCACAGTTTCATCAATTTTATACCTAATCAAGTTCATAACATTCATTCTAACATGATAATCATCACTAATTCATCAAAATTCCCAATCATCATGCATAAAAGTTTCCACTTATAGTAAGGTATGAACAAACACTAGATTTCATTACTTTTCTTGCAAAATTCATGTAAACCAACATCCAAGCAATGTATCTAACATCATACAATCATCAAATCATGAATTCCAAGAACAAAAAGTTTCCTCTTAAGGCAATGTGTGAACAATGTGATCAAAGCATGGATTTCTTGCATAATCAACATAACCCAACATTCATACAACCTAACTAATATCATCATCAATTTCAACTTTTCTTCATCAATTTCGAATTGGGGTTCATCAAGAATCAAAAACCATGAAAAACTTGATAAAACTCACCTTTAAACGTGTAGAGATGATGATTAACACTTGCTAACACTTGGAACTAATCAAAATCGAATTGTTCTTGCTTGTTCTTGATCAAAACGCAAAGGAGGATGTTTGGAGAGGGTTACGCCGCAAATGGGGAATTGGGCGAGGGTTGGGTTTAATTTTGTTAAATATGGTAACTTTAATTTCAATCCAATTACAAAATAAACCCCCTTGTTTATATTTTATAAAAACTAATCTTTTTAACACTTTTTAAAAGGTTTTAACTACAAAATATAAACATTACTAATCAACAATAATAATCATAAACATTTTCAACTAATAGCAAAACATATGAGATCATAGTTACACGTTGTCACGTTATCAAGTAAAATTCATAAACAATAACTTAAAATGCATGAACCACATAACCACAACTAATAATCAACATTATTACATAGGTTATCATTTGTTTACCATAGATAATTGTTATTAAGTCACCAACGTTCAACGACAACTAGTGTGTGCTCACGACACGTGTATGCAAGACCTAACGGAACTAACGGAGTTTGGTAACGGAAAATTACCAGATGTCACAATCGAGGCAGCAATAGAAGTTGCAAAGGACAAAGAATGAACTCGTATACACTCAATGGAATTGAGAATCAGTTTATAAATTAGGATTAAAAGTAGTAACACGTTAAAGATGAAACATAATGTGTGATCAATAAATGTGAATTCAAATCAAGGGCACACGAACAAGTAAATTAGATTTCTATGCATTAGAGTCAAAATCGTGCGAGTGTTGATTTGTGTATCAAAGTATTCTCGAAAGCTTAACACAATACATGTGAAATGAACAACGTATACAAAAACAATAAATAGCAATTGTTCTTGTATGGATAGTTTTTGCTTCACCTAACAACCATCAATCCAGTGAAGTTTTGATTCTAAAGCCTTCTAAACACACTCTTAAACTATTTTAAACAAATGCAAGTATAATGATCTATAGAATCACACTAAAAAACTAAAATAAAACAACTGTATATATACTTTAAACGAAACAAAACCCGACAACGCCATCACACAATTTGCTTAACAAATCGATCAACCCGTGCCAAATCATAACCGAATCACACCATCCCCATCTTTCAACACTCTTGCCCACAATATGCACTAAAACGATTACAAATGACAACTTTTGAGCTATAAAATCATTGTTGAGCATCGAGGCAGTAATAGAAGTTGCAAAGGACAAAGAATGAACTCGTATACACTGAATGGAATTTAGAATCAATTTATAAATTAGGATTAAAAGTAGTAACACGTTAAGGATGAAACATAATGTGTGATCAATGAATGTGAAGTCAAATCAAGGGCACACGAACAAGTAAATTAGATTTCTATGTATTAGAGTCAAAATCGTGCGAGTGTTGATTTGTGCATCAAAGTATTCTCGAAAGCTTAACACAATATATACAAAATGAACAACGTATACAAAAATAATAAATAGCAATTGTTCTTGTATCAATAGTTTTTGCTTCACCTAACAACCATCAATCCAGTGAAGTTTTGATTCTAAAGCCTTCTAAACACACTGTTGAACTATTTTAAACAAATGCAAGTATAATTATCTATAAAATCACACTAAAAAACTTAAATAAAACAATTGTATATATACTTTAAATGAAACAAAACCCTACAACGCCATCACACAATTTGCCTAAGAAATCGATCAACCCGTGCCAAATCATAACCAAATCACACCATCCCCATCTTTCAACACTCTTGCCTACAATATGCACTAAAACGATAACAAATGACAACTTTTGATCTATAAAATTATTGTTGAACATCGAGGCAACAATAGAAGTTGCAAAGGACAAACAATAAACTCGTATACACTCAATGGAATTTAGAATCAATTTATAAATTAGGATTAAAAGTAGTAACACTTTAAAGATGAAACATAATGTGTGATCAATGAATGTGAAGTCAAATCAAGGGCACACGAACAAGTAAATTAGATTTCTATGCATTAGAGTCAAAATCGTGCGAGTGTTGATTTGTGCATCAAAGTATTCTCGAAAGCTTAACACAATATATACAAAATGAACAACGTATACAAAAACAATAAATAGCAATTGTTCTTGTATGGATAGTTTTTGCTTCACCTAACAACCATCAATCCAGTGAAGTTTTGATTCTAAAGCCTTCTAAATACACTCTTAAACTATTTTCAACAAATGCAAGTATAATGATCTATAAAATCACACTAAAAAACTTAAATAAAACAATTGTATATATACTTTAAACGAAACAAAACCCGACAATGCCATCACACAATTTGCCTAACAAATCGATCAACCCGTGCCAAATCATAACCGAATCACACCATCCCCATCTTTCAACACTCTTGCCTACAATATGAACTAAAATTATTACAAATGACAACTTTTGATCTATAAAATCATTGTTGAGCATCAAGGCAGCAATAGAAGTTGCAAAGGACAAAGAATGAACTCGTATACACTCAATGGAATTTAGAATCAATTTATAAATTAGGATTAAAAGCAGTAACACGTTAAAGATGAAACACAATATGTGATCAATAAATGTGAAGTCAAATCAAGGGCACACGAACAAGTAAATTAGATTTCTATGCATTAGAGTCAAAATCATGCGAGTGTTGATTTGTGAATCAAAGTATTCTCGAAAGCTGAACACAATACATACAAAATGAACAACGTATACAAAAACAATAAATAGCAATTGTTCTTGTATGGATAGTTTTTGCTTCACCTAACAACCATCAATCCAGTGAAGTTTTGATTCTAAAGTCTTCTAAACACACTCTTAAACTATTTTCAACAAATGCAAGTATAATGATCTATAAAGTCACACTAAAAAACTTAAATAAAACAATTGTATATATACTTTAAACGAAACAAAACCCGACAACACCATCACACAATTTGCCTAACAAATCGATCAACCCGTGCCAAATCATAACCAAATCACACCATCCCCATCTTTCAACACTCTTGCCTACAATATGCACTAAAACGATTACAAATGACAACTTTTGATCTATAAAATCATTGTTCAGCATCGAGGCAGCAATAGAAGTTGCAAAGGACAAAGAATGAACTCGTATACACTCAATGGAATTTAGAATCAATTTATAAATTAGGATTAAAAGTAGTAACACGTTAAAGATGAAACATAATGTGTGAACTCAAATCAAGGGCACACGAACAAGTAAATTAGATTTCATTGCATTAGAGTCAAAATCGTCCGAGTGTTGATTTGTGCATCAAAGTATTCTCGAAAGCTTAGCATAATACATACAAAATGAACAACGTATACAAAAACAATAAATAGCAATTATTCTTGTATGGATAGTTTTTGCTTCACCTAACAACCATCAATCCAGTGAAGTTTTGATTCTAAAGCCTTCTAAAACACACTCTTGAAATATTTAAACAAATGCAAGTATAATGATCTATAAAATCACACTAAAAAACATAAATAAACAATTATATATACTTTAAACAAAACAAAACCCTACAACGCCATCAACAATTTGCCTAACAAATCGATCAACCCGTGCCAAATCATAACCAAATCACACCATCCCCATCTTTCAACACTCTTGCCTACAATATGCACTAAAACGATAACAAATGACAACTTTTGATCTATAAAATCGTTGTTGAACATCGAGGCAACAATAGAAGTTGCAAAGGACAAAGAATAAACTCGTATACACTCAATGGAATTTAGAATCAATTTATAAATTAGGATTAAAAGTAGTAACACCTTATAGATGAAACATAATGTGTGATCAATAAATCTGAAGTCAAATCATGGGCACACGAACAAGTAAATTAGATTTCTATGCATTAGAGTGAAAATCATACGAGTGTTGATTTGTGCATCAAAGTATTCTCGAAAGCTTAACACAATACATGCGAAATGAACTACGTATACAAAAACAATAAATAGCAACTGTTCTTGCATGGATAGTTTTTGCTTCACCTAACAACCATCAATCCAATGAAGTTTTGCTCCTAAAGCCTTTAAACACACTCTTGAACTATTTTAAACAATGCAAGTATAATGATCTATAAAATCACCTAAAACCATAAATAAAACAATTGTATATATACTTAAAAAAAAAAACCAAAACGTGACAACGCCATCATACAATTTGCCTAACAAATCGCTCAACCCGTGCCAAATCAAAACCAAATCACACTATCCCATCTTTCAACACTCTTGCCTACAATATGCACTAAAACGATTACAAATGACAACTTTTGATCTATAAAATCATTGTTGAGCATCGAGGCAGCAATAGAAGTTGCAAAGGACAAAGAATGAACTCGTATACACTCAATGGAATTTAGAATCAATTTATAAATTAGGATTAAAAGTAGTAACACGTTAAAGATGAAACATAATGTGTGATCAATAAATGTGAAGTCAAATCAAGGGCACACGAACAAGTAAATTAGATTTCTATGCATTAGAGTCAAAATCGTGCGAGTGTTGATTTGTGCATCAAAGTATTCTCGAAAGCTTAACACAATACATACAAAATGAACAACGTATACAAAAACAATAAATAGCAATTGTTTTTTTTTGGATAGTTTTTGCTTCACCTAACAACCATCAATCCAGTGAAGTTTTGATTCTAAAGCCTTCTAAACACACTCTTGAACTATTTTAAACAAATACAAGTATAATGATCTATAAAATCACACTAAAAAACATAAATAAAACAATTATATATATACTTTAAACGAAACAAAACCCTACAACGCCATCACACACCTAACAAATCGATCAACCCGTGCCAAATCATAACCAAATCACACCATCCCCATCTTTCAACACTCTTGCCTACAATATGCACTAAAACGATAACAAATGACAACTTTTGATCTATAAAATCGTTGTTGAACATCGAGGCAACAATAGAAGTTGCAAAGGACAAAGAATAAACTCGTATACACTCAATGGAATTTAGAATCAATTTATAAATTAGGATTAAAAGTAGTAACACGTTATAGATGAAACATAATGTGTGATCAATAAATGTGAAGTCAAATCAAGGGCACACGAACAAGTAAATTAGATTTCTATGCATTAGAGTCAAAATCATGCGAGTGTTGATTTGTGCATCAAAGTATTCTCGAAAGCTTAACAATACATGCGAAATGAACTACGTATACAAAACAATAAATAGCAATTGTTCTTGCATGGATAGTTTTTGCTTCACCTAACAACCATCAATCCAGTGAAGTTTTGATTCTAAAGCCTTCTAAACACACTCTTAACTATTTTAAACAAATGCAAGTATAATGATCTATAAAATCACACTAAAAACCTAAATAAAAAAACATTGTATATATACTTTAAACGAAACAAAACCGACAACGCCATCACACAATTTGCCTAACAAATCGATCAACCCGTGCCAAATCATAACCAAATCACACCATCCCCATCTTTCAACACTCTTGCCTACAATATGCACTAAAACGATTACAAATGACAACTTTTGATCTATAAAATCATTGTTGAGCATCGAGGCAGCAATAGAAGTTGCAAAGAACAAAGAATGAACTCGTATACACTCAATGGAATTTAGAATCAATTTATAAATTAGGATTAAAAGTAGTAACACGTTAAAGATGAAACATAATGTGTGATCAATAAATGTGAAGTCAAATCAAGGGCACACGAACAAGTAAATTAGATTTCTATGCATTAGAGTCAAAATCGTGCGAGTGTAGATTTGTGCATCAAAGTATTCTCGAAAGCTTAGCACAATACATACAAAATGAACAACGTATACAAAAACAATAAATAGCAATTGTTCTTGTATGGATAGTTTTTGCTTCACCTAACAACCATCAATCCAGTGAAGTTTTGATTCTAAAGCCTTCTAAACACACTCTTGAACTATTTTAAACAAATGCAAGTATAATGATCTATAAAATCACACTAAAAAACATAAATAAAACAATTGTATATATACTTTAAACGAAACAAAACCCTACAACGCCATCACACAATTTGCCTAACAAATCGATCAACCCGTGCCAAATCATAACCAAATCACACCATCCCCATCTTTCAACACTCTTGCCTACAATATGCACTAAAACGATAACAAATGACAACTTTTGATCTATAAAATCATTATTGAACATCGAGGCAACAATAGAAGTTGCAAAGGACAAAGAATAAACTCGTATACACTCAATGGAATTTAGAATCAATTTATAAATTAGGATTAAAAGTAGTAACACGTTAAAGATGAAACATAATGTGTGATCAATAAATGTGAAGTCAAATCAAGGGCACACGAACAAGTAAATTAGATTTCTATGCATTAGAGTCAAAATCGTGCGAGTGTTGATTTGTGCATCAAAGTATTCTCGAAAGCTTAACACAATACATGCGAAATGAACAACATATACAAAAACAATAAATAGCAATTGCTCTTGTATGGATAGTTTTTGCTTCACCTAACAACCATCAATCCAGAGAAGTTTTGATTCTAAAGCCTTCTAAACACACTCTTAAACTATTTTAAACAAATGCAAGTATAATGATCTATAAAATCACACTAAAAAACTTAAATAAAACAATTGTATATATACTTTAAACGAAACAAAACCCGACAACGCCATCACACAATTTGCCTAACAAATCGATCAACCCGTGCCAAATCATAACCAAATCACACCATCCCCATCTTTCAACACTCTTGCCTACAATATGCACTAAAACGATTACAAATGACAACTTTTGATCTATAAAATCATTGTTGAGCATCGAGGCAGCAATAGAAGTTGCAAAGGACAAAGAATGAACTCGTATACACTCAATGGAATTTAGAATCAATTTATAAATTAGGATTAAAAGTAGTAACACGTTAAAGATGAAACATAATATGTGATCAATAAATGTGAAGTCAAATCAAGGGCACACGAACAAGTAAATTAGATTTCTATGCATTAGAGTCAAAATCGTGCGAGTGTTGATTTGTGCATCAAAGTATTCTCGAAAGCTTAACACAATACATACAAAATGAACAACGTATACAAAAACAATAAATAGCAATTGTTCTTGTATGGATAGTTTTTGCTTCACCTAACAACCATCAATCCAGTGAAGTTTTGATTCTAAAGCCTTCTAAACACACTCTTAACTATTTTAACAAATGCAAGTATAATGATCTATAAAATCACACTAAAAACTAAATAAAACAATTGTATATATACTTTAAACGAAACAAAACCCGACAACGCCATCACACAATTGCCTAACAAATCGATCAACCCGTGCCAAATCAAAACCAAATCACACCATCCGCATCTTTCAACACTCTGCCTACAATATGCACTAAAACGATTACAAATGACAACTTTTGATCTATAAAATCATTGTTGAACATCGAGGCAACACTAGAAGTTGCAAAGGACAAAGAATGAACTCGTATACACTCAATGGAATAGAATCAATTTATAAATTAGGATTAAAAGTGTAACACGTTATAGATGAAACATAATGTGTGATCAATAAATGTGAAGTCAAATCAAGGGCACACGAACAAGTAAATTAGATTTCTATGCATTAGAGTCAAAATCGTGCGAGTGTTGATTTGTGCATCAAAGTATTCTCGAAAGCTTAACACAATACATGCGAAATGAACTACGTATACAAAAACAATAAATAGCAATTGTTCTTGCATGGATAGTTTTTGCTTCACCTAACAACCATCAATCCAATGAAGTTTTGATTCTAAAGCCTTCTAAACACACTCTTGAATATTTTAAACAAGTGCAAGTATAATGATATATAAAATCACACTAAAACCATAAATAAAACAATTGTATATATATACTTAAAAAAAAAACAAAACCCGACAACGCCATCATACAATTTGCCTAACAAATCGCTCAACCGTGCCAAATCAAAACCAAATCACACTATCCCATCTTTCAACACTCTTGCCTACAATATGCACTAAAACGATTACAAATGACAACTTTTGATCATAAAATCATTGTTGAGCATCGAAGGCACAATAGAAGTTGCAAAGGACAAAGAATGAACTAGTATACACTCAATGGAATTTAGAATCAATTTATAAATTAGGATTAAAAGTAGTAACACGTTAAAGATGAAACATAATGTGTGATCAATAAATGTGAAGTCAAATCAAGGGCACACGAACAAGTAAATTAGATTTCTATGCATTAGAGTCAAAATCGTGCGAGTGTTGATTGTGCATCAAAGTATTCTCGAAAGCTTAACACAATACATACAAAATGAACAACGTATACAAAAACAATAAATAGCAATTGTTTTTTTTTTGGATAGTTTTGCTTCACCTAACAACCATCAATCCAGTGAAGTTTTGATTCTAAAGCCTTCTAAACACACTCTTGAACTATTTAAACAAATGCAAGTATAATGATCTATAAAATCACACTAAAAAATAAATAAAACAATTGTATATATACTTTAAACGAAACAAAACCCGACAACGCCATCACACAACCTAACAAATCGATCCCCGTGCCAAATCATAACCAAATCACACCATCCCCATCTTTCAACACTCTTGCCTACAATATGCACTAAAACGATTACAAATGACAACTTTTGATCTATAAAAATCGTGTTGAGCATCGAGGCAACAATAGAAGTTGCAAAGGACAAAGAATGAACTCGTATACACTCAATGGAATTTAGAATCAATTTATAAATTAGGATTAAAAGTAGTAACACGTTATAGATGAAACATAATGTGTGATCAATAAATGTGAAGTCAAATCAAGGGCACACGAACAAGTAAATTAGATTTCTATGCATTAGAGTCAAAATCATGCGAGTGTTGATTTGTGCATCAAAGTATTCTCGAAAGCTTAACACAATACATGCGAAATGAACTACGTATACAAAAACAATAAATAGCAATTGTTCTTGCATGGATAGTTTTTGCTTCACCTAACAACCATCAATCCAATGAAGTTTTGCTCCTAAAGCCTTTCAAACACACTCTTGAATATTTTAAACAAGTGCAAGTATAATGATATATAAAATCACACTAAAACCATAAATAAAACAATTGTATATATATACTTTAAAAAAAACAAAACGTGACAACGCCATCATACAATTTGCCTAACAAATCGCTCAACCCGTGCCAAATCAAAACCAAATCACACTATCCCCATCTTTCAACACTCTTGCCTACAATATGCACTAAAACGATTACAAATGACAACTTTTGATCAATAAAATCATTGTTGAGCATCGAGGCAACAATAGAAGTTGCAAAGGACAAAGAATGAAATACTATACACTCAATGGAATTTAGAATCAATTTATAAATTAGGATTAAAAGTAGTAACACGTTAAAGATGGAACATAATGTGTGATCAATAAATGTGAAGTCAAATCAAGGGCACACGAACAAGTAATTAGATTTCTATGCATTAGAGTCAAAATCGTGCGAGTGTTGATTTGTGCATCAAAGTATTCTCGAAAGCTTAACACAATACTTACAAAATGAACAACGTATACAAAAACAATAAATAGCAATTATTTTTTTATGGATAGTTTTTGCTTCACCTAACAACCATCAATCCAGTGAAATTTTGATTCTAAAGCCTTCTAAACACACTCTTAAACTATTTTCAACAAATGCAAGTATAATGATCTATAAAATCTCACTAAAAACCTTAAATAAAACAATTGTATATATACTTTAAACGAAACAAAACCCGACAACGCCATCACACAATTTGCCTAACAAATCGATCAACCCGTGCCAAATCATAACCGAATCACACCATCCCCATCTTTCAACACTCTTGCCTACAATATGCACTAAAACGATTACAAATAACAACTTTTGATCTTTAAAATCATTGTTGAGCATCGAGGCAGCAATAGAAGTTGCAAAGGACAAAGAATGAACTCGTATACACTTAATGGAATTTAGAATCAATTTATAAATTAGGATTAAAAGTAGTAACACGTTAAAGATGAAACATAATGTGTGATCAACAAATGTGAAGTCAAATCAAGGGCACACGAACAAGTAAATTAGATTTCTATGCATTAGAGTCAAAATCGTGCGAGTGTTGATTTGTGCATCAAAGTATTCTCGAAAGCTTAACCAATACATACAAAATGACAAACGAAAAACGTATAAAAAAACAATAAATAGCAATTGTTCTTGTATGGATAGTTTTTGCTTCACCTAACAACCATCAATCCAGTGAAGTTTTGATTCTAAAGCCTTCTAAACACACTCTGAACTATTTTAAACAAATGCAAGTATAATGATCTATAAAATCACACTAAAAAACATAAATAAAACAATTGTATATATACTTTAAACGAAACAAAACCCTACAACGCCACCATCACAACCTAACAAATCGATCAACCCGTGCCAAATCATAACCAAATCACACCATCCCCATCTTTCAACACTCTTGCCTACAATATGCACTAAAACGATAACAAATGACAACTTTTGATCTATAAAATCGTTGTTGAACATCGAGGCAACACTAGAAGTTGCAAAGGACAAAGAATAAACTCGTATACACTCAATGGAATTTAGAATCAATTTATAAATTAGGATTAAAAGTGGTAACACCTTATAGATGAAACATAAAGTGTGATCAATAAATCTAAAGTCAAATCATGGGCACACGAACAAGTAAATTAGATTTCTATGCATTAGAGTGAAAATCATGCGAGTGTTGATTTGTGCATCAAAGTATTCTCGAAAGCTTAACACAATACATGCGAAATGAACTACGTATACAAAAACAATAAATAGCAATTGTTCTTGCATGGATAGTTTTTGCTTCACCTAACAACCATCAATCCAATGAAGTTTTGCTCCTAAAGCCTTACAAACACACTCTTGAATATTTTAAACAAGTGCAAGTATAATGATATATAAAATCACACTAAATACCATAAATAAAACAATTGTATATATATACTTAAAAAAAAACAAAACGTGACAACGCCATCATACAATTTGCCTAACAAATCGCTCAACCCGTGCCAAATCAAAACCAAATCACACTATCCCCATCTTTCAACACTCTTGCCTACAATATGCACTAAAACGATTACAAATGACAACTTTTGATCAATAAAATCATTGTTGAGCATCGAGGCAACAATAGAAGTTGCAAAGGACAAAGAATGAAATAGTATACACTCAATGGAATTTAGAATCAATTTATAAATTAGGATTAAAAGTAGTAACACGTTAAAGATGAAACATAATGTGTGATCAATAAATGTGAAGTCAAATCAAGGGCACACGAACAAGTAAATTAGATTTCTATGCATTAGAGTCAAAATCGTGCGAGTGTTGATTTGTGCATCAAAGTATTCTCGAAAGCTTAACACAATACATACAAAATGAACAACGTATACAAAAACAATAAATAGCAATTGTTTTTTTTTGGATAGTTTTTGCTTCACCTAACAACCATCAATCCAGTGAAGTTTTGATTCTAAAGCCTTCTAAACACACTCTTGAACTATTTCAACAAATACAAGTATAATGATCTATAAAATCACACTAAAAAACATAAATAAAACAATTATATATATACTTTAAACGAAACAAAACCCTACAACGCCATCACACACCTAACAAATCGATCAACCCGTGCCAAATCATAACCAAATCACCACCATCCCATCTTTCAACACTCTTGCCTACAATATGCACTAAAACGATAACAAATGACAACTTTTGATCTATAAAATCATGTTGAACATCGAGGCAACAATAGAAGTTGCAAAGGACAAAGAATGAAACTCGTATACACTCAATGGAATTTAGAATCAATTTATAAATTAGGATTAAAAGTAGTAACACGTTAAAGATGAACATAAAGTGTGATCAATAAATGTGAAGTCAAATCATGGGCACACGAACAAGTAAATTAGATTTCTATGCATTAGAGTCAAAATCGTGCGAGTGTTGATTTGTGCATCAAAGTATTCTCGAAAGCTTACACAATACATACAAAATGAACAACGTATACAAAAACAATAAATAGCAATTGTCTTGTATGGATAGTTTTTGCTTCACCTAACAACCATCAATCCAGTGAAGTTTTGATTCTAAAGCCTTCTAAAACACACTCTTGAACTATTTTAAACAAATGCAAGTATAATGATCTATAAAATCACACTAAAAAACATAAATAAAACAATTTATATATACTTTAAACGAAACAAAACCTACAACGCCATCACACCACTAACAAATCGATCAACCCGTGCCAAATCATAACCAAATCACACCATCCCCATCTTTCAACACTCTTGCCTACAATATGCACTAAAACGATAACAAATGACAACTTTGATCTATAAAATCGTTGTTGAGCATCGAGGCAACAATAGAAGTTGCAAAGGACAAAGAATAAACTCGTATACACTCAATGGAATTTAGAATCAATTTATAAATTAGGATTAAAGTAGTAACACTTATAGATGAAACATAAATGTGATCAATAAATGTGAAGTCAAATCAAGGGCACACGAACAAGTAAATTAGATTCTATGCATTAGAGTCAAAATCATGCGAGTGTTGATTTGTGCATCAAAGTATTCTCGAAAGCTTAACACAATACATGCGAAATGAACTACGTATACAAAAACAATAAATAGCAATTGTTCTTGTATGGATAGTTTTGCTTCACCTAACAACCATCAATCCAATGAAGTTTTGATCCTAAAGCCTTTCAAACACACTCTTGAATATTTTAAACAAGTGCAAGTATAATGATATATAAAATCACACTAAAAACCTAAATAAAAACAATTGTATATATACTTAAAAAAAAAAACAAAACCGACAACGCCATCATACAATTTGCCTAACAAATCGATCAACCCGTGCCAAATCAAAACCAAATCACACTATCCCCATCTTTCAACACTCTTGCCTACAATATGCACTAAAACGATTACAAATGACAACTTTTGATCAATAAAATCATTGTTGAGCATCGAGGCAACAATAGAAGTTGCAAAGGACAAAGAATGAAATCGTATACACTCAATGGATTTAGAATCAATTTATAAATTAGGATTAAAGTAGTAACACGTTAAAGATGAAACATAATGTGTGATCAATAAATGTGAAGTCAAATCAAGGGCACACGAACAAGTAAATTATTTCTATGCATTAGAGTCAAAATCGTGCGAGTGTTGATTTGTGCATCAAAGTATTCTCGAAAGCTTAACACAATACATACAAAATGAACAACGTATACAAAAACAATAAATAGCAATTGTTTTTTTTTGGATAGTTTTTGCTTCACCTAACAACCATCAATCCAGTGAAGTTTTGATTCTAAAGCCTTCTAAACACACTCTTGAACTATTTCAACAAATACAAGTATAATGATCTATAAAATCACACTAAAAAACATAAATAAAACAATTATATATATACTTTAAACGAAACAAAACCCTACAACGCCATCACACACCTAACAAATCGATCCCCCGTGCCAAATCATAACCAAATCACACCATCCCCATCTTTCAACACTCTTGCCTACAATATGCACTAAAACGATAACAAATGACAACTTTTGATCTATAAAATCGTTGTTGAACATCGAGGCAACAATAGAAGTTGCAAAGGACAAAGAATAAACTCGTATACACTCAATGGAATTTAGAATCAATTTATAAATTAGGATTAAAAGTAGTAACACGTTTAGATGAAACATAATGTGTGATCAATAAATGTGAGTCAAATCAAGGGCACACGAACAAGTAAATTAGATTTCTATGCATTAGAGTCAAAATCGTGCGAGTTTGATTTGTGCATCAAAGTATTCTCGAAAGCTTAACACAATACATGCGAAATGAACTACGTATACAAAAACAATAAATAGCAATTGTCTTGCATGGATAGTTTTTGCTTCACCTAACAACCATCAATCCAATGAAGTTTTGATTCTAAAGCCTTTCAAAACACACTCTTGAACATTTTAAACAAGTGCAAGTATAATGATATAAAATCACACTAAAAACCATAAATAAAACAATTGTATATATACTTAAAATAAACAAAAACCGACAACGCCATCACATAATTTGCCTAACAAATCGATCAACCCGTGCCAAATCATAACCAAATCACACTATCCCCATCTTTCAACACTCTTGCCTACAATATGCACTAAAACGATTACAAATGACAACTTTTGATCTATAAAATCATTGTTGAGCATCGAGGCAACAATAGAAGTTGCAAAGGACACGGAATGAAATCGTATACACTCAATGGAATTTAGAATCTATTTATAAATTAGGATTAAAATTAGTAACACGTTAAAGATGAAACATAATGTGTGATCAATAAATGTGAAGTCAAATCAAGTGCACACGAACAAGAAAATTAGATTTCTATGCATTAGAGTCAAAATCGTGCGAGTGTAGATTTGTGCATCAAAGTATTCTCGAAAATTTAACACAATACATACAAAATGAACTACGTATACAAAAACAATAAATAGCAATTGTTCTTGCATAGATAGTTTTTGCTTCACCTAACAACCATCAATCCAATGAAGTTTTGATTCTAAAGCCTTCTAAACACACTCTTGAACTATTTTAAACAAATGCAAGTAATGATCTATAAAATCACACTAAAAAACATAAATAAAACAATTGTATATATACTTAAACGAAACAAAACCGACAACGCCATCACACAATTTGCCTAAAAATCGATCAAACCGTGCCAAATCATAACCAAATCACACCATCCCCATCTTTCAACACTCTTGCCTACAATATGCACTAAAACGATTACAAATGACAACTTTTGATCTATAAAATCATGTTGAGCATCGAAGCAGCAACAATAGAAGTTGCAAAGGACAAAGAATGAACTCGTATACACTCAATGGAATTTATTTAATCATATAAATTAGGATTAAAAGTAGTAACCGTTAAGATGAAACATAATGTGTGATCAATAATGTGAAGTCAAATCAAGGGCACACGAACAAGTAAATTAGATTTCTATGCATTAGAGTCAAAATGTGCGAGTGTTGATTTGTGCATCAAAGTATTCTCGAAAGCTTAACACAATACATACAAATGAACAAGTATACAAAACAATAAATAGCAATTGTTCTTGTATGGATAGTTTTTGCTTCACCTAACAACCATCAATCCAGTGAAGTTTTGATTCTAAAGCCTCTAAACACATTGAACTATTTAAACAAATTAAGTATAATGATCTATAAAATCACACTAAAACACATAAATAAAAACAATTGTATATTACTTTACGAAACAAAACCCGACAACGCCATCACACAATTTGCCTAACAAATCGATCAACCGTGCCAAATCATAACCAAATCACACCATTTACATCTTTCAACACTCTGCCTACAATATGCACTAAAAGATTACAAATGACAACTTTTGATCTATAAATCATTGTTGAGCATCGAGGCACAATAGAAGTTGCAAAGGACAAAGAATGAACTCGTATACACTCAATGGAATTGAGAATCAATTATAAATTAGGATTAAAAGTAGTAACAGTTAAAGATGAAACATAATGTGTGATCAATAAATGTGAAGTCAAATCAAGGGCACACGAACAAGTAAATTAGATTTCTATGCATTAGAGTCAAAATCGTGCGAGTGTTGATTTGTGCATCAAAGTATTCTGAAAGCTTAACACAATACATGCGAAAATGAACTACGTATACAAAACAATAAATAGCAATTGTTCTTGTATGGATAGTTTTGCTTCACCTAAAACCATCAATCAATGAAGTTTTGATTCTAAAGCCTTCTAAACACACTCTTGAACTATTTTAAACAAATGCAAGTATAATGATCTATAAAATCACACTAAAAAAAAAATAAAACAATTATATATACTTTAAACGAAACAAAACCACAACGCCATCACACAATTTGCCTAACAAATCGATCAACCCGTGCCAACATAAACCAAATCACACATCCCCATCTTTCAACACTCTTGCCTACAATATGCACTAAAACGATTACAAATGACAACTTTTGATCTATAAAATCATGGTTGAGCATCGAGGCAACAATAGAAGTTAGAAAGGACAAAGAATGAACTCGTATACACTTAATGGAATTTAGAATCAATTTATAAATTAGGATTAAAAGTAGTAACACGTTAAAGATGAAATTTAATGTGTGATCAATAAATGTGAAGTCAAATAAAAGGCGCACGAACTAGTAAATTAGATTTCTATGCATTAGAGTCAAAATGATGCGAGTGTTGATTTGTGCATCAAAGTATTCTCGAAAGTTTAACACAGTACATGCGAAATTAACAACGTATACAAAAACAATAAATATCAATTATTCTTGTATGGATAGTTTTTCTTCACCTAACAACCATCAATCCAGTGAAGTTTTGATTCTAAGGCTTTCTAAACACACTCTTAAACTATTTTAAACAAATGCAAGTATAATGATCTATAAATTCTCACTAAAAACATAAATAAAACAATTGTATACTTTAAACGAAACAAAACCCGACAACGCCATCACACAATTGCCTAACAAAATCGATCAACCCGTGCCAAATCATAACCGAATCACACCATCCCCATCTTTCAACACTCTTGCCTACAATATGCACTAAAACGATTACAAATGACAACTTTTGATCTATAAAATCATTGTTGAGCATCGAGGCAACAATAGAAGTTGCAAAGGACAAAGAATGAACTCGTATACACTCAATGGAATTTAGAATCAATTTATAAATTAGGATTAAAAGTAGTAACATGTTAAAGATGAAACATAATGTGTGATCAATAAATGTGAAGGTAAATCAACGGCACATGAACAGGTAAATTAGATTTCTATGCCTTAGAGTCAAAATCGTGCGAGTGTTGATTTGTGCATCAAAGTATTCCCGAAAGCTTAACACAATACATACAAAATTAACAACGTATACAAAAACAATAAATAGCAATTGTTCTTGTATGGATAGTTTTTGCTTCACCTAACAGCCATCAATCCAGTGAAGTTTTGATTCTAAAGCCTTCTAAACACACTCTTGAACTATTTTAAACAAATGCAAGTATAATGAACTATAAAATCACACTAAAAACATAAATAAAACAATTGTATATATACTTTAAATGAAACAAAACCCGACAACGCCATCACACAATTTGCCTAACAAATCGATCAACCCGTGCCAAATCATAACCAAATCACACCATCTACATCTTTCAACACTCTTGCCTACAATATGCACTAAAACGATTACAAATGACAACTTTTGATCTATAAAATCATTGTAGAGCATCGAGGCAGCAATAGAAGTTGCAAAGGACAAAGAATGAACTCGTATACACTCAATGGAATTGAGAATCAATTTATAAATTAGGATTAAAAGTAGTAACACGTTATAGATGAAACATAATGTGTGATCAATAAATGTGAAGTCAAATCAAGGGCACACGAACAAGTAAATTAGATTTCTATGCATTAGAGTCAAAATCGTGCGAGTGTTGATTTGTGCATCAAGTATTCTCGAAAGCTTAACACAATACATGCGAAATGAACTACGTATACAAAAACAATAAATAGCAATTGTTCTTGCATGGATAGTTTTTGCTTCACCTAACAACCATCAATCAAGTGAAGTTTTGATTCTAAAGCCTTCTAAACACACTCTTGAACTATTTTAAAAAATGCAAGTATAATGATCTATAAAATCACACTAAAAACATAAATAAAACAATTGTATATATACTTTAAACGAAACAAACCCGACAACGCCATCACACAATTTGCCTAACAAATCGATCAACCCGTGCCAAATCAAACCAAATCACACCATCCCATCTTTCAACACTCTTGCCTACAATATGCACTAAAACGATTACAAATGACAACTTTTGATCTATAAATCATTGTTGAGCATCAAGGCAGCAATAGAAGTTGCAAAGGACAAAGAATGAACTCGTATACACTCAATGGAATTTAGAATCAATTTATAAATTAGGATTAAAAGTAGTAACACGTTAAAGATGAAACATAATGTGTGATCAATAAATGTGAAGTCAAATCAAGGGCACACGAACAAGTAATTAGATTTCTATGCATTAGAGTCAAAATCGTGCGAGTGTGATTTGTGCATCAAAGTATTCCGAAAGCTTAACACAATACATGCGAAATGAACAACGTATACAAAAAACAATAAATAGCAATTGTTCTTGTATGGATAGTTTTTGCTTCACCTAACAACCATCAATCCAGTGAAGTTTTGATTCTAAAGCCTTCTAACACACTCTTGAACTATTTTAAACAAATGCAAGTATAATGATCTATAAAATCACACTAAAAAACATAAATAAAACAATGATATATACTTTAAACGAAACAAAACCCGACAACGCCATCACACAATTTGCCCAACATCGATCAACCCGTGCCAAATCAAAACCAAATCACACCATCCCCATCTTTCAACACTCTTGCCTACAATATGCACTAAAACGATTACAAATGACAACTTTTGATCTATAAAATCATTGTTGAGCATCGAGGCAGCAATAGAAGTTGCAAAGGACAAAGAATGAACTCGTATACACAATGGAATTGAGAATCAATTTATAAATTAGGATTAAAAGTAGTAACACGTTATAGATGAAACATAATGTGTGATCAATAAATGTGAAGTCAAATCAAGGGCACACGAACAAGTAAATTAGATTTCTATGCATTAGAGTCAAAATCGTGCGAGTGTTGATTGTGCATCAAAGTATTCTCGAAAGCTTAACACAATACATGCGAAATGAACTACGTATAAAATAGCAATTGTTCTTGCATGGATAGTTTTTGCTTCACTAACAACCATCAATCCAATGAAGTTTTGCTCCTAAAGCCTTTCAAACACACTCTTGAACTATTTTAAACTAGTGCAAGTATAATGATCTATAAAATCACACTAAAAACCATAAATAAAACAATTGTATATATATACTTTAAAAAAAACAAAACCTGACAACGCCATCATACAATTTGGCTAACAAATCGCTCAACCCGTGCCAAATCAAAACCAAATCACACCATCTCCATCTTTCAACACTCTTGCCTACAATATGCACTAAAACGATTACAAATGACAACTTTTGATCTATAAAATCATTGTTGAGCATCGAGGCAGCAATAGAAGTTGCAAAGGACAAAGAATGAACTCGTATACACTCAATGGAATTGAGAATCAATTTATAAATTAGGATTAAAAGTAGTAACACGTTAAAGATGAAACATAATGTGTGATCAATAAATGGGAATTCAAATCAAGGGCACACAAACAAGTAAATTAGATTTCTATGCATTAGAGTCAAAATCGTGTGAGTGTTGATTTGTGCATCAAAGTATTCTCGAAAGCTTAACACAATACATGCGAAATGAACTACGTATACAAAAACAATAAATAGCAATTGTTCTTGCATGGATAGTTTTTGCTTCACCTAACAACCATCAATCCAATGAAGTTTTGATTCTAAAGCCTTCAAACACACTCTGAACTATTTTAAACAAATGCAAGTATAATGATCTATAAAATCACACTAAAAACCATATATAAAACAATTGTATATATATACTTTAAAAAAAAACAAAACCTGACAACGCCATCATACAATTTGCCTAACAAATCGCTCAACCCGTGCCAAATCAAAACCAAATCACACCATCTCCATCTGTCAACACTCTTGCCTACAATATGCAATAAAACGATTACAAATGACAACTTTTGATCTATAAAATCATTGTTGAGCATCGAGGCAGCAATAGAAGTTGCAAAGGACAAAGAATGAACTCGTATACGCTCAATGGAATTGAGAATCAATTTATAAATTAGGATTAAAAGTAGTAACACGTTAAAGATGAAACATAATGTGTGATCAATAAATGGGAATTCAAATCAAGGGCACACAAACATGTAAATTAGATTTCTATGCATTAGAGTCAAAATTGTGTGAGTGTTGATTTGTGCATCAAAGTATTCTCGAAAGCTTAACACAATACATGTGAAATGAACTACGTATACAAAAACAATAAATAGCAATTGTTCTTGCATGGATAGTTTTTGCTTCACCTAACAACCATCAATCCAATGAAGTTTTGCTCCTAAAGCCTTTCAAACACACTCTTGAACTATTTAAAACTAGTGCAAGTATAATGATCTATAAAATCACACTAAAAACCATAAATAAAACAATTGTATATATATACTTTAAAAAAAACAAAACCTGACAACGCCATCATACAATTTGCCTAACAAATCGCTCAACCCGTGCCAAATCAAAACCAAATCACACCATCTCCATCTGTCAACACTCTTGCCTACAATATGCAATAAAACGATTACAAATGACAACTTTTGATCTATAAAATCATTGTTGCGCATCGAGGCAGCAATAGAAGTTGCAAAGGACAAAGAATAAACTCGTATACACTCAATGGAATTGAGAATCAATTTATAAATTAGGTTTAAAAGTGGTAACACGTTAATGATGAAACATAATGTGTGATCAATAAATGGGAATTCAAATCAAGGGCACACAAACAAGTAAATTAGATTTCTATGCATTAGAGTCAAAATCGTGCGAGTGTTGATTTGTGCATCAAAGTATTCTCGAAAGCTTAACACAATACATGCGAAATGAACAACGTATACAAAAACAATAAATAGCAATTGTTCTTGTATGGATAGTTTTTGCTTCACCTAACAACCATCAATCCAGTGAAGTTTTGATTCTAAAGCTTTCTAAACACACTCTTAAACTATTTTAAACAAATGCAAGTATAATGATCTATAGAATCACACTAAAAAACTTAAATAAAAAAATTGTATATATACTTTAAACGAAACAAAACCCGACAACGCCATCACACAATTTGCCTAACAAATCGATCAACCCGTGCCAAATCATAACCAAATCACACCATCCCCATCTTTCAACACTCTTGCCAAAAATATGCACTAAAACGATTACAAATGACAACTTTTGATCTATAAAATCATTGTTCAACATCGAGGCAGCAATAGAAGTTGCAAAGGACAAAGAATGAACTCGTATACACTCAATGGAATTTAGAATCAATTTATAAATTATGATTAAAACTAGTAACACGTTAAAGATGAAACATAGTGTGTGATCAATAAATGTGAAGTCAAATCAAGGGCACATGAACAAGTAAATTAGATTTCTATGCATTAGAGTCAAAATCGTGCGAGTGTTGATTTGTGCATCAAAGTATTCTCGAAAGCTTAGCACAATACAAACAAAATGAACAACGTATACAAAAACAATAAATAGCAATTGTTCTTGTATGGATAGTTTTTGCTTCACCTGACAATCATCAATCCAGTGAAGTTTTGATTCTAAAGCCTTCTAAACACACACTTTAACTATTTTAAACAAATGCAAGTATAATGATCTATAAAATCACACTAAAAAACATAAATAAAACAATTGTATATATACTTTAAACGAAACAAAACCCTACAACGCCATCACACAATTTGCCTAACAAATCGATCAACCCATGCCAAATCATAACCAAATCACACCATCCCCATCTTTCAACACTCTTGCCTACAATATACACTAAAACGATTACAAATGACAACTTTTGATCTATAAAATCATTGTTGAGCATCGAGGCAGCAATAGAAGTTGCAAAGGACAAAGAGTGAACTCGTATACTCTCAATGGAATTGAGAATCAGTTTATAAATTAGGATTAAAAGTAGTAACACGTTATAGATGAAACATAATGTGTGATCAATAAATGTGAAGTCAAATCAAGGGCACACGAACAAATAAATTAGATTTCTATGCATTAGAGTCAAAATCGTGCGAGTGTTGATTTGTGCATCAAAGTATTCTCGAAAGCTTAACACAATACATGCGAAATGAACTACGTATACAAAAACAATAAATAGCAATTGTTCTTGCATGGATAGTTTTTGCTTCACCTAACAACCATCAATCCAATGAAGTTTTGCTCTTAAAGCCTTTCAAACACACTCTTGAACTATTTTAAACAAGTGCAAGTATAATGATCTATAAAATCACACTAAAAACCATAAATAAAACAATTGTATATATATACTTTAAAAAAAACAAAACCTGACAACGCCATCATACAATTTGCCTAACAAATCGCTCAACCCGGGTCAAATCAAAACCAAATCACACCATCTCCATCTTTCAACACTCTTGCCTACAATATGCACTAAAACGATTACAAATGACAACTTTTGATCTATAAAATCATTGTTGAGCATCGAGGCAGCAATAGAAGTTGCAAAGGACAAAGAATGAACTTGTATACACTCAATGGAATTGAGAATCAATTTATAAATTAGGATTAAAAGTAGTAACACGTTAAAGATAAAACATAATGTGTGATCAATAAATGGGAATTCAAATCAAGGGCACACAAACAAGTAAATTAGATTTCTATGCATTAGAATCAAAATCGTGCGAGTGTTGATTTGTGCATCAAAGTATTCTCGAAAGCTTAACACAATACATGCGAAATGAACAACGTATACAAAAACAATAAATAGCAATTGTTCTTGTATGGATAGTTTTTGCTTCACCTAACAACCATCAATCCAGTGAAGTTTTGATTCTAAAGCCTTCTAAACACACTCTTAAACTATTTTAAACAAATGCAAGTATAATGATCTATAAAATCACACTACAAAACATACATAAAACAATTGTATATATACTTTAAACGAAACAAAACCCGACAACGCCATCACACAATTTGCCTAACAAATCGATCAACCCGTGCCAAATCATAACAGAATCACACCATCCCCATCTTTCAACACTCTTGCCTACAATATGCACTAAAACGATTACAAATGACAACTTTTGATCTATAAAATCATTGTTGAGCATCGAAGCAACAATAGAAGTTGCAAAGGACAAAGAACGAACTCGTATACACTCAATGGAATTTAGAATCAATTTATAAATTAGGATTAAAAGTAGTAACATGTTAAAGATGAAACATAATATGTGATGAATAAATGTGAAGCTAAATCAACGGCACATGAACAAGTAAATTAGATTTCTATGCCTTAGAGTCAAAATCGTGCGAGTATTGATTTGTGCATCAAAGTATTCTCGAAAGCTTAACACAATACATACAAAATTAACAACGTATGCAAAAACAATAAATAGCAATTGTTCTTGTATGGATAGTTTTTGCTTCACTTAACAACCAACAATCTTGTGAAGTTTTGATTCTAAAGCCTTCTAAACACACCTTTGAACTATTTTAAACAAATGCAAGTATAATGATCTATAAAATCACACTAAAAAACATAAATAAAACAATTGTATATATACTTTAAACGAAACAAAACCCGACAACGCCATCACACAATTTGCCTAACAAATCGATCAACCCGTGCGAAATCATAACCAAATCACACCATATCCATCTTTCAACACTCTTGCCTACAATATGCGCTAAAACGATTACAAATGACAACTTTTGATCTATAAAATCATTGTTGAGCATCGAGGCAACAATAAAAGTTGCAAATGACAAAGAATGAACTCGTATACACTCAATGGAATTGAGAATCAATTTATAAATTAGGATTAAAAGTAGTAACACGTTACAGATGAAACATAATGTGTGGTCAATAAATATGAAGTCAAATCAAGGGCACACGAACAAGTAAATTAGATTTCTATGCATTAGAGTCAAAATCGTGCGAGTGTTGATTTGTGCATCAAAGTATTCTCGAAAGCTTAACACAATACATGCGAAATGAACTACGTATACAAAAACAATAAATAGCAATTGTTCTTGCGTGGATAGTTTTGCTTCACCTAACAACCATCAATCCAATGTAGTTTTGTTTCTAAAGCCTTTCAAACACACTCTTGAACTATTTTAAACGAATGCAACTATAATGATCTATAAAATCACACTAAAAACCATAAATAAAACAATTGTATATATACTTTAAAAAAAACAAAACCTGACAACGCCATCACACAATTTGCCTAACAAATCGATCAACCCGTGCCAAATCAAACCAAATCACACCATCCCATCTTTCAACACTCTTGCCTACAATATGCACTAAAACGATTACAAATGACAACTTTTGATCTATAAAATCATTGTTGAGCATCGAGGCAGCAATAGAAGTTGCAAAGGACAAAGAATGAACTCGTATACACTCAATGGAATTGAGAATCAATTTATAAATTAGGATTAAAAGTAGTAACACTTTAAAGATGAAACATAATGTGTGATCAATAAATGTGAAGTCAAATCAAGGGCACACAAACAAGTAAATTAGATTTCTATGCATTAGAGTCAAAATCGTGCGAGTGTTGATTTGTGCATCAAAGTATTCTCGAAAGCTTAACACAATACATGCGAAATGAACAACGTATACAAAAACAATAAATAGCAATTGTTCTTGTATGGATAGTTTTTGCTTCACCTAACAACCATCAATCCAGTGAAGTTTTGATTCTAAAGCCTTCTAAACACACTCTTAAACTATTTTAAACAAATGCAAGTATAATGATCTATAAAATCACACTAAAAACATAAATAAAACAATTGTATATATACTTTAAACGAAACAAAACCCGACAACGCCATCACACAATTTGCCTAACAAATCGATCAACCCGTGCCAAATCATAACCAAATCACACCATCCCCATCTTTCAACACTCTTGCCTACAATATGCACTAAAACGATTACAAATGACAACTTTTGATCTATAAAATCATTGTTGAGCATCGAGGCAGCAATAGAAGTTGCAAAGGACAAAGAATGAACTCGTATACACTCAATGGAATTGAGAATCAATTTATAAATTAGGATTAAAAGTAGTAACACGTTATAGATGAAACATAATGTGTGATCAATAAATGTGAAGTCAAATCAAGGGCACACGAACAAGTAAATTAGATTTCTATGCATTAGAGTCAAAATCGTGCGAGTGTTGATTTGTGCATCAAAGTATTCTCGAAAGCTTAACACAATACATGCGAAATGAACTACGTATACAAAAACAATAAATAGCAATTGTTCTTGCATGGATAGTTTTTGCTTCACCTAACAACCATCAATCCAATGAAGTTTTGATTCTAAAGCCTTCTAAACACACTCTTGAACTATTTTAAACAAATGCAAGTATAATGATCTATAAAATCACACTAAAAACATAAATAAAACAATTGTATATATATACTTTAAAAAAAACAAAACCGACAACGCCATCACACAATTTGCCTAACAAATCGATCAACCCGTGCCAAATCATAACCAAATCACACCATCCCCATCTTTCAACACTCTTGCCTACAATATGCACTAAAACGATTACAAATGACAACTTTTGATCTATAAAATCATTGTTGAGCATCGAGGCAGCAATAGAAGTTGCAAAGGACAAAGAATGAACTCGTATACACTCAATGGAATTGAGAATCAGTTTATAAATTAGGATTAAAAGTAGTAACACGTTAAAGATGAAACATAATGTGTGATCAATAAATGTGAAGTCAAATCAAGGGCACACGAACAAGTAAATTAGATTTCTATGCATTAGAGTCAAAATCGTGCGAGTGTTGATTTGTGCATCAAAGTATTCTCGAAAGCTTAACACAATACATGCGAAATGAACAACGTATACAAAAACAATAAATAGCAATTGTTCTTGTATGGATAGTTTTTGCTTCACCTAACAACCATCAATCCAGTGAAGTTTTGATTCTAAAGCCTTCTAAACACACTCTTGAACTATTTTAAACAAATGCAAGTATAATGATCTATAAAATCACACTAAAAAACATAAATAAAACAATTGTATATATACTTTAAACGAAACAAAACCCGACAACGCCATCACACAATTTGCCTAACAAATCGATCAACCCGTGCCAAATCATAACCAAATCACACCATCCCCATCTTTCAACACTCTTGCCTACAATATGCACTAAAACGATTACAAATGACAACTTTTGATCTATAAAATCATTGTTGAGCATCGAGGCAGCAATAGAAGTTGCAAAGGACAAAGAATGAACTCGTATACACTCAATGGAATTGAGAATCAATTTATAAATTAGGTTTAAAAGTGGTAACACGTTAATGATGAAACATAATGTGTGATCAATAAATGGGAATTCAAATCAAGGGCACACAAACAAGTAAATTAGATTTCTATGCATTAGAGTCAAAATCGTGCGAGTGTTGATTTGTGCATCAAAGTATTCTCGAAAGCTTAACACAATACATGCGAAATGAACAACGTATACAAAAACAATAAATAGCAATTGTTCTTGTATGGATAGTTTTTGCTTCACCTAACAACCATCAATCCAGTGAAGTTTTGATTCTAAAGCCTTCTAAACACACTCTTAAACTATTTTAAACAAATGCAAGTATAATGATCTATAAAATCACACTACAAAACATAAATAAAACAATTGTATATATACTTTAAACGAAACAAAACCCGACAACGCCATCACACAATTTGCCTAACAAATCGATCAACCCGTGCCAAATCATAACAGAATCACACCATCCCCATCTTTCAACACTCTTGCCTACAATATGCACTAAAACGATTACAAATGACAACTTTTGATCTATAAAATCATTGTTGAGCATCGAAGCAACAATAGAAGTTGCAAAGGACAAAGAATGAACTCGTATACACTCAATGGAATTTAGAATCAATTTATAAATTAGGATTAAAAGTAGTAACATGTTAAAGATGAAACATAATATGTGATGAATAAATGTGAAGCCAAATCAAGGGCACACGAACAAGTAAATTAGATTTCTATGCATTAGAGTCAAAATCGTGCGAGTGTTGATTTGTGCATCAAAGTATTCTCGAAAGCTTAACACAATACATACAAAATGAACAACGTATACAAAAACAATAAATAGCAATTGTTTTTGTATGGATAGTTTTTGCTTCACTAACAACCATCAATCCAGTGAAGTTTTGATTCTAAAGCCTTCTAAACACACTTTGAACTATTTTAAACAAATGCAAGTATAATGATCTATAAAATCACACTACAAAACATAAATAAAACAATTGTATATATACTTTAAACGAAACAAAACCCGACAACGCCATCATACAATTTGCCTAACAAATCGCTCAACCCGTGCCAAATCAAAACCAAATCACACTATTCCCATCTTTCAACACTCTTGCCTATAATATGCACTAAAACGATTACAAATGACAACTTTTGATCTATAAAATAATTGTTGAGCATCGAGGCAGCAATAGAAGTTGCAAAGGACAAAGAATGAACTCGTATACACTCAATGGAATTGAGAATCAATTTATAAATTAGGATTAAAAGTAGTAACACGTTATAGATGAAACATAATGTGTGATCAATAAATGTGAAGTCAAATCAAGGGCACACGAACAAGTAAATTAGATTTCTATGCATTAGAGTCAAAATCGTGCGAGTGTTGATTTGTGCATCAAAGTATTCTCGAAAGCTTAACACAATACATGCGAAATGAACTACGTATACAAAAACAATAAATAGCAATTGTTCTTGCATGGATAGTTTTTGCTTCACCTAACAACCATCAATCCAATGAAGTTTTGATTCTAAAGCCTTTCAAACACACTCTTGAACTATTTTAAACAAGTGCAAGTATAATGATCTATAAAATCACACTAAAAACCATAAATAAAACAATTGTATATATATACTTTAAAAAAAACAAAACCTGACAACGCCATCATACAATTTGCCTAACAAATCGCTCAACACGTGCCAAATCAAAACCAAATCACACCATCTCCATCTTTCAACACTCTTGCCTACAATATGCAGTAAAACGATTACAAATGACAACTTTTGATCTATAAAATCATTGTTGAGCATGGAGGCAGCAATAGAAGTTGCAAAGGACAAAGAATGAACTTGTATACACTCAATGGAATTGAGAATCAATTTATAAATTAGGATTAAAAGTAGTAACACGTTAAAGATGAAACATAATGTGTGATCAATAAATGGGAATTCAAATCAAGGGCACACAAACAAGTAAATTAGATTTCTATGCATTAGAGTCAAAATCGTGCGAGTGTTGATTTGTGCATCAAAGTATTCTCGAAAGCTTAACACAATACATGCGAAATGAACAACGTATACAAAAACAATAAATAGCAATTGTTCTTGCATGGATAGTTTTTGCTTCACCTAACAACCATCAATCCTGTGAAGTTTTGATTCTAAAGCCTTCTAAACACACTCTTAAACTATTTTAAACAAATGCAAGTATAATGATCTATAAAATCACACTATAAAACATAAATAAAACAATTGTATATATACTTTAAACGAAACAAAACCCGACAACGCCATCACACAATTTGCCTAACAAATCGATCAACCCGTGCGAAATCATAACCAAATCACACCATATCCATCTTTCAACACTCTTGCCTACAATATGCGCTAAAACGATTACATATGACAACTTTTTATCTATAAAATAATTGTTGAGCATTGAGGCAGCAATAGAAGTTGCAAAGGACAAAGAATGAACTCGTATACACTCAATGGAATTCAGAATCAATTTATAAATTAGGATTAAAAGTAGAAACACATTATAGATGAAACATAATGTGTGATCAATAAATGTGTAGTCAAATCAAGGGCACACGAACAAATAAATTAGATTTTTATGCATTAGAGTCAAAATCGTGCGAGTGTTGATTTGTGCATCAAAGTATTCTCGAAAGCTTAACACAATACATGCGAAATGAACTACGTATACAAAAACAATAAATAGCAATTGTTTTGCATGGATAGTTTTTGCTTCACCTAACAACCATCAATCCAATGAAGTTTTGCTCCTAAAGCCTTTCAAACACACTCTTGAACTATTTTAAACTAGTGCAAGTATAATGATCTAAAAAATCACACTAAAAACCATAAATAAAACAATTGTATATATATACTTTAAAAAAACTAAACCTGACAACGCCATCATACAATTTGCCTAACAAATTGCTCAACCCGTGCCAAATCAAAACCAAATCACACCATCTCCATCTGTCAACACTCTTGCCTACAATATGCACTAAAACGATTACAAATGACAACTTTTGATCTATAAAATCATTGTTGCGCATCGAGGCAGCAATAGAAGTTGCAAAGGACAAAGAATGAACTCGTATACACTCAATGGAATTGAGAATCAATTTATAAATTAGGATTAAAAGTAGTAACACGTTAAAGATGAAACATAATGTGTGATCAATAAATGGGAATTCAAATCAAGGGCACACAAACGAGTAAATTAGATTTCTATGCATTAGAGTTAAAATCGTGCGAGTGTTGATTTGTGAATCAAAGTATTCTAGAAAGCTTAACACAATACATGCGAAATGAACAACGTATACAAAAACAATAAATATCAATTGTTCTTGTAAGGATAGTTTTTGCTTCACCTAACAACCATCAATCCAGTGAAGTTTTGATTCTAAAGCCTTCTAAACACACTCTTAAACTATTTTAAACAAATGCAAGTATAATGATCTATAAAATCACACTAAAAACATAAATAAAACAATTGTATATATACTTTAAACGAAACAAAACCCGACAACGCCATCACACAATTTGCCTAACAAATCGATCAACCCGTGCCAAATCATAACCAAATCACACCATCCCCATCTTTCAACACTCTTGCCTACAATATGCACTAAAACGATTACAAATGACAACTTTTGATCTATAAAATCATTGTTGAGCATCGAGGCAGCAATAGAAGTTGCAAAGGACAAAGAATGAACTCGTATACACTCAATGGAATTGAGAATCAATTTATAAATTAGGATTAAAAGTAGTAACACGTTAAAGATGAAACATAATGTGTGATCAATAAATGTGAAGTCAAATCAAGGGCACACGAACAAGTAAATTAGATTTCTATGCATTCGAGTCAAAATCGTGCGAGTGTTGATTTGTGCATCAAAGTATTCTCGAAAGCTTAACACAATACATGCGAAATGAACAACGTATACAAAAACAATAAATAGCAATTGTTCTTGTATGGATAGTTTTTGCTTCACCTAACAACCATCAATCCAGAGAAGTTTTGATTCTAAAGCCTTCTAAACACACTCTTAAACTATTTTAAACAAATGCAAGTATAATGATCTATAAAATCACACTAAAAACATAAATAAAACAATTGTATATATACTTTAAACGAAACAAAACCCGACAACGCCATCACACAATTTGCCTAACAAATCGATCAACCCGTGCCAAATCATAACCAAATCACACCATCCCCATCTTTCAACACTCTTGCCTACAATATGCACTAAAACGATTACAAATGACAACTTTTGATCTATAAAATCATTGTTGAGCATCGAGGCAGCAATAGAAGTTGCAAAGGACAAAGAATGAACTCGTATACACTCAATGGAATTGAGAATCAATTTATAAATTAGGATTAAAAGTAGTAACACGTTAAAGATGAAACATAATGTGTGATCAATAAATGTGAAGTCAAATCAAGGGCACACGAACAAGTAAATTAGATTTCTATGCATTAGAGTCAAAATCGTGCGAGTGTTGATTTGTGCATCAAAGTATTCTCGAAAGCTTAACACAATACATGCGAAATGAACAACGTATACAAAAACAATAAATAGCAATTGTTCTTGTATGGATAGTTTTTGCTTCACCTAACAACCATCAATCCAGTGAAGTTTTGATTCTAAAGCCTTCTAAACACACTCTTGAACTATTTTAAGCAAATGCAAGTATAATGATCTATAAAATCACACTAAAAACATAAATAAAACAATTGTATATATACTTTAAACGAAACAAAACCCGACAACGCCATCACACAATTTGCCTAACAAATCGATCAACCCGTGCCAAATCATAACCAAATCACACCATCTCCATCTTTCAACACTCTTGCCTACAATATGCACTAAAACGATTACAAATGACAACTTTTGATCTATAAAATCATTGTTGAGCATCGAGGCAACAATAGAAGTTGCAAAGGACAAAGAATGAACTCGTATACACTCAATGGAATTTAGAATCAATTTATAAATTAGGATTAAAAGTAGTAACACGTTAAAGATGAAACATAATGTGTGATCAATAATTGTGAAGTCAAATCAAAGGCAAACAAACAAGTATATTAGCCTTCTATGCATTAGAGTCAAAATCATGCGAGTGTTGATTTTTGCATCAAAGTATTCTCGAAATCTTAACACAATACATGCGAAATGAACGAGGTATACAAAAACAATAAATAGCAATTGTTCTTGTATGGATAGTTTTTGCTTCACCTAACAACCATCAATCCAGTGAACTTTTGATTCTAAAGCCTTCTGAACACACTCTTGAACTATTTTAAACAAATACAAGTATAATGATCGATAAAATCACACTAAAAACATAAATAAAACAATTGTATATATACTTTAAACGAAACAAAACCCGAAAACGCATCACACAATTTGCCTAACAAATCGATCAACCTGTGCCAAATCATAACCAAATCACACCATCCCATTTTTCAACACTCTTGCCTACAATATGCACTAAAACGATTACAAAAGACAACTTTTGATCTATAAAATCATTGTTGAGCATCGAGGCAACAATAGAAGTTGCAAAAAACAAAGAATGAACTCGTACACACTCAATGGAATTTAGAATCAATTTATAAATTAGGATTAAAAGTAGTAACACGTTAAAGATGAAACATAATGTGTGATCAATAATTGTGAAGTCAAATCAAGGGCACACGAACAAGTAAATTAGATTTCTATGCATTAGAGTCAAAATCGTGCGAGTGTTGATTTGTGCATCAAAGTATTCTCGAAAGCTTAACACAATACATGCGAAATGAACAACATATACAAAAACAATAAATAGCAATTGCTCTTGTATGGATAGTTTTTGCTTCACCTAACAACCATCAATCCAGAGAAGTTTTGATTCTAAAGCCTTCTAAACACACTCTTGAACTATTTTAAACAAATGCAAGTATAATGATCTATAAAATCACACTAAAAACATAAATAAAACAATTGTATATATACTTTAAACGAAACAAAACCCTACAACGCCATCACACAATTTGCCTAACAAATCGATCAACCCGTGCCAAATCATAACCAAATCACACCATCCCCATCTTTCAACACTCTTGCCTACAATATGCACTAAAACGATTACAAATGACAACTTTTGATCTATAAAATCATTGTTGAGCATCGAGGCAGCAATAGAAGTTGCAAAGGACAAAGAATGAACTCGTATACACTCAATGGAATTGAGAATCAATTTATAAATTAGGATTAAAAGTAGTAACACGTTATAGATGAAACATAATGTGTGATCAATAAATGTGTAGTCAAATCAAGGGCACACGAACAAATAAATTAGATTTCTATGCATTAGAGTCAAAATCGTGCGAGTGTTGATTTGTGCATCAAAGTATTCTCGAAAGCTTAACACAATACATGCGAAATGAACTACGTATACAAAAACAATAAATAGCAATTGTTCTTGCATGGATAGTTTTTGCTTCACCTAACAACCATCAATCCAATGAAGTTTTGCTCCTAAAGCCTTTCAAACACACTCTTGAAATATTTTAAACAAGTGCAAGTATAATGATCTATAAAATCACACTAAAAACCATAAATAAAACAATTGTATATATACACTTTAAAAAAAACAAAACCTGACAACGCCATCATACAATTTGCCTAACAAATCGCTCAACACGTGCCAAATCAAAACCAAATCACACCATCTCCATCTTTCAACACTCTTGCCTACAATATGCAGTAAAACGATTACAAATGACAACTTTTGATCTATAAAATCATTGTTGAGCATCGAGGCAGCAATAGAAGTTGCAAAGGACAAAGAATGAACTTGTATACACTCAATGGAATTGAGAATCAATTTATAAATTAGGATTAAAAGTAGTAACACGTTAAAGATGAAACATAATGTGTGATCAATAAATGGGAATTCAAATCAAGGGCACACAAACAAGTAAATTAGATTTCTATGCATTAGAGTCAAAATCGTGCGAGTGTTGATTTGTGCATCAAAGTATTCTCGAAAGCTTAACACAATACATGCGAAATGAACAACGTATACAAAAACAATAAATAGCAATTGTTCTTGTATGGATAGTTTTTGCTTCACCTAACAACCATCAATCCAGTGAAGTTTTGATTCTAAAGCCTTCTAAACACACTCTTAAACTATTTTAAACAAATGCAAGTATAATGATCTATAAAATCACACTACAAAACATAAATAAAACAATTGTATATATACTTTAAACGTAACAAAACCTGACAACGCCATCACACAATTTGCCTAACAAATCGATCAACCCGTGCCAAATCATAACCGAATCACACCATCCCCATCTTTCAACACTCTTGCCTACAATATGCACTAAAACGATTACAAATGACAACTTTTGATCTATAAAATCATTGTTGAGCATCGAGGCAACAATAGAAGTTGCAAAGGACAAAGAATGAACTCGTATACACTCAATGGAATTTAGAATCAATTTATAAATTAGGATTAAAAGTAGTAACACGTTAAAGATGAAACATAATGTGTGATCAATAAATGTGAAGTCAAATCAAGGGCACACGAACAAGTAAATTAGATTTCTATGCATTAGAGTCAAAATCGTGCGAGTGTTGATTTGTGCATCAAAGTATTCTCGAAAGCTTAACACAATACATACAAAATGAACAACGTATACAAAAACAATAAATAGCAATTGTTCTTGTATGGATAGTTTTTGCTTCACCTAACAACCATCAATCCAGTGAAGTTTTGATTCTAAAGCCTTCTAAACACACTCTTGAACTATTTTAAACAAATGCAAGTATAATGATCTATAAAATCACACTAAAAACATAAATAAAACAATTGTATATATACTTTAAACGAAACAAAACCCGACAACGCCATCACACAATTTGCCTAACAAATCGATCAACCCGTGCCAAATCATAACCAAATCACACCATCCCCATCTTTCAACACTCTTGCCTACAATATGCACTAAAACGATTACAAATGACAACTTTTGATCTATAAAATCATTGTTGAGCATCGAGGCAGCAATAGAAGTTGCAAAGGACAAAGAATGAACTCGTATACACTCAATGGAATTGAGAATCAATTTATAAATTAGGATTAAAAGTAGTAACACGTTAAAGATGAAACATAATGTGTGATCAATAAATGTGAATTCAAATCAAGGGCACACGAACAAGTAAATTAGATTTCTATGCATTAGAGTCAAAATCGTGCGAGTGTTGATTTGTGCATCAAAGTATTCTCGAAAGCTTAACACAATACATGTGAAATGAACAACGTATACAAAAACAATAAATAGCAATTGTTCTTGTATGGATAGTTTTTGCTTCACCTAACAACCATCAATCAAGTGAAGTTTTGATTCTAAAGCCTTCTAAACACACTCTTGAACTATTTTAAACAAATGCAAGTATAATGATCTATAAAATCACACTAAAAAACATAAATAAAACAATTGTATATATACTTTAAACGAAACAAAACCCGACAACGCCATCACACAATTTGCCTAACAAATCGATCAACCCGTGCCAAATCATAACCAAATCACACCATCCCATTTTTCAATACTCTTGCCTACAATATGCACTAAAACGATTACAAAAGACAACTTTTGATCTATAAAATCATTGTTGAGCATCGAGGCAACAATAGAAGTTGCAAAGGACAAAGAATGAACTCGTATACACTCAATGGAATTTAGAATCAATTTATAAATTAGGATTAAAAGTAGTAACACGTTAAAGATGAAACATAATGTGTGATCAATAAATGTGAAGTCAAATCAAGGGCACACGAACAAGTAAATTAGATTTCTATGCATTAGAGTCAAAATCGTGCGAGTGTTGATTTGTGCATCAAAGTATTCTCGAAAGCTTAGCACAATACATACAAAATGAACAACGTATACAAAAACAATAAATAGCAATTGTTCTTGTATGGATAGTTTTTGCTTCACCTAACAACCATCAATCCAGTGAAGTTTTGATTCTAAAGCCTTCTAAACACACTCTTGAACTATTTTAAACAAATGCAAGTATAATGATCTATAAAATCACACTAAAAAACATAAATAAAACAATTGTATATATACTTTAAACGAAACAAAACCCGACAACGCCATCACACAATTTGCCTAACAAATCGATCAACCCGTGCCAAATCATAACCAAATCACACCATCTCCATCTTTCAACACTCTTGCCTACAATATGCACTAAAACGATTACAAATGACAACTTTTGATCTATAAAATAATTGTTGAGCATGGAGGCAGCAATAGAAGTTGCAAAGGACAAAGAATGAACTCGTATACACTCAATGGAATTGAGAATCAATTTATAAATTAGGATTAAAAGTAGTAACACGTTATAGATGAAACATAATGTGTGATCAATAAATGTGAAGTCAAATCAAGGGCACACGAACAAATAAATTAGATTTCTATGCATTAGAGTCAAAATCGTGCGAGTGTTGATTTGTGCATCAAAGTATTCTCGAAAGCTTAACACAATACATGCGAAATGAACAACGTATACAAAAGCAATAAATAGCAATTGTTCTTGTATGGATAGTTTTTGCTTCACCTAACAACCATCAATCAAGTGAAGTTTTGATTCTAAAGCCTTCTAAACACACTCTTAAACTATTTTAAACAAATGCAAGTATAATGATCTATAAAATCACACTACAAAACATAAATAAAACAATTGTATATATACTTTAAACGAAACAAAACCCGACAACGCCATCACACAATTTGCCTAACAAATCGATCAACCCGTGCCAAATCATAACCAAATCACACCATATCCATCTTTCAACACTCTTGCCTACAATATGCGCTAAAACGATTACAAATGACAACTTTTTATCTATAAAATAATTGTTGAGCATTGAGGCAGCAATAGAAGTTGAAAAGGACAAAGAATGAACTCGTATACACTCAATGGAATTGAGAATCAATTTATAAATTAGGATTAAAAGTAGTAACACGTTATAGATGAAACATAATGTGTGATCAATAAATGTGTAGTCAAATCAAGGGCACACGAACAAATAAATTAGATTTCTATGCATTAGAGTCAAAATCGTGCGAGTGTTGATTTGTGCATCAAAGTATTCTCGAAAGCTTAACACAATACATGCGAAATGAACTACGTATACAAAAACAATAAATAGCAATTGTTCTTGCATGGATAGTTTTTGCTTCACCTAACAACCATCAATCCAATGAAGTTTTGATTCTAAAGCCTTTCAAACACACTCTTGAAATATTTTAAACAAAGTGCAAGTATAATGATCTATAAAATCACACTAAAAACCATAAATAAAACAATTGTATATATACTTTAAAAAAAACAAAACCTGACAACGCCATCATACAATTTGCCTAACAAATCGCTCAACCCGTGCCAAATCAAAACCAAATCACACCATCTCCATCTTTCAACACTCTTGCCTACAATATGCACTAAAACGATTACAAATGACAACTTTTGATCTATAAAATCATTGTTGCGCATCGAGGCAGCAATAGAAGTTGCAAAGGACAAAGAATGAACTCGTATACACTCAATGGAATTGAGAATCAATTTATAAATTAGGATTAAAAGTAGTAACACGTTAAAGATGAAACATAATGTGTGATCAATAAATGGGAATTCAAATCAAGGGCACACAAACAAGTAAATTAGATTTCTATGCATTAGAGTCAAAATCGTGCGAGTGTTGATTTGTGCATCAAAGTATTCTCGAAAGCTTAACACAATACATGCGAAATGAACAACGTATACAAAAACAATAAATAGCAATTGTTCTTGTATGGATAGTTTTTGCTTCACCTAACAACCATCAATCTAGTGAAGTTTTGATTCTAAAGCTTTCTAAACATACTCTTCAACTATTTTAAACAAATGCAAGTATAATGATCTATAAAATCACACTAAAAAACATAAATAAAACAATTGTATATATACTTTAAACGAAACAAAACCCGACAACGCAATCACACAATTTGCCTAACAAATCGCTCAACCCGTGCCAAATCAAAACCAAATCACACTATCCCCATCTTTCAACACTCTTGCCTACAATATGCACTAAAACGATTACAAATGACAACTTTTGATCTATAAAATCATTGTTGAGCATCGAGGCAACAATAGAAGTTGCAAAGGACATAGAATGAACTAGTATACACTCAATAGAATTTAGAATCAATTTATAAATTAGGATTAAAAGTAGTAACACGTTAAAGATGAAACATAATGTGTGATCAATAAATGTGAAGTCAAATCAAGGGCACACGAACAAGTAAATTAGATTTCTATGCATTAGAGTCAAAATCGTGCGAGTGTTGATTTGTGCATCAAAGTATTCTCGAAAGCTTAGCACAATACATACAAAATGAACAACGTATACAAAAACAATAAATAGCAATTGTTCTTGTATGGATAGTTTTTGCTTCACCTAACAACCATCAATCCAGTGAAGTTTTGATTCTAAAGCCTTCTAAACACACTCTTGAACTATTTTAAACAAATGCAAGTATAATGATCTATAAAATCACACTAAAAAACATAAATAAAACAATTGTATATATACTTTAAACGAAACAAAACCCGATAACGCCATCAAACAATTTGCCTAACAAATCGATCAACCCGTGCGAAATCATATCCAAATCACACCATCTCCATCTTTCAACACTCTTGCTAACAATATGCACTAAAACGATTACAAATGACAACTTTTGATCTATAAAATCATTGTCGAGCATCGAGGCAGCAATAGAAGTTGCAAAGGACAAAGAATGAACTCGTATACACTCAATGGAATTGAGAATCAATTTATAAATTAGGATTAAAAGTAGTAACACGTTATAGATGAAACATAATGTGTGATCAATAAATGTGAAGTCAAATCAAGGGCACACAAACAAAGAAATTAGATTTCTATGCATTCGAGTCAAAATCGTGCGAGTGTTGATTTGTGCATCAAAGTATTGTCGAAAGCTTAACAGAATACATGCGAAATGAACTATGTATACAAAAACAATAAATAGCAATTGTTTTTGCATTGATAGTTTTTGCTTCACCTAACAACCATCAATCCAATAAAGTTTTGATTCAAAAGCCTTTCAAACACACTCTTGAACTATTTTAAACAAGTGCATGTATAATGATCTATAAAATCACACTAAAATCAATAAATAAAACAATTGTATATATATACTTTAACAGAAACAAAACCTGACAACGCCATCATACAATTTGCCTAACAAATCGCTCAACCCGTGCCAATCAAAACCAAATCACACTATCCCCATCTTTTAACACTCTTGCCTATAATATGCACTAAAACGATTACAAATGACAACTTTTGATCAATAAAATCATTGTTGAGCATCGAGGCAACAATAGAAGTTGCAAAGGACAAAGAATGAACTCGTATACACTCAATGGAATTTAGAATCAATTTATAAATTAGGATTAAAAGTAGTAACACGTTAAAGATGAAACATAATGTGTGATCAATAAATGTGAAGTCAAATCAAGGGCACACGAACAAGTAAATTAGATTTCTATGCATTAGAGTCAAAATCGTGCGAGTGTTGATTTGTGCATCAAAGTATTCTCGAAAGCTTAACACAATACATGCGAAATGAACTACGTATACAAAAACAATAAATAGCAATTGTTCTTGCATGGATAGTTTTTGCTTCACCTAACAACCATCAATCCAATGAAGTTTTGATTCTAAAGCCTTCTAAACACACTCTTGAACTATTTTAAACAAATGCAAGTATAATGATCTATAAAATCACACTAAAAACATAAATAAAACAATTGTATATATATACTTTAAACGAAACAAAACCCGACAACGCCATCACACAATTGCTAACAAATCGATCAACCCGTGCCAAATCAAAACCAAATCACACCATCCCATCTTTCAACACTCTTGCCTACAATATGCACTAAAACGATTACAAATGACAACTTTTGATCTATAAAATCATTGTTGAGCATCGAGGCAACAATAGAAGTTGCAAAGGACAAAGAATGAACTCGTATACACTCAATGGAATTTAGAATCAATTTATAAATTAGGATTAAAAGTAGTAACACGTTAAAGATGAAACATAATGTGTGATCAATAAATGTGAAGTCAAATCAAGGGCACACGAACAAGTAAATTAGATTTCTATGCATTAGAGTCAAAATCGTGCGAGTGTTGATTTGTGCATCAAAGTATTCTCGAAAGCTTAGCACAATACATACAAAATGAACAACGTATACAAAAACAATAAATAGCAATTGTTCTTGTATGGATAGTTTTTGCTTCACCTAACAACCATCAATCAGTGAAGTTTTGATTCTAAAGCCTTCTAAACACACTCTTGAACTATTTTAAACAAATGCAAGTATAATGATCTATAAAATCACACTAAAAAACATAAATAAACAATTGTATATATACTTTAAACGAAACAAACCCGACAACGCCATCACACAATTTGCCTAACAAATCGATCAACCCGTGCCAAATCATAACCAAATCACACCATCTCCATCTTTCAACACTCTTGCCTACAATATGCACTAAAACGATTACAAATGACAACTTTTGATCTATAAAATCATTGTTGAGCATCGAGGCAGCAATAGAAGTTGCAAAGGACAAAGAATAAACTCGTATACACACAATGGAATTGAGAATCAATTTATAAATTAGGATTAAAAGTATTAACACGTTATAGATGAAACATAATGTGTGATCAATAAATGTGAAGTCAAATCAAGGGTACACGAACAAATGAATTAGATTTCTATGCATTAGAGTCAAAATCGTGCGAGTGTTGATTTGTGCATCAAAGTATTCTCGAAAGCTTAACACAATACATGCAAAATGAACTATGTATACAAAAACAATAAGTAGCAATTGTTCTTGCATGGATAGTTTTTGCTTCACCTAACAACCATCAATCCAGTGAAGTTTTGATTCTAAAGCCTTTCAAACACACCCTTGAACAATTTTAAACAAGTGCATGTATAATGATCTATAAAATCACACTAAAAACCATAAATAAAACAATTGTATATATATACTTTAAAAGAAACAAAACCTGACAACGCCATCATACAATTTGCCTAACAAATCGCTCAACCCGTGCCAAATCAAAACCAAATCACACTATCCCCATCTTTCAACACTCTTGCCTACAATATGCACTAAAACGATTACAAATGACAACTTTTGATCTATAAAATCATTGTTGAGCATCGAGGCAACAATAGAAGTTGCAAAGGACAAAGAATGAACTAGTATACACTCAATGGAATTTAGAATCAATTTATAAATTAGGATTAAAAGTAGTAACACGTTAAAGATGAAACATAATGTGTGATCAATAAATGTGAAGTCAAATCAAGGGCACACGAACAAGTAAATTAGATTTCTATGCATTAGAGTCAAAATCGTGCGAGTGTTGATTTGTGCATCAAAGTATTCTCGAAAGCTTAACACAATACATACAAAATGAACAACGTATACAAAAACAATAAATAGCAATTATTCTTGTATGGATAGTTTTTGCTTCACCTAACAACCATCAATCATGAAGTTTTGATTCTAAAGCCTTCTAAACACACTCTTGAACTATTTTAAACAAATGCAAGTATAATGATCTATAAAATCACACTAAAAAACATAAATAAAACAATTGTATATATACTTTAAACGAAACAAAACACGACAACGCCATCACAATTGGCCTAACAAATCGATCAACCCGTTCTAAATCATAACCAAATCACACCATCCCCATCTTTCAACACTCTTGCCTACAATATGCACTAAAACGATTACAAATGACAACTTTTGATCTATAAAATCATTGTTGAGCATCGAGGCAACAATAGAAGTTGCAAAGAACAAAGAATGAACTCGTATACACTTAATGGAATTTAGAATCAATTTATAAATTAGGATTAAAAGTAGTAACACGTTAAATATGAAACATAATGTGTGATCAATAAATGTGTAGTCAAATCAAGGGCAAACAAACAAGTAAATTAGCCTTCTATGCATTAGAGTCAAAATCATGCGAGTGTTGATTTGTGCATCAAAGTATTCTCGAAAGCTTAACACAATACATGCGAAATGAACTACGTATACGAAAACAATAAATAGCAATTGTTCGTGCATGGATAGTTTTTACTTCACCTAATAACCATCAATCCAATGAATTTTGTTTCTAAAGCCTTCAAAACACACTCTTGAGCTATTTTAAACAAATGCAAGTATAATGATGTATAAAATCACACTAAAAACCACAAATAAAATAATTGTATATATATACTTTAAAAGAAACAAAACCCGACAACGCCATCATACAATTTGCCTAACAAATCGCTCAACCCGTGCCAAATCATAACCAAATCACACTATCCCCATCTTTCAACACTCTTGTCTACAATATGCACTAAAATGATTACAAATGATAACTTTTGATCTATAAAATCATTGTTGAGCATCGAGGCAACAATAGAAGTTGCAAAGGACAAAGAATGAACTAGTATACACTCAATGGAATTTAGAATCAATTTATAAATTAGGATTAAAAGTAGTAACACGTTAAAAATGAAACATAATGTGTGATCAATAAATGTGAAGTCAAATCAAGGGCACACGAACAAGTAAATTAGATTTCTATGCATTAGAGTCAAAATCGTGCGAGTGTTGATTTGTGCATCAAAGTATTCTCGAAAGCTTAACACAATACATACAAAATGAACAACGTATACAAAAACAATAAATAGCAATTGTTCTTGTATGGATAGTTTTTGCTTCACCTAACAACCATCAATCCAGTGAAGTTTTGATTCTAAAGCCTTCTAAACACACTCTTGAACTATTTTAAACAAATGCAAGTATAATGATCTATAAAATCACACTAAAAAACATAAATAAAACAATTGTATATATACTTTAAACGAAACAAAACCCGACAACGCCATCACACAATTTGCCTAACAAATCGATCAACCCGTGCCAAATCATAACCAAATCACACCATCTCCATCTTTCAACACTCTTGCCTACAATATGCACTATAACGATTACAAATGACAACTTTTGATCTATAAAATCATTGTTGAGCATCGAGGCAGCAATAGAAGTTGCAAAGGACAAAGAATGAACTCGTATACACTCAATGGAATTGAGAATCAATTTATAAATTAGGATTAAAAGTAGTAACACGTTATAGATGAAACATAATGTGTGATCAATAAATGTGAAGTCAAATCAAGGGCACACGAACAAATAAATTAGATTTCTATGCATTAGAGTCAAAATCGTGCGAGTGTTGATTTGTGCATCAAAGTATTCTCGAAAGCTTAACACAATACATGCAAAATGAACTACGTATACAAAAACAATAAATAGCAATTGTTCTTGCATGGATAGTTTTTGCTTCACCTAACAACCATCAATCCAGTGAAGTTTTGATTCTAAAGCCTTTCAAACACACTCTTGAACTATTTTAAACAAATGCAAGTATAATGATCTATAAAATCACACTAAAAACCATAAATAAAGCAATTGTATATATATACTTTAAAGAAACAAAACCCGACAACGCCATCATACAATTTGCCTAACAAATGGCTCAACCCGTGCTAAATCATAACCAAATAACACTATCCCCATCTTTCAACACTCTTGCCTACAATATGCACTAAAACGATTACAAATGACAACTTTTGATCAATAAAATCATTGTTGAGCATCGAGGCAACAATAGAAGTTGCAAAGGACAAAGAATAAACTAGTATACACTCAATGGAATTTAAAATCAATTTATAAATTAGGATTAAAAGTAGTAACACGTTAAAGATGAAAGATAATGTGTGATCAATAAATGTGAAGTCAAATCAAGGGCACACGAGTAAATTAGATTTCTATGCGTTAGTGTCAAAATCGTGCTAGTGTTGATTTGTGCATCAAAGTATTCTCGAAAGCATAATACAATACATGCGAAATGAACTATGTGTACAAAAACAATAAATAGCAATTATTTTTGCATGGACAGTTTTTACTTCACCTAACAACCATCAATCAGTGAAGTTTTGATTCTAAAGCCTTCTAAACACACTCTTGAACTATTTTAAACAAATGCAAGTATAATGATCTATAAAATCACACTAAAAAACATAAATAAAACAATTGTATATATACTTTAAACGAAACAAAACCCGACAACGCCATCACACAATTTGCCTAACAAATCGATCAACCCGTGAAATCATAACCAAATCACACCATCTCCATCTTTCAACACTCTTGCCTACAATATGCACTAAAACGATTACAAATGACAACTTTTGATCTATAAAATATTGTTGAGCATCGAGGCAGCAATAGAAGTTGCAAAGGACAAAGAATGAACTCGTATACACTCAATGGAATTGAGAATCAATTTATAAATTAGGATTAAAAGTAGTAACACGTTATAGATGAAACATAATGTGTGATCAATAAATCTGAAGTCAAATCAAGGGCACACGAACAAATAAATTAGATTTCTATGCATTAGAGTCAAAATCATGCGAGTGTTGATTTGTGCATCAAAGTATTCTCGAAAGCTTAACACAATACATGCGAAATGAACTACGTATACAAAAACAATAAATAGCAATTGTTCTTGCATGGATAGTTTTTGCTTCACCTAACAACCATCAATCCAATGAAGTTTTGATTCTAAAGCCATTCAAACACACTCTTGAACTATTTTAAACAAGTGCATGTATAATGATCTATAAAATCACACTAAAATCAATAAATAAAACAATTGTATATATATACTTTAAAAGAAACAAAACCAGACAACGCCATCATACAATTGGCCTAACAAATCGCTCAACCCGTGCCAAATCAAAACCAAATCACACCATCCCCATCTTTCAACACTCTTGCCAACAATATGCACTAAAACGATTACAAATGACAACTTTTGATCTATAAAATCATTGTTCAGCATCGAGGCAGCAATAGAAGTTGCAAAGGACAAAGAATGAACTTGTATACACTCAATGGAATTTTGAATCAATTTATAAATTAGGATTAAAACTAGTAACACGTTAAAGATGAAACATAGTGTGTGATCAATAAATGTGAAGTCAAATCAAGGGCACACGAACAAGTAAATTAGATTTCTATGCATTAGAGTCAAAATCGTGCGAGTGTTGATTTGTGCATCAAAGTATTCTCGAAAGCTTAGCACAATACATACAAAATGAACAACGTATACAAAAACAATAAATAGCAATTGTTCTTGTATGGATAGTTTTTGCTTCACCTAACAACCATCAATCTAGTGAAGTTTTGATTCTAAAGCCTTCTAAACACACTCTTGAACTATTTTAAACAAATGCAAGTATAATGATCTATAAAATCACACTAAAAAACATAAATAAAACAATTGTATATATACTTTAAACGAAACAAAACCCGACAACGCCATCACACAATTTGCCTAACAAATCGATCAACCCGTGCGAAATCATAACCAAATCACACCATCTCCATCTTTCAACACTCTTGCCTACAATATGCACTAAAACGATTACAAATGACAACTTTTGATCTATAAAATAATTGTTGAGCATCGAGGCAGCAATAGAAGTTGCAAAGGACAAAGAATGAACTCGTATACACTCAATGGAATTGAGAATCAATTTATAAATTAGGATTAAAAGTAGTAACACGTTATAGATGAAACATAATGTGTGATCAATAAATGTGAAGTCAAATCAAGGGCACACGAACAAATAAATTAGATTTCTATGCATTAGAGTCAAAATCGTGCGAGTGTTGATTTGTGCATCAAAGTATTCTCGAAAGCTTAACACAATACATGCAAAATGAACTACGTATACAAAAACAATAAATAGCAATTGTTCTTGCATGGATAGTTTTTGCTTCACCTAACAACCATCAATCCATGAAGTTTTGATTCTAAAGCCTTTCAAACACACTCTTGAACTATTTTAAACAAGTGCAAGTATAATGATCTATAAAATCACACTAAAAACCATAAATAAAACAATTGTATATATATACTTTAAAGAAACAAAACCTGACAACGCCATCACACAATTTGCCTAACAAATCGATCAACCCGTGCCAAATCAAAAACCAAATCACACATCCCCATCTTTCAACACTCTTGCCTACAATATGCACTAAAACGATTACAAATGACAACTTTTGATCTATAAAATCATTGTTGAGCATCGAGGCAACAATAGAAGTTGCAAAGGACAAAGAATGAACTAGTATACACTCAATGGAATTTAGAATCAATTTATAAATTAGGATTAAAAGTAGTAACACGTTAAAGATGAAACATAATGTGTGATCAATAAATGTGAAGTCAAATCAAGGGCACACGAACAAGTAAATTAGATTTCTATGCATTAGAGTCAAAATCGTGCGAGTGTTGATTTGTGCATCAAAGTATTCTCGAAAGCTTAACACAATACATACAAAATGAACAACGTATACAAAAACAATAAATAGCAATTGTTCTTGTATGGATAGTTTTTGCTTCACCTAACAACCATCAATCATTGAAGTTTTGATTCTAAAGCCTTCTAAACACACTCTTGAACTATTTTAAACAAATGCAAGTATAATGATCTATAAAATCACACTAAAAAACATAAATAAAACAATTGTATATATACTTTAAACGAAACAAAACCCGACAACGCCATCACACAATTTGCCTAACAAATCGATCAACCCGTGCGAAATCATAACCAAATCACACCATCTCCATCTTTCAACACTCTTGCCTACAATATGCACTAAAACGATTACAAATGACAACTTTTGATCTATAAAATAATTGTTGAGCATGGAGGCAGCAATAGAAGTTGCAAAGGACAAAGAATGAACTCGTATACACTCAATGGAATTGAGAATCAATTTATAAATTAGGATTAAAAGTAGTAACACGTTATAGATGAAACATAATGTGTGATCAATAAATGTGAAGTCAAATCAAGGGCACACGAACAAATAAATTAGATTTCTATGCATTAGAGTCAAAATCGTGCGAGTGTTGATTTGTGCATCAAAGTATTCTCGAAAGCTTAACACAATACATGCGAAATGAACTACGTATACAAAAACAATAAATAGCAATTGTTCTTGCATGGATAGTTTTTGCTTCACCTAACAACCATCAATCCAATGAAGTTTTGATTCTAAAGCCTTCAAACACACTCTTGAACTATTTTAAACAAGTGCAAGTATAATGATCTATAAAATCACACTAAAAAATAAATAAAACAATTGTATATATACTTTAAACGAAACAAAACCTGACAACGCCATCATACAATTTGCCTAACAAATCGCTCAACCCGTGCCAAATCAAACCAAATCACACTATCCCATCTTTCAACACTCTTGCCTACAATATGCACTAAAACGATTACAAATGACAACTTTTGATCTATAAAATCATTGTTGAGCATCGAGGCAACAATAGAAGTTGCAAAGGACAAAGAATGAACTAGTATACACTCAATGGAATTTAGAATCAATTTATAAATTAGGATTAAAAGTAGTAACACGTTAAAGATGAAACATAATGTGTGATCAATAAATGTGAAGTCAAATCAAGGGCACACGAACAAGTAAATTAGATTTCTATGCATTAGAGTCAAAATCGTGCGAGTGTTGATTTGTGCATCAAAGTATTCTCGAAAGCTCAACACAATACATACAAAATGAACAACGTATACAAAAACAATAAATAGCAATTGTTCTTGTATGGATAGTTTTTGCTTCACCTAACAACCATCAATCCAGTGAAGTTTTGATTCTAAAGCTTTCTAAACACACACATAAACTATTTTAAACAAATGCAAGTATAATGATCTATAAAATCACACTAAAAAACATAAATAAAACAATTGTATATATACTTTAAACGAAACAAAACCCGATAACGCCATCAAACAATTTGCCTAACAAATCGATCAACCCGTGCGAAATCATTTCCAAATCACACCATCTCCATCTTTCAACACTCTTGCCAACAATATGCACTAAAACGATTACAAATGACAACTTTTGATCTATAAAATCATTGTTGAGCATCGAGGCAGCAATAGAAGTTGCAAAGGACAAAGAATGAACTCGTATACACTCAATGGAATTGAGAATCAATTTATAAATTAGGATTAAAAGTAGTAACACGTTATAGATGAAACATAATGTGTGATCAATAAATGTGAAGTCAAATCAAGGGCACACAAACAAATAAATTAGATTTCTATGCATTCGAGTCAAAATCGTGCGAGTGTTGATTTGTGCATCAAAGTATTCTCGAAAGCTTAACACAATACATGCGAAATGAACTACGTATACAAAAACAATAAATAGCAATTGTTCTTGCATGGATAGTTTTTGCTTCACCTAACAACCATCAATCCAATGAAGTTTTGATTCTAAAGCCTTTCAAACACACTCTTGAACTATTTTAAACAAGTGCAAGTATAATGATCTATAAAATCACACTAAAAACCATAAATAAAACAATTGTATATATATACTTTAAAAGAAACATAACCTGACAACGCCATCATGCAATTTGCCTAACAAATCGCCCAACCCGTGCCAAATCAAAACCAAATCACTCCATCCCCATCTTTCAACACTCTTGCCTACAATATGCACTAAAACGATTACAAATGACAACTTTTGATCAATAAAATCATTGTTGAGCATCTAGGCAACAATAGAAGTTGCAAAGGACAAAGAATGAACTAGTATACACTCAATGGAATTTAGAATCAATTTATAAATTAGGATTAAAAGTAGTAACACGTTAAAGATGAAACATAATGTGTGATCAATAAATGTGAAGCCAAATCAAGGGCACACGAACAAGTAAATTAGATTTTTATGCATTAGAGTCAAAATCGTGCGAGTGTTGATTTGTGCATCAAAGTATTCTCGAAAACTTATCACAATACATACAAAATGAACAACGTATACAAAAACAATAAATAGCAATTGTTCTTGTATGGATAGTTTTTGCTTCACCTAACAACCATCAATCGAGTGAACTTTTGATTCTAAAGCCTTCTAAACACACTCTTGAACTATTTTAAACAAATGCAAGTATAATGATCTATAAAATCACACTAAAAAACATAAATAAAACAATTGTATATATACTTTAAACGAAACAAAACCCGACAACGCTATCACACAATTTGCCTAACAAATCGATCAACTCGTGCCAAATAATAACCAAATCATACCATCCCATATTTCAACACTCTTGCCTACAATATGCACTAAAACGATTACAAATGACAACTTTTGATCTATAAAATCATTGTTGAGCATCGAGGCAACAATAGAAGTTGCAAAGAACAAAGAATGAACTCGTATACACTCAATGGAATTTAGAATCAATTTATAAATTAGTATTAAAAGTAGCAACACGTTAAAGATGAAACATAATGTGTGATCAATAATTGTGAAGTCAAATCAAGGGCACACGAACAAGTAAATTAGATTTCTATGCATTAGAGTCAAAATCGTGCGAGTGTTGATTTGTGCATCAAAGTATTCTCGAAAGCTTAACGCAATACATACAAAATGAACAACGTATACAAAAACAATAAATAGCAATTGTTCTTGTATGGATAGTTTTTGCTTCACCTAACAACCACCAATCCAGTGAAGTTTTGATTCTAAAGCCTTCTAAACACACTCTTGAACTATTTTAAACAAATGCAAGTATAATGATCTATAAAATCACACTAAAAAACTTAAATAAAACAATTGTATATATACTTTAAACGAAACAAAACCCGACAACGCAATCACACAATTTGCCTAACAAATCGATCAACCCGTGCCAAATCATAACCAAATCACACCATCCCCATCTTTCAAAACTCTTGCCAACAATATGCACTAAAACGATTACAAATGACAACTTTTGATCTATAAAATCATTGTTGAGCATCGAGGCAACAATAGAAGTTGCAAAGGACAAAGAATAAACTAGTATACACTCAATGGAATTATGAATCAATTTATAAATTAGGATTAAAAGTAGTAACACATTAAAGATGAAACATAATGTGTGATCAATAAATGTGAAGTCAAATCAAGGGCACACGAACAAGTAAATTAGATTTCTATGCATTAGAGTCAAAATCGTGCGAGTGTTGATTTGTGCATCAAAGTATTCTCGAAAGCTTAACACAATACATGCAAAATTAACAACGTATACAAAAACAATAAATAGCAATTGTTCTTGTATGGATAGTTTTTGCTTCACCTAACAACCATCAATCCATGAAGTTTTGATTCTAAAGCCTTCTAAACACACTCTTGAACTATTTTAAACAAATGCAAGTATAATGATCTATAAAATCACACTAAAAACATAAATAAAACAATTGTATATATACTTTAAACGAAACAAAACCCGACAACGCCATCACACAATTTGCCTAACAAATCGATCAACCCGTGCCAAATCATAACCAAATCACACCATCTCCATCTTTCAACACTCTTGCCTACAATATGCACTAAAACGATTACAAATGACAACTTTTGATCTATAAAATCATTGTTGAGCATCGAGGCAACAATAGAAGTTGCAAAGGACAAAGAATGAACTAGTATACACTCAATGGAATTTAGAATCAATTTATAAATTAGGATTAAAAGTAGTAACACGTTAAAGATGAAACATAATGTGTGATCAATAAATGTGAAGTCAAATCAAGGGCACACGAACAAGTAAATTAGATTTCTATGCATTAGAGTCAAAATCGTGCGAGTGTTGATTTGTGCATCAAAGTATTCTCGAAAGCTTAACACAATACATACAAAATGAACAACGTATACAAAAACAATAAATAGCAATTGTTCTTGTATGGATAGTTTTTGCTTCACCTAACAACCATCAATCCAGTGAAGTTTTGATTCTAAAGCCTTCTAACACACACTCTTGAACTATTTTAAACAAATGCAAGTATAATGATCTATAAAATCACACTAAAAAACATAAATAAAACAATTGTATATATACTTTAAACGAAACAAAACCCGACAACGCCATCAACAATTTGCCTAACAAATCGATCAACCCGTGCAAATCATAACCAAATCACACCATCTCCATCTTTCAACACTCTTGCCTACAATATGCACTAAAACGATTACAAATGACAACTTTTGATCTATAAAATAATTGTTGAGCATCGAGGCAGCAATAGAAGTTGCAAAGGACAAAGAATGAACTCGTATACACTCAATGGAATTGAGAATCAATTTATAAATTAGGATTAAAAGTAGTAACACGTTATAGATGAAACATAATGTGTGATCAATAAATGTGAAGTCAAATCAAGGGCACACGAACAAATAAATTAGATTTCTATGCATTAGAGTCAAAATCGTGCGAGTGTTGATTTGTGCATCAAAGTATTCTCGAAAGCTTAACACAATACATGCGAAATGAACTACGTATACAAAAACAATAAATAGCAATTGTTCTTGCATGGATAGTTTTTGCTTCACCTAACAACCATCAATCCAATGAAGTTTTGATTCTAAAGCCTTTCAAACACACTCTTGAACTATTTTAAAAAGTGCAAGTATAATGATCTATAAAATCACACTAAAAACCATAAATAAAACAATTGTATATATATATACTTTAAAAGAAACAAAACCTGACAACGCCATCATACAATTTGCCTAACAAATCGCTCAACCCGTGCCAAATCAAAACCAAATCACACTATCCCCATCTTTCAACACTCTTGCCTACAATATGCACTAAAACGATTACAAATGACAACTTTTGATCAATAAAATCATTGTTGAGCATCGAGGCAACAATAGAAGTTGCAAAGGACAAAGAATGAACTAGTATACACTCAATGGAATTTAGAATCAATTTATAAATTAGGATTAAAAGTAGTAACACGTTAAAGATGAAACATAATGTGTGATCAATAAATGTGAAGTCAAATCAAGGGCACACGAACAAGTAAATTAGATTTCTATGCATTAGAGTCAAAATCGTGCGAGTGTTGATTTGTGCATCAAAGTATTCTCGAAAGCTTAACACAATACATACAAAATGAACAACGTATACAAAAACAATAAATAGCAATTGTTCTTGTATGGATAGTTTTTGCTTCACCTAACAACCATCAATCCAGTGAAGTTTTGATTCTAAAGCCTTCTAAACACACTCTTGAACTATTTTAAACAAATGCAAGTATAATGATCTATAAAATCACACTAAAAAACATAATTAAAACAATTGTATATATACTTTAAACGATACAAATCCCGACAACGCCATCACACAATTTGCCTAAAAAATCGACCAACCCGTGCCAAATCCTAACCAAATCACGCCATCCCCATCTTTCAACACTCTTGCCTACAATATGCACTAAAACGATTACAAATGACAACTTTTGATCTATAAAATCATTGTTGAGCATCAAGTCAGCAATAGAAGTTTCAAAGGACAAAGAATGAACTCGTATACACTTAATAGAATTAAGAATCAATTTATAAATTAGGATTAAAAGTAGTAACACGTTAAAGATGAAACATAATGTGTGATCAATAAATATGAAGTCAAATCAAGGGCACACGAACAAGTAAATTAGATTTCTATGCATTAGAGTCAAAATCGTGCGTGTTGATTTGTGCATCAAAGTATTCTCGAAAGCTTAACACAATACATGCAAATGAACTACGTATACAAAAACAATAAATAGCAATTGTTCTTGCATGGATAGTTTTTGCTTCACCTAACAACCATCAATCCAATGAAGTTTTGATTCTAAAGCCTTTCAAACACACTCTTGAACTATTTTAAACAATGCAAGTATAATGATCTATAAAATCACACTAAAAACATAAATAAAACAATTGTATATATATACTTTAAAAGAAACAAAACCTGACAACGCCATCATACAATTTGCCTAACAAATCGATCAACCCGTGCCAAATCATAACCAAATCACACCATCCCATCTTTCAACACTCTTGCCTACAATATGCACTAAAACGATTACAAATGACAACTTTTGATCATAAAATCATTGTGAGCATCGAGGCAACAATAGAAGTTGCAAAGGACAAAGAACTAGTATACACTCAATGGAATTTAGAATCAATTTATAAATTAGGATTAAAAGTAGTAACACGTTAAAGATGAAACATAATGTGTGATCAATAAATGTGAAGTCAAATCAAGGGCACACGAACAAGTAAATTAGATTTCTATGCATTAGAGTCAAAATCGTGCGAGTGTTGATTTGTGCATCAAAGTATTCTCGAAAGCTTAACACAATACATACAAAATGAACAACGTATACAAAAACAATAAATAGCAATTGTTCTTGTATGGATAGTTTTTGCTTCACCTAACAACCATCAATCCAGTGAAGTTTTGATTCTAAAGCCTTCTAAACACACTCTTGAACTATTTTAAACAAATGCAAGTATAATGATCTATAAAATCACACTAAAAAACATAAATAAAACAATTGTATATATACTTTAAACGAAACAAAACCCGACAACGCCATCACACAATTTGCCTAACAAATCGATCAACCCGTGCCAAATCATAACCAAATCACACCATCCCCATCTTTCAACACTCTTGCCTACAATATGCACTAAAACGATTACAAATGACAACTTTTGATCTATAAAATCATTGTTGAGCATCGAGGCAACAATAGAAGTTGCAAAGGACAAAGAATGAACTCGTATACACTCAATGGAATTTAGAATCAATTTATAAATTAGGATTAAAAGTAGTAACACGTTATAGATGAAACATAATGTGTGATCAATAAATGTGAAGTCAAATCAAGGGCACACGAACAAATAAATTAGATTTCTATGCATTAGAGTCAAAATCGTGCGTTGATTTGTGCATCAAAGTATTCTCGAAAGCTTAACACAATACATGCAAAATGAACTACGTATACAAAAACAATAAATAGCAATTGTTCTTGCATGGATAGTTTTTGCTTCACCTAACAACCATCAATCCAATGAAGTTTTGATTCTAAAGCCTTTCAAACACACTCTTGAACTATTTTAAACAAATGCATGTATAATGATCTATAAAATCACACTAAAAACCATAAATAAAACAATTGTATATATATACTTTAAACGAAACAAAACCCGACAACGCCATCACACAATTTGCCTAACAAATCGATCAACCCGTGCCAAATCATAACCAAATCACACCATCCCCATCTTTCAACACTCTTGCCTACAATATGCACTAAAACGATTACAAATGACAACTTTTGACACTAAAATCATTGTGAGCATCGAGGCAACAATAGAAGTTGCAAAGGACAAAGAATAAACTAGTATACACTCAATGGAATTTAGAATCAATTTATAAATTAGGATTAAAAGTAGTAACACGTTAAAGATGAAACATAATGTGTGATCAATAAATGTGAAGTCAAATCAAGGGCACACGAACAAGTAAATTAGATTTCTATGCATTAGAGTCAAAATCGTGCGAGTGTAGATTTGTGCATCAAAGTATTCTCGAAAGCTTAGCACAATACATACAAAATGAACAACGTATACAAAAACAATAAATAGCAATTGTTCTTGTATGGATAGTTTTTGCTTCACCTAACAACCATCAATCCAGTGAAGTTTTGATTCTAAAGCCTTCTAAACACACTCTTGAACTATTTTAAACAAATGCAAGTATAATGATCTATAAAATCACACTAAAAACATAAATAAAACAATTGTATATATACTTTAAACGAAACAAAACCCTACAACGCCATCACACAATTTGCCTAACAAATCGATCAACCCGTGCCAAATCATAACCAAATCACACCATCCCCATCTTTCAACACTCTTGCCTACAATATGCACTAAAACGATTACAAATGACAACTTTTGATCTATAAAATCATTGTTGAGCATCGAGGCAACAATAGAAGTTGCAAAGGACAAAGAATGAACTAGTATACACTCAATGAAATTTAGAATCAATTTATAAATTAGGATTAAAAGTAGTAACACGTTAAAGATGAAACATAATGTGTGATCAATAAATGTGAAGTCAAATCAAGGGCACACGAACAAGTAAATTAGATTTCTATGCATTAGAGTCAAAATCGTGCGAGTGTTGATTTGTGCATCAAAGTATTCTCGAAAGCTTAACACAATACATACAAAATGAACAACGTATAAAAAAACAATAAATAGCAATTGCTCTTGTATGGATAGTTTTTGCTTCACCTAACAACCATCAATCCAGTGAAGTTTTGATTCTAAAGCCTTCTAAACACACTCTTGAACTATTTTAAACAAATACAAGTATAATGATCTATAAAATCACACTAAAAAACATAAATAAAACAATTTTATATATACTTTAAACGAAACAAAACCCGACAACGCCATCACACAATTTGCCTAACAAATCGATCAACCCGTGCGAAATCATAACCAAATCACACCATCTCCATCTTTCAACAATCTTGCCTACAATATGCACTAAAACGATTACAAATGACAACTTTTGATCTAAAATATTGTTGAGCATCGAGGCAACAATAGAAGTTGCAAAGGACAAAGAATGAACTCGTATACACTCAATGGGAAATCAATTTATAAATTAGGATTAAAAGTAGTAACACGTTATAGATGAAACATAATGTGTGATCAATAAATGTGAAGTCAAATCAAGGGCACACGAACAAGTAAATTAGATTTCTATGCATTAGAGTCAAAATCGTGCGTTGATTTGTGCATCAAAGTATTCTCGAAAGCTTAACACAATACATGCAAAATGAACTACGTATACAAAAACAATAAATAGCAATTGTTCTTGCATGGATAGTTTTTGCTTCACCTAACAACCATCAATCCAATGAAGTTTTGATTCTAAAGCCTTTCAAACACACTCTTGAACTATTTAAACAAATGCAAGTATAATGATCTATAAATCACACTAAAAACCATAAATAAAACAATTGTATATATACTTTAAAGAAACAAAACCTGACAACGCCATCACACAATTTGCCTAACAAATCGATCAACCCGTGCCAAATCATAACCAAATCACACCATCCCCATCTTTCAACACTCTTGCCTACAATATGCACTAAAACGATTACAAATGACAACTTTTGATCTATAAAATCATTGTGAGCATCGAGGCACAATAGAAGTTGCAAAGGACAAAGAATGAACTCGTATACACTCAATGGAATTTGAATCAATTTATAAATTAGGATTAAAAGTAGTAACACGTTAAAGATGAAACATAATGTGTGATCAATAAATATGAAGTCAAATCAAGGGCACACGAACACGTAAATTAGATTTCTATGCATTAGAGTCAAAATCGTGCGAGTGTTGATTTGTGCATCAAAGTATTTCCGAAATCTTTTCACAATACATGCAGAATGAACAACGTCTACAAAAACAATAAATAGCAATTGTTCTTGTATGGATAGTTTTTGCTTCACCTAACAACCATCAATCCAGTGAAGTTTTGATTCTAAAGCCTTCTAAACACACTCTTGAACTATTTTAAACAAATGCAAGTATAATGATCTATAAAATCACACTAAAAAACTTAAATAAAACAATTGTATATATACTTTAAATGAAGCAACACCCTACAACGCCATCACACAATTTGCTTAACAAATCGATCAACCCGTGCCCAATAGAAGTTGCAAAGGACAAAGAATGAACTAGTATACACTCCATGAAATTTAGAATCAATTTATAAATTAGGATTAAAAGTAGTAACCCTTTAAAGATGAAACATAATGTGTGATCAATAAATGTGAAGTCAAATCAAGGGCACACGAACAAGTAAATTAGATTTCTATGCATTAGAGTCAAAATCGTGCGAGTGTTGATTTGTGCATCAAAGTATTCTCGAAAGCTTAACACAATACATACAAAATGAACAACGTATACAAAACAATAAATAGCAATTGTTCTTGCATGGATAGTTTTTGCTTCACCTAACAACCATCAATCCAGTGAAGTTTTGATTCTAAAGCCTTCTAAACACACTCTTGAACTATTTTAAACAAATGCAAGTATAATGATCTATAAAATCACACTAAAAACATAATTAAAACAATTGTATATATACTTTAAACGAAACAAAACCCGACAACGCCATCACACAATTTGCCTAACAAATCGATCAACCCGTGCGAAATCATAACCAAATCACACCATCTCCATCTTTCAACAATCTTGCCTACAATATGCACTAAAACGATTACAAATGACAACTTTTGATCTATAAAATATTGTTGAGCATCGAGGCAGCAATAGAAGTTGCAAAGGACAAAGAATGAACTCGTATACACTCAATGGAATTGAGAATCAATTATAAATTAGGATTAAAAGTAGTAACACGTTATAGATGAAACATAATGTGTGATCAATAAATGTGAAGTCAAATCAAGGGCACACGAACAAATAAATTAGATTTCTATGCATTAGAGTCAAAATCGTGCGTGTGATTTGTGCATCAAAGTATTCTCGAAAGCTTAACACAATACATGCAAAATGAACTACGTATACAAAAACAATAAATAGCAATTGTTCTTGCATGGATAGTTTTTGCTTCACCTAACAACCATCAATCCAATGAAGTTTTGATTCTAAAGCCTTTCAAACACACTCTTGAACTATTTTAAACAAATGCAAGTATATTGATCTATAAAATCATACTAAAAACCATAAATAAAACAATTGTATACATATACTTTAAAAGAAACAAAACCTGACAACGCCCTCATACAATTTGCCTAACAAATCGATCAACCCGTGCCAAATCATAACCAAATCACACCATCCCCATCTTTCAACACTCTTGCCTAAATATGCACTAAAACGATTACAAATGACAACTTTTGATCACTAAAATCATTGTTGAGCATCGAGGCACCAATAGAAGTTGCAAAGGACAAAGAATGAACTCGTATACACTCAATGGAATTTTGAATCAATTTATAAATTAGGATTAAAAGTAGTAACACGTTAAAGATGAAACATAATGTGTGATCAATAAATGTGAAGTCAAATCAAGGGCACACGAACAAGTAAATTAGATTTCTATGCATTAGAGTCAAAATCGTGCGAGTGTTGATTTGTGCATCAAAGTATTCTCGAAAGCTTAGCACAATACATACAAAATGAACAACGTATACAAAAACAATAAATAGCAATTGTTCTTGTATGGATAGTTTTTGCTTCACCTAACAACCATCAATCTAGTGAAGTTTTGATTCTAAAGCCTTCTAAACACACACTTTAACTATTTTAAACAAATGCAAGTATAATGATCTATAAAATCACGCTAAAAAACATAAATAAAACAATTGTATTTATACTTTAAACGAAACAAAACCCTACAACGCCATCACACAATTTGCCTAACAAATCGATCAACCCGTGCCAAATCATAACCAAATCACACCATCCCCATCTTTCAACACTCTTGCCTACAATATGCACTAAAACGATTACAAATGACAACTTTTGATCAATAAAATCATTGTTGAGCATCGAGGCAACAATAGAAGTTGCAAAGGACAAAGAATAAACTAGTATACACTCAATGGAATTTTGAATCAATTTATAAATTAGGATTAAAATTAGTAACACATTAAAGATGAAACATAATGTGTGATCAATAAATGTGAAGTCAAATCAAGGGCACACGAACAAGTAAATTAGATTTCTATGCATTAGAGTCAAAATCGTGCGAGTGTTGATTTGTGCATCAAAGTATTCTCGAAAGCTTAACGCAATACATACAAAATGAACAACGTATACAAAAATAATAAATAGCAATTGTTCTTGTATGGATAGTTTTTGCTTCACCTAACAACCACCAATCCAGTGAAGTTTTGATTCTAAAGCCTTCTAAACACACTCTTGAACTATTTTAAACAAATGCAAGTATAATGATCTATAAAATCACACTAAAAAACTTAAATAAAACAATTGTATATATACTTTAAACGAAACAAAACCCGACAACGCAATCACACAATTTGCCTAACAAATCGATCAACCCGTGCGAAATCATAACCAAATCACACCATCTCCATCTTTCAACACTCTTGCCTACAATATGCACTAAAACGATTACAAATGACAACTTTTGATCTATAAAATATTGTTGAGCATCGAGGCAGCAATAGAAGTTGCAAAGGACAAAGAATGAACTCGTATACACTCAATGGAATTGAGAATCAATTTATAAATTAGGATTAAAAGTAGTAACACGTTATAGATGAAACATAATGTGTGATCAATAAATGTGAAGTCAAATCAAGGGCACACAAACAAATAAATTAGATTTCTATGCATTCGAGTCAAAATCATGCGAGTGTTGATTTGTGCATCAAAGTATTCTCGAAAGCTTAACACAATACATGCGAAATGAACTACGTATACAAAAACAATAAATAGCAATTGTTCTTGCATGGATAGTTTTTGCTTCACCTAACAACCATCAATCCAATGAAGTTTTGATTCTAAAGCCTTTCAAACACACTCTTGAACTATTTTAAACAAGTGCAAGTATAATGATCTATAAATTCACACTAAAAACCATAAATAAAACAATTGTATATATATACTTTAAAAGAAACAAAACCTGACAACGCCATCATACAATTTGCCTAACAAATCGATCAACCCGTGTCAAATCATAACCAAATCACACCATCCCATCTTTCAACACTCTTGCCTACAATATGCACTAAAACGATTACAAATGACAACTTTTGATCTATAAAATCATTGTTGAGCATCGAGGCAACAATAGAAGTTGCAAAGGACAAAGAATGAACTCGTATACACTCAATGGAATTAGAATCAATTTATAAATTAGGATTAAAAGTAGTAACACGTTAAAGATGAAACATAATGTGTGATCAATAAATGTGAAGCAAATCAAGGGCACACGAACAAGTAAATTAGATTTCTATGCATTAGAGTCAAAATCGTGCGAGTGTTGATTTGTGCATCAAAGTATTCTCGAAAGCTTAACACAATACATGCGAAATGAACTACGTATACAAAAACAATAAATAGCAATTGTTCTTGTATGGATAGTTTTTGCTTCACCTAACAACCATCAATCCAATGAAGTTTTGATTCTAAAGCCTTTCAAACACACTCTTGAACTATTTTAAACAAATGCAAGTATAATGATCTATAAAATCACACTAAAAAACATAAATAAAACAATTGTATATATACTTTAATCGAAACAAAACCCGACAACGCCATCGCACAATTTGCCTAACAAATTGATTAACCCGTGCCAAATCATAACCAAATCACACCATCCCATGTTTCAAAACTCTTTCCTATAATATGCACTAAAACGATTACAAATGACAACTTTTGATCTATAAAATCATTGTTGAGCATCGAGGCAACAATAGAAATTGCAAAGAACAAAGAATGAACTCGTATACACTTAATGGAATTTAGAATTAATTTATAAATTAGGATTAAAAGTAGTAACACGTTAAAGATGAAACATAATGTGTGATCAATAAATGTGAAGTCAAATCAAGGGCGCACGAACAAGTAAATTAGATTTCTATGCATTAGAGTCAAAATCGTGCGAGTGTTGATTTGTGCATCAAAGTATTCTCGAAAGCTTAACACAATACATGCGAAATGAACTACGTATACAAAAACAATAAATAGCAATTGTTCTTGCATGGATAGTTTTTGCTTCACCTAACAACCATCAATCCAATGAAGTTTTGATTCTAAAGCCTTTCAAACACACTCTTGAACTATTTTAAACAAATGCAAGTATAATGATCTATAAAATCACACTAAAAACCATAAATAAAAACAATTGTATATATACTTTAAAAGAAACAAAACCTGACAACGCCATCATACAATTTGCCTAACAAATCGCTCAACCCGTGCCAAATCAAAACCAAATCACACTATCCCCATCTTTCAACACTCTTGCCTACAATATGCACTAAAACGATTACAAATGACAACTTTTGATCAATAAAATCATTGTTGAGCATCGAGGCAACAATAGAAGTTGCAAAGGACAAAGAATGAACTAGTATACACTCAATGGAATTTAGAATCAATTTATAAATTAGGATTAAAAGTAGTAACACGTTAAAGATGAAACATAATGTGTGATCAATAAATGTGAAGTCAAATCAAGGGCACACGAACAAGTAAATTAGATTTCTATGCATTAGAGTCAAAATCGTGCGAGTGTTGATTTTGCATCAAAGTATTCTCGAAAGCTTAACACAATACATCAAAATGAACACGTATACAAAAACAATAATAGCAATGTTCTTGTATGGATAGTTTTTGCTTCACCTAACAACCATCAATCCATGAAGTTTTGATTCTAAAGCCTTCTAAAACACTCTTGAACTATTTTAAACAAATGCAAGTATAATGATCTATAAAATCACACTAAAAACATAAATAAAACAATTGTATATATACTTTAAACGAAACAAAACCCGACAACGCCATCACACAATTTGCCTAACAAATCGATCAACCCGTGCCAAATCATAACCAAATCACACCATCCCCATCTTTCAACACTCTTGCCTACATATGCACTAAAACGATTACAAATGACAACTTTTGATCTATAAAACATTGTTGAGCATCGAGGCAATAATAGAAGTTGCAAAGGACAAAGAATGAACTCGTATACACTCAATGGAATTGAGAATCAATTTATAAATTAGGATTAAAAGTAGTACACGTTAAAGATGAAACATAATGTGTGATCAATAAATGTGAAGTCAAATCAAGGGCACACGAACAAGTAAATTAGATTTCATGCATTAGAGTCAAAATCGTGCGAGTGTTGATTTGTGCATCAAAGTATTCTCGAAAGCTTAACACAATACATGCGAAATGAACTACGTATACAAAACAATAAATAGCAATTGTTCTTGCATGGATAGTTTTTGCTTCACCTAACAACCATCAATCCAATGAAGTTTTGATTCTAAAGCCTTTCAACACACTCTTGAACTATTTTAAACAATGCAAGTATAATGATCTATAAAATCACACTAAAAACCATAAATAAAACAATTGTATATATATACTTTAAAGAAACAAAACCTGACAACGCCATCATACAATTTGCCTAACAAATCGCTCAACCCGTGCCAAATCAAACCAAATCACACTATCCCCATCTTTCAACACTCTTGCCTACAATATGCACTAAAACGATTACAAATGACAACTTTTGATCTATAAAATCATTGTTGAGCATCGAGCAGCAATAGAAGTTGCAAAGGACAAAGAAAGAATGAACTCGTATACACTCAATGGAATTGAGAATCAATTTATAAATTAGGATTAAAAGTAGTAACACGTTAAAGATGAAACATAATGTGATCAATAAATGTGAAGTCAAATCAAGGGCACACGAACAAGTAAATTAGATTTCTATGCATTAGAGTCAAAATCGTGCGAGTGTTGATTTGTGCATCAAAGTATTCTCGAAAGCTTAACACAATACATACGAAATGAACAACGTATACAAAAACAAAATAGCAATTGTTCTTGTATGGATAGTTTTTGCTTCACCTAACAACCATCAATCCAGTGAAGTTTTGATTCTAAAGCCTTCTAAACACACTTTGAACTATTTTAAACAATGCAAGTATAATGATCTATAAAATCACACTAAAAACATAAATAAAACAATTGTATATATACTTTAAACGAAACAAAACCCACAACGCCATCACACAATTTGCCTAACAAATCGATCAACCCGTGCCAAATCATAACCAAATCACACCATCTCCATCTTTCAACACTCTTGCCTACAATATGCACTAAAACGATTACAAATGACAATTTTGATCTATAAAATCATTGTTGAGCATCGAGGCAGCAATAGAAGTTGCAAAGGACAAAGAATGAACTCGTATACACTCAATGGAATTGAGAATCAATTTATAATTAGGATTAAAGTAGTAAAGTAACACGTTATAGATGAAACATAATGTGTGATCAATAAATGTGAAGTCAAATCAAGGGCACACGAACAAGTAAATTAGATTTCTATGCATTAGAGTCAAAATCGTGCGAGTGTTGATTTGTGCATCAAAGTATTCTCGAAAGCTTAACACAATACATGCGAAATGAACTACGTATACAAAAACAAAATAGCAATTGTTCTTGCATGGATAGTTTTTTGCTTCACCTAACAACCATCAATCCAATGAAGTTTTGATTCTAAAGCCTTTCAAACACACTCTTGAACTATTTTAAACAAATGCAAGTATAATGATCTATAAAATCACACAAAAACCATAAATAAAACAATTGTAATATACTTTAAACAAAACAAAACCCGACAACGCCATCACACAATTTGCCTAACAAATCGATCAACCCGTGCAAAATCATAACCAAATCACACCATCCCATCTTTCAACACTCTTGCCTACAATATGCACTAAAACGATTACAATGACAACTTTTGATCATAAAATCATTGTTGAGCATCGAGGCACAAAAGAAGTTGCAAAGGACAAAGAATGAACTCGTATACACTCAATGGAATTTAGAATCAATTTATAAATAGGATTAAAAGTAGTAACACGTTAAAGATGAAACATAATGTGTGATCAATAAATGTGAAGTCAAATCAAGGGCACACGAACAAGTAAATTAGATTTCTATGCATTAGAGTCAAAATCGTGCGAGTGTGATTTGCATCAAAGTATTCTCGAAGCTTAACACAATACATACAAAATGAACTACGTATACAAAAACAATAAATAGCAATTGTTCTTGCATGGATAGTTTTTGCTTCACCTAACAACCCATCCAATGAAGTTTTGATTCTAAAGCCTTTCAAACACACTCTTGAACTATTTTAAACAAATGCAAGTATAATGATCTATAAATCACACTAAAAACCATATAAAACAATTGTATATATACTTTAAAAGAACAAAAACCTGACAACGCCATCACACAATTTGCCTAACAAATCGATCAACCCGTGCCAATCATAACCAATCACACCATCCCCATCTTTCAACACTCTTGCCTGCAATATGCACTAAAACGATTACAAATGACAACTTTTGATCTATAAAATCATTGTTGAGCATCGAGGCAACAATAGAAGTTGCAAAGGACAAAGAATGAACTAGAATACACTCAATGGAATTTAGAATCAATTTATAAATGAGGATTAAAAGTAGTAACACGTTAAAGATGAAACATAATTGTGATCAATAAATGTGAAGTCAAATCAAGGGCACACGAACAAGTAAATTAGATTTCTATGCATTAGAGTCAAAATCGTGCGAGTGTTGATTTGTGCATCAAAGTATTCTCGAAAGCATAACACAATACATGCGAAATGAACTACGTATACAAAAACAATAAATAGCAATTGTTCTTGCATGGATAGTTTTTGCTTCACCTAACAACCATCAATCCAATGAAGTTTTGATTCTAAAGCCTTTTAAACACACTCTTGAACTATTTTAACAAATGCAAGTATAATGATCTATAAAATCACACTAAAAACCATAAATAAACAATTGTATATATACTTTAAACAAAACAAAACCTGACAACGCCATCACACAATTTGCTAACAAATCGATCACCCGTGCCAAATCATACCAAATCACACTATCCCCATCTTTCAACACTCTTGCCTACAATATGCACTAAAACGATTACAAATGACAACTTTTGATCTATAAAATCATTGTTGAGCATCGAGCAGCAATAGAAGTTGCAAAGGACAAAGAATGAACTCGTATACACTCAATGGAATTGAGAATCAATTTATAAATTAGGATTAAAAGTAGTAACACGTTAAAGATGAAACATAATGTGTGATCAATAAATGTGAAGTCAAATCAAGGGCACACGAACAAGTAAATTAGATTTCTATGCATTAGAGTCAAAATCGTGCGAGTGTTGATTTGGCATCAAAGTATTCTCGAAAGCTTAACACAATACATGCGAAATGAACAACGTATACAAAACAATAAATAGCAATTGTTCTTGTATGGATAGTTTTTGCTTCACCTAACAACCATCAATCCAGTGAAGTTTTGATTCTAAAGCCTTCTAAACACACTTTTGAACTATTTTAAACAAATGCAAGTATAATGATCTATAAAATCACACTCAAAAACATAAATAAAACAATTGTATATATACTTTAACGAAACAAAACCCGACAACGCCATCACACAATTTGCCTAACAAATCGATCAACCGTGCAAATCATAACCAAATCACACCATCCCCCTTTCAACACTCTTGCCTACAATATGCACTAAAACGATTACAAATGACAACTTTTGATCTATAAAATCATTGTTGAGCATCGAGGCACAATAGAAGTTGCAAAGGACAAAGAATGAACTCGTATACACTCAATGGAATTTAGAGAATCAATTTATAAATTAGGATTAAAAGTAGTAACACGTTAAAGATGAAACATAATGTGTGATCAATAAATGTGAAGTAAATCAAGCAACACGAACAAGTAAATTAGATTTCTATGCATTAGAGTCAAAATCGTGCGAGTGTTGATTTGTGCATCAAGTATTCTCGAAAGCTTAACACAATACATGCGAAATGAACTACGTATACAAAAACAATAAATAGCAATTGTTCTTGCATGGATAGTTTTTGCTTCACCTAACAACCATCAATCCAATGAAGTTTTGATTCTAA
>CM046460.1:14228997-14337775 GCA_025506415.1 Flaveria robusta | reverse complement strand
CTTACGAACAAGTAAATTAGATTTCTATGCGTTAGAGTCAAAATGTGCGAAGTGTTGATTTGTGCATCAAAGTATTCTCGAAAGCTTAACACGATACATGCAAAATGAACTATGTATACAAAAACAATAAATAGCAATTGTTCTTGCATGGATAGTTTTTGCTTCACCTAACACCATAAATCCAATGAAGTTTGATTCTAAAGTCTTTAAAACACACTCTTAAACTATTTTAAACGAATGCAAGTATAATAATCTATAAAATCACACTAAAAGCCATAATAAAAACAATTGTATACATACTTTAAACAAAACAAACCCGACAACGCCATCACACAATTTGCCTAACAAATCGATCAACCCGTGCCAAATGATAACGAAATCACACTATCCCCATCTTTCAACACACTTGCCTACAATATGCTCTAAAACAATTACAAATGACAACTTTTGATCTATAAATCATTGTTGAGCATCGAGGCAACAATAGAAGTTGCAAAGGACACAGAATGAATCGTATACACTCAATGGAATTGAGAAAATTTATAAATTAGGATTAAAAGTAGTAACATGTTATAATAAAAAATAATGTGTGATCAATAAATGTGAAGTCAAATCAAGGGCACACGAACAAGTAAATTAGATTTCTATGCCTTAGAGTCAAAATCGTACGAGTGTTGATTTGTGCATCAAAGTATTCTCGAAAGCTTAACACGATACATGCAAAATGAATACGTATACAAAAACAATAAATAGCAATTGTTCTTGCATGGATAGTTTTTGCTTCACCTAACAACCATCAATCCAATGAAGTTTTGATTCTAAAGCCTTCTAAACACACTCTTGAACTATTTTAAACAAATGCAAGTATAATATCTATAAAATCACACTAAAAACCATAAATAAAACAATTGCATATATACTTTAAACGAAACAAAACCAGACAACGCCATCACACAAATTTGCCTAACAAATTAATCAACCCGTGCCAAATCATAACCAAATCACACTATCCCCATTTTCAACACTCTTGCCTACAATATGCACTAAAACGATTACAAATGACAACTTTTGATCTAAAAATCATTGTTGAGCATTGAGGCAGCAATAGAAGTTGCAAAGGACAAAGAATGAACTCGTATACACTCAATGGAATTGAGAATCAATTTATAAATTAGGATAAAAGTAGTAACACGTTATAGATGAAACATAATGTGTGATCAATAAATGTGAAGTCAAATCAAGGGCACACGAACAAGTAAATTAGATTTCTATGCGTTAGAGTCAAAATCGTGCGAGTGTTGATTTGTGCATCAAAGTATTCCCGAAAGCTAACACGATACATGCAAAATGAACTATGTATACAAAAACAATAAATAGCAATTGTTCTTGCATGTATAGTTTTTGCTTCACCTAACAACCATAAATCCAATGAAGTTTTGATTCTAAAGCCTTAAACACACTCTTAAACTATTTAAAAAATGCAAGTATAATGATCTATAAAATCACACTAAAAACCATAATAAAACAATTGTATACATACTTTAAACAAAACAAAACCAGACAACGCCATCACACAATTTGCCTAACAAATCGATCAACCGTGCCAAATCATAACCAAATCACACTATCCCCATCTTTCAACACTGCCTACAATATGCACTAAAACGATTACAAATGACAACTTTTGATCTATAAAATCATTGTTGAGCATCGAGGCAACAATAGAAGTTGCAAAGGACAAAGAATGAACTCGTATACACTCAATGGAATTGAGAATCAATTTATAAATTAGGATTAAAAGTAGTAACACGTTAAGATGAAACATAATGTGTGATCAATAAATGTGAAGTCAAATCAAGGGCACACGAACAAGTAAATTAGATTTCTATGCATTAGAGTCAAAATCGTGCGAGTGTTGATTTGTGCGTCATCAAAGTATTCTCCAAAGTTAACACAATACATACAAAATGAACTACGTATACAAAAACAATAAATAGCAATTGTTCTTGCGTGGATAGTTTTTGCTTCACCTAACAACCATCAATCCAATGAAGTTTTGATTCTAAAGCTTTCAACACACTCTTAAACTATTTTAAACAAATGCAAGTATAATGATCTATCGAATCACACTAAAAACCATAAATAAAACAATTGTATATACTTTAAACGAAACAAAACTGACAACGCCATCACATAATTTCTAACAAATCGATCAACCCGTGCCAAATCATAACCAAATCACACTATCCCCATTTCAACACTCTTGCCTACAATATGCACTAAAACGATTACAAATAACAACTTTGATCTATAAAATCATGTTGAGCATCGAGGCAACAATAGAAGTTGCAAAGGACAAAGAATGAACTCGTATACACTCAATGGAATTGAGGATCAATTTATAAATTAGGATTAAAAGTAGTAACACGTTATAAGATGGAACATAATGTGTGATCAATAAATGTGAAGTCAAATCAAAGGCACACGAACAAGTAAATTAGATTTCTATGCGTTAGAGTCAAAATCGTGCGAGTGTTGATTTGTGCATCAAAGTATTCTCGAAAGCTTAACACGATACATGCGAAATGAACTACGTATACAAAAACAATAAATAGCAATTGTTCTTGCATGGATAGTTTTGCTTCACCTAACAACCATCAATCCAATGAAGTTTTGATTTAAAGCCTTCTAAACACACTCTTGAACTATTCTAAACAAATGCAAGTATAATAATCTATAAATCACACTAAAAACCATAAATAAAAAATTGCATATATACTTTGAACGAAACAAAACCACACAACACCATCACACAATTTGCCTAACAAATTAATCAACCCGTGCCAAATCATAACCAAATCACACTATCCCATTTTTCAACACTCTTGCCTACAATATGCACTAAAACGATTACAAATGACAACTTTTGATCTATAAATCATTGTTGAGCATCGAGGCAACAATAGAAGAAGTGCAAAGGACAAAGAATGAACTCGTATACACTCAATGGAATTGAGGATCAATTTATAAATTAGGATTAAAAGTAGTAACACGTTATAGATGAAACATAATGTGTGATCAATAAATGTGAAGTCAAATCAAGGGTTACGAACAAGTAAATTAGATTTCTATGCATTAGAGTCAAAATCGTGCGAGTGTTGATTTGTGCATCAAAGTATTCTCGAAAGTTAACACGATACATGCAAAATGAACTATGTATACAAAAACAATAAATAGCAATTGTTCTTGCATGTATAGTTTTTGCTTCACCTAACAACCATCAATCCAATGAAGTTTTGATTCTAAAGCCTTTAAAACACACTCTTAAACTATTTTAAACGAATGCAAGTATAATAATCTAAAAATCACACTAAAAAGCCATAAATAAAACAATTGTATACATACTTTAACCAAAAAAACCCGACAACGCCATCACCCAATTTGCTAACAAATCGATAAACCGTGCCAAATGATAACGAAATCACACTATCCCCATCTTTCACACACTTGCCTACAATATGCTCTAAAACGATTACAAATGACAACTTTTGATCTATAAAATCATTGTTGAGCATCGAGGCAACAATAGAAGTTGCAAAGGACACAGAATGAACTCGTATACACTCAATGGAATTGAGAATCATTTATAAATTAGGATTAAAAGTAGTAACACGTTATAATGAAACATAATGTGTGATCAATAAATGTGAAGTCAAATCAAGGGCACACGAACAAGTAAATTAGATTTCTATGCATTAGAGTCAAAATCGTACGAGTGTTGATTTGTGCATCAAAGTATTCTCGAAAGTTTAACACAATTCATACAAAATGAACTACGTATACAAAAACAATAAATAGCAATTGTTCTTGCATGGATAGTTTTTGCTTCACCTAACAACTATCAATCCAATGAGTTTTGATTCTAAAGCCTTCTAAACACACTCTTGAACTATTCTAAACAAATGCAAGTATAATAATCTATAAAATCACACTAAAAACCATAATTAAAACAATTGCATATATACTTTGAACGAAACAAAAACACACAACACCATCACAAATTTGCCTAACAAATAATCAACCCGTGCTAAATCATAACCAAATCACACTATCCCCATTTTTCAACACTCTTGCCTACAATATGCACTAAAACGATTACAAATGACAACTTTTGATCTATAAAATCATTGTTGAGCATCGAGGCAACAATAGAAGTTGCAAAGGACAAAGAATGAACTCGTACACTCAATGAATTGAGGATCAATTTATAAATAGGATTAAAAGTAGTAACACGTTATAGATGAAACATAATGTGTGATCAATAAATGTGAAGTCAAATCAAGGGCTTACGAACAAGTAAATTAGATTTCTATGCGTTAGAGTCAAAATCGTGCGAGTGTTGATTTGTGCATCAAAGTATTCTCGAAAGCTTAACACGATACATGCAAAATGAACTATGTACAAAAACAATAAATAGCAATTGTTCTTGCATGTATAGTTTTTGCTTCACCTAACAACCGTAAATCCAATGAAGTTTTGATTCTAAAGCCTTCTAAACACACTCTTAACTATTTAAACGAATGCAAGTATAATAATCTATAAAATCACACTAAAAGCCATAAATAAAACAATTGTATACATACTTTAAACAAACAAAACCCGACAACGCCATCACACAATTTGCCTAACAAATCGATCAACCCGTGCCAAATGATAACGAAATCACACTATCCCCATCTTTCAACACACTTGCCTACAATATGCTCTAAAAATTACAAATGACAACTTTTGATCTATAAAATCATTGTTGAGCATCGAGGCAACAATAGAAGTTGCAAAGGACACAGAATGAACTCGTATACACTTAATGGAATTGAGAATCAATTTATAAATTAGGATTCAAAGTAGTAACATGTTATAAATGAAACATAATGTGAGATCAATAAATGTGAAGTCAAATCAAGGGCACACGAACAAGTAAATTAGATTTCCATGCCTTAGAGTCAAAATCGTACGAGTGTTGATTGTGCATCAAAGTATTCTCGAAAGCTTAACACGATACATGCAAAATGAACTACGTATACAAAAACAATAAATAGCAATTGTTCTTGCATGGATAGTTTTTGCTTCACCTAACAACCATCAATCCAATGAAGTTATGATTCTAAAGCCTTCTAAACACACTCTTGAACTATTCTAAACAAATGCAAGTATAATAATCTATAAAATCACACTAAAAACCATAAATAAAACAATTGCATATACTTTAAACGAAACAAAACCAGACAACACCATCACACAATTTGCCTAACAAATTAATCAACCGTGCCTAAATCATAACCAAATCACACTATCCCTATTTTTCAACACTCTTGCCTACAATATGCACTAAAACGATTACAAATGACAACTTTTGATCTATAAAATCATTGTTGAGCATTGAGGCAGCAATAGAAGTTGCAAAGAACAAAGAATGAACTCGTATACACTCAATGGAATTGAGGATCAATTTATAAATTAGGATTAAAAGTAGTAACACGTTATGATGAAACATAATGTGTGATCAATAAATGTGAAGTCAAATCAAGGGCTTACGAACAAGTAAATTAGATTTCTATGCGTTAGAGTCAAAATCGTGCGAGTGTTGATTTGTGCATCAAAGTATTCCCGAAAGCTTAACACGATACATGCAAAATGAACTATGTATACAAAAACAATAAATAGCAATTGTTCTTGCATGTATAGTTTTTGCTTCACCTAGCAACCATAAATCCAATAAAGTTTTGATTCTAAAGCCTTTAAAACACACTCTTAAACTATTTTAAACGAATGCAAGTATAATGATCTATAAAATCACACTAAAAGCCATAAATAAAACAATTGTATACATACTTTAAACAAAACAAAACCAGACAACGCCATCACCCAATTTGCCTAACAAATCGATCAACCCGTGCCAAATGATAACGAAATCACACTATCCCCATCTTTCAACACACTTGCCTACAATATGCTCTAAAACGATTACAAATGACAACTTTTGATCTATAAAATCATTGTTGAGCATCGAGGCAACAATAGAAGTTGCAAAGGACACAGAATGAACTCGTATACACTCAATGGAATTGAGAATCAATTTATAAATTAGGATTAAAAGTAGTAACATCATTGTTGAGCATCGAGGCAACAATAGAAGTTGCAAAGGACACAGAATGAACTCGTATACACTCAATGGAATTGAGAATCAATTTATAAATTAAAAGTAGTGAAGTCAAATCAAGGGCACACGAACAAGTAAATTAGATTTCTATGCATTAGAGTCAAAATCATGCGAGTGTTGATTTGTGCGTCAAAGTATTTCCAAAGTTTAACACAATACATACAAAATGAACTACGTATACAAAAACAATAAATAGCAATTGTTCTTGCGTGGATAGTTTTTGCTTCACCTAACAACCATCAATCCAATGAAGTTTTGATTCTAAAGCTTTCTAAACACACTCTTAAACTATTTAAACAAATGCAAGTATAATATCTATCGAATCACACTAAAAACAAAACAAAACAATTGTATATATATTAAACGTAACAAAACCTGACAACGCCATCACAATTTGCCTAACAAATCGATCAACCCGTGCCAAATCATAACCAAATCACACTATCCCCATTTTTCAACACTCTTGCCTACAATATGCACTAAAACGATTACAAATACAACTGTTGATCTATAAAATCATTGTTAGCATCGAGGCAACAATAGAAGTTGCAAAGGACAAAGAATGAACTCGTATACACTCAATGGAATTGAGGATCAATTTATAAATTAGGATTAAAAGTAGTAACATGTTATAGATGGAACATAATGTGTGATCAATAAATGTGAAGTCAAATCAAAGGCACACGAACAAGTAAATTAGATTTCTATGCGTTAGAGTCAAAATCGTGCGAGTGTTGATTTGTGCATCAAAGTATTCTCGAAAGCTTAACACGATACATGCGAAATGAACTACGTATACAAAAACAATAAATAGCAATTGTTCTTGCATGGATAGTTTTTGCTTCACCTAACAACTATCAATCCAATGAAGTTTTGATTTTAAAGCCTTCTAAACACACTCTTGAACTATTCTAAACAAATGCAAGTATAATAATCTATAAAATCACACTAAAAACCATAATTAAAACAATTGCATATATACTTTGAACGAAACAAAACCACACAACACCATCACACAATTTGCCTAACAAATTAATCAACCCGTGCTAAATCATAACCAAATCACACTATCCCCATTTTTCAACACTCTTGCCTACAATATGCACTAAAATAATTACAAATGACAACTTTTGATCTATAAAATCATTGTTGAGCATCGAGGCAACAATAGAAGTTGCAAAGGACAAAGAATGAACTCGTATACACTCAATGGAATTGAGGATCAATTTATAAATTAGGATTAAAAGTAGTAACACGTTATAGATGAAACATAATGTGTGATCAATAAATGTGAAGTCAAATCAAGGGCTTACGAACAAGTAAATTAGATTTCTATGCATTAGAGTCAAAATCGTGCGAGTGTTGATTTGTGCATCAAAGTATTCTCGAAAGTTTAACACGATACATGCAAAATGAACTATGTATACAAAAACAATAAATAGCAATTGTTCTTGCATGTATAGTTTTTGCTCCACCTAACAACCATAAATCCAATGAAGTTTTGATTCTAAAGCCTTTAAAACACACTCTTAAACTATTTTAAACGAATGCAAGTATAATAATCTATAAAATCACACTAAAAGCCATAAATAAAACAATTGTATACATACTTTAAACAAACAAAACCGACAACGCCATCACCCAATTTGCTAACAAATCGATCAACCCGTGCCAAATGATAACGAAATCACACTATCCCCATCTTTCAACACACTTGCCTACAATATGCTCTAAAACGATTACAAATGACAACTTTTGATCTATAAAATCATTGTTGAGCATCGAGGCAACAATAGAAGTTGCAAAGGACACAGAATGAACTCGTATACACTCAATGGAATTGAGAATCAATTTATAAATTAGGATTAAAAGTAGTAACACGTTATAAATGAAACATAATGTGTGATCAATAAATGTGAAGTCAAATCAAGGGCACACGAACAAGTAAATTAGATTTCTATGCATTAGAGTCAAAATCGTACGAGTGTTGATTTGTGCATCAAAGTATTCTCGAAAGTTTAACACAATCATACAAATGAACTACGTATACAAAAACAATAAATAGCAATTGTTCTTGCATGGATAGTTTTTGCTTCACCTAACAACTATCAATCCAATGAAGTTTTGATTCTAAAGCCTTCTAAACACACTCTTGAACTATTCTAAACAAATGCAAGTATAATAATCTATAAAATCACACTAAAACCATAATTAAAACAATTGCATATATACTTTGAACGAACAAAACCACACAACACCATCACACAATTTGCCTAACAAATTAATCAACCCGTGCTAAATCATAACCAAATCACACTATCCCCATTTTTCAACACTCTTGCCTACAATATGCACTAAAATGATTACAAATGACAACTTTTGATCTATAAAATCATTGTTGAGCATCGAGGCAACAATAGAAGTTGCAAAGGACAAAGAATGAACTCGTATACACTCAATTGAATTGAGGATCAATTTATAAATTAGGATTAAAAGTAGTAACACGTTATAGATGAAACATAATGTGTGATCAATAAATGTGAAGTCAAATCAAGGGCTTACGAACAAGTAAATTAGATTTCTATGCGTTAGAGTCAAAATCGTGCGAGTGTTGATTTGTGGATCAAAGTATTCTCGAAAGCTTAACACGATACATGCAAAATGAACTATGTATACAAAAACAATAAATAGCAATTGTTCTTGCATGTATAGTTTTTGCTTCACCTAACAACCGTAAATCCAATGAAGTTTTGATTCTAAAGCCTTTAAAACACACTCTTAAACTATTTTAAACGAATGCAAGTATAATAATCTATAAAATCACACTAAAAGCCATAAATAAAACAATTGTATACATACTTTAAACAAAACAAAACCCGACAACGCCATCACCCAATTTGCCTAACAAATCGATCAACCCGTGCCAAATGATAACGAAATCACACTATCCCCATCTTTCAACACACTTGCCTACAATATGCTCTAAAACAATTACAAATGACAACTTTTGATCTATAAAATCATTGTTGAGCATCGAGGCAACAATAGAAGTTGCAAAGGACACAGAATGAACTCGTATACACTTAATGGAATTGAGAATCAATTTATAAATTAGGATTCAAAGTAGTAACATGTTATAAATGAAACATAATGTGAGATCAATAAATGTGAAGTCAAATCAAGGGCACACGAACAAGTAAATTAGATTTCCATGCCTTAGAGTCAAAATCGTACGAGTGTTGATTTGTGCATCAAAGTATTCTCGAAAGCTTAACACGATACATGCAAAATGAACTACGTATACAAAAACAATAAATAGCAATTGTTCTTGCATGGATAGTTTTTGCTTCACCTAACAACCATCAATCCAATGAAGTTATGATTCTAAAGCCTTCTAAACACACTCTTGAACTATTCTAAACAAATGCAAGTATAATAATCTATAAAATCACACTAAAAACCATAAATAAAACAATTGCATATATACTTTAAACGAAACAAAACCAGACAACACCATCACACAATTTGCCTAACAAATTAATCAACCCGTGCTAAATCATAACCAAATCACACTATCCCTATTTTTCAACACTCTTGCCTACAATATGCACTAAAACGATTACAAATGACAACTTTTGATCTATAAAATCATTGTTGAGCATTGAGGCAGCAATAGAAGTTGCAAAGAACAAAGAATGAACTCGTATACACTCAATGGAATTGAGGATCAATTTATAAATTAGGATTAAAAGTAGTAACACGTTATTGATGAAACATAATGTGTGATCAATAAATGTGAAGTCAAATCAAGGGCTTACGAACAAGTAAATTAGATTTCTATGCGTTAGAGTCAAAATCGTGCGAGTGTTGATTTGTGCATCAAAGTATTCCCGAAAGCTTAACACGATACATGCAAAATGAACTATGTATACAAAAACAATAAATAGCAATTGTTCTTGCATGTATAGTTTTTGCTTCACCTAGCAACCATAAATCCAATAAAGTTTTGATTCTAAAGCCTTTAAAACACACTCTTAAACTATTTTAAACGAATGCAAGTATAATGATCTATAAAATCACACTAAAAGCCATAAATAAAACAATTGTATACATACTTTAAACAAAACAAAACCAGACAACGCCATCACCCAATTTGCCTAACAAATCGATCAACCCGTGCCAAATGATAACGAAATCACACTATCCCCATCTTTCAACACACTTGCCTACAATATGCTCTAAAACGATTACAAATGACAACTTTTGATCTATAAAATCATTGTTGAGCATCGAGGCAACAATAGAAGTTGCAAAGGACACAGAATGAACTCGTATACACTCAATGGAATTGAGAATCAATTTATAAATTAGGATTAAAAGTAGTAACACGTTAAAGATGAAACATAATTTGTGATCAATAAATGTGAAGTCAAATCAAGGGCACACGAACAAGTAAATTAGATTTCTATGCATTAGAGTCAAAATCATGCGAGTGTTGATTTGTGCGTCAAAGTATTCTCCAAAGTTTAACACAATACATACAAAATGAACTACGTATACAAAAACAATAAATAGCAATTGTTCTTGCGTGGATAGTTTTTGCTTCACCTAACAACCATCAATCCAATGAAGTTTTGATTCTAAAGCTTTCTAAACACACTCTTAAACTATTTTAAACAAATGCAAGTATAATGATCTATCGAATCACACTAAAAACCATAAACAAAACAATTGTATATATACTTTAAACGTAACAAAACCTGACAACGCCATCACATAATTTGCCTAACAAATCGATCAACCCGTGCCAAATCATAACCAAATCACACTATCCCCATTTTTCAACACTCTTGCCTACAATATGCACTAAAACGATTACAAATAACAACTGTTGATCTATAAAATCATTGTTAAGCATCGAGGCAACAATAGAAGTTGCAAAGGACAAAGAATGAACTCGTATACACTCAATGGAATTGAGGATCAATTTATAAATTAGGATTAAAAGTAGTAACATGTTATAGATGAAACATAATGTGTGATCAATAAATGTGAAGTCAAATCAAAGGCACACGAACAAGTAAATTAGATTTCTATGCGTTAGAGTCAAAATCGTGCGAGTGTTGATTTGTGCATCAAAGTATTCTCGAAAGCTTAACACGATACATGCGAAATGAACTACGTATACAAAAACAATAAATAGCAATTGTTCTTGCATGGATAGTTTTTGCTTCACCTAACAACTATCAATCCAATGAAGTTTTGATTTTAAAGCCTTCTAAACACACTCTTGAACTATTCTAAACAAATGCAAGTATAATAATCTATAAAATCACACTAAAAACCATAATTAAAACAATTGCATATATACTTTGAACGAAACAAAACCACACAACACCATCACACAATTTGCCTAACAAATTAATCAACCCGTGCTAAATCATAACCAAATCACACTATCCCCATTTTTCAACACTCTTGCCTACAATATGCACTAAAATAATTACAAATGACAACTTTTGATCTATAAAATCATTGTTGAGCATCGAGGCAACAATAGAAGTTGCAAAGGACAAAGAATGAACTCGTATACACTCAATGGAATTGAGGATCAATTTATAAATTAGGATTAAAAGTAGTAACACGTTATAGATGAAACATAATGTGTGATCAATAAATGTGAAGTCAAATCAAGGGCTTACGAACAAGTAAATTAGATTTCTATGCGTTAGAGTCAAAATCGTGCGAGTGTTGATTTGTGCATCAAAGTATTCTCGAAAGTTTAACACGATACATGCAAAATGAACTATGTATACAAAAACAATAAATAGCAATTGTTCTTGCATGTATAGTTTTTGCTTCACCTAACAACCATAAATCCAATGAAGTTTTGATTCTAAAGCCTTTAAAACACACTCTTAAACTATTTTAAACGAATGCAAGTATAATAATCTATAAAATCACACTAAAAGCCATAAATAAAACAATTGTATACATACTTTAAACAAAACAAAACCCGACAACGCCATCACCCAATTTGCTAACAAATCGATCAACCCGTGCCAAATGATAACGAAATCACACTATCCCCATCTTTCAACACACTTGCCTACAATATGCTCTAAAACGATTACAAATGACAACTTTTGATCTATAAAATCATTGTTGAGCATCGAGGCAACAATAGAAGTTGCAAAGGACACAGAATGAACTCGTATACACTCAATGGAATTGAGAATCAATTTATAAATTAGGATTAAAGTAGTAACACGTTATAAATGAAACATAATGTGTGATCAATAAATGTGAAGTCAAATCAAGGGCACACGAACAAGTAAATTAGATTTCTATGCATTAGAGTCAAAATCGTACGAGTGTTGATTTGTGCATCAAAGTATTCTCGAAAGTTTAACACAATTCATACAAAATGAACTACGTATACAAAAACAATAAATAGCAATTGTTCTTGCATGGATAGTTTTTGCTTCACCTAACAACTATCAATCCAATGAAGTTTTGATTCTAAAGCCTTCTAAACACACTCTTGAACTATTCTAAACAAATGCAAGTATAATAATCTATAAAATCACACTAAAAACCATAATTAAAACAATTGCATATATACTTTGAACGAAACAAAACCACACAACACCATCACCCAATTTGCCTAACAAATCGATCAACCCGTGCCAAATGATAACGAAATCACACTATCCCCATCTTTCAACACACTTGCCTACAATATGCTCTAAAACGATTACAAATGACAACTTTTGATCTATAAAATCATTGTTGAGCATCGAGGCAACAATAGAAGTTGCAAAGGACACAGAATGAACTCGTATACACTCAATGCAATTGAGAATCAATTTATAAATTAGGATTAAAAGTAGTAACACGTTAAAGATGAAACATAATTTGTGATCAATAAATGTGAAGTCAAATCAAGGGCACACGAACAAGTAAATTAGATTTCTATGCATTAGAGTCAAAATCATGCGAGTGTTGATTTGTGCGTCAAAGTATTCTCCAAAGTTTAACACAATACATACAAAATGAACTACGTATACAAAAACAATAAATAGCAATTGTTCTTGCGTGGATAGTTTTTGCTTCACCTAACAACCATCAATCCAATGAAGTTTTGATTCTAAAGCTTTCTAAACACACTCTTAAACTATTTTAAACAAATGCAAGTATAATGATCTATCGAATCACACTAAAAACCATAAACAAAACAATTGTATATATACTTTAAACGTAACAAAACCTGACAACGCCATTACATAATTTGCCTAACAAATCGATCAACCCGTGCCAAATCATAACCAAATCACACTATCTCCATTTTTCAACACTCTTGCCTACAATATGCACTAAAACGATTACAAATAACAACTGTTGATCTATAAAATCATTGTTAAGCATCGAGGCAACAATAGAAGTTGCAAAGGACAAAGAATGAACTCGTATACACTCAATGGAATTGAGGATCAATTTATAAATTAGGATTAAAAGTAGTAACATGTTATAGATGAAACATAATGTGTGATCAATAAATGTGAAGTCAAATCAAAGGCACACGAACAAGTAAATTAGATTTCTATGCGTTAGAGTCAAAATCGTGCGAGTGTTGATTTGTGCATCAAAGTATTCTCGAAAGCTTAACACGATACATGCGAAATGAACTACGTATACAAAAACAATAAATAGCAATTGTTCTTGCATGGATAGTTTTTGCTTCACCTAACAACTATCAATCCAATGAAGTTTTGATTTTAAAGCCTTCTAAACACACTCTTGAACTATTCTAAACAAATGCAAGTATAATAATCTATAAAATCACACTAAAAACCATACTTAAAACAATTGCATATATACTTTGAACGAAACAAAACCACACAACACCATCACACAATTTGCCTAACAAATTAATCAACCCGTGCTAAATCATAACCAAATCACACTATCCCCATTTTTAAACACTCTTGCCCACAATATGCACTAAAATAATTACAAATGACAACTTTTGATCTATAAAATCATTGTTGAGCATCGAGGCAACAATAGAAGTTGCAAAGGACAAAGAATGAACTCGTATACACTCAATGGAATTGAGGATCAATTTATAAATTAGGATTAAAAGTAGTAACACGTTATAGATGAAACATAATGTGTGATCAATAAATGTGAAGTCAAATCAAGGGCTTACGAACAAGTAAATTAGATTTCTATGCGTTAGAGTCAAAATCGTGCGAGTGTTGATTTGTGCATCAAAGTATTCTCGAAAGTTTAACACGATACATGCAAAATGAACTATGTATACAAAAACAATAAATAGCAATTGTTCTTGCATGTATAGTTTTTGCTTCACCTAACAACCATAAATCCAATGAAGTTTTGATTCTAAAGCCTTTAAAACACACTCTTAAACTATTTTAAACGAATGCAAGTATAATAATCTATAAAATCACACTAAAAGCCATAAATAAAACAATTGTATACATACTTTAAACAAAACAAAACCCGACAACGCCATCACCCAATTTGCTAACAAATCGATCAACCCGTGCCAAATGATAACGAAATCACACTATCCCCATCTTTCAACACACTTGCCTACAATATGCTCTAAAACGATTACAAATGACAACTTTTGATCTATAAAATCATTGTTGAGCATCGAGGCAACAATAGAAGTTGCAAAGGACACAGAATGAACTCGTATACACTCAATGGAATTGAGAATCAATTTATAAATTAGGATTAAAAGTAGTAACACGTTATAAATGAAACATAATGTGTGATCAATAAATGTGAAGTCAAATCAAGGGCACACGAACAAGTAAATTAGATTTCTATGCATTAGAGTCAAAATCGTACGAGTGTTGATTTGTGCATCAAAGTATTCTCGAAAGTTTAACACAATTCATACAAAATGAACTACGTATACAAAAACAATAAATAGCAATTGTTCTTGCATGGATAGTTTTTGCTTCACCTAACAACTATCAATCCAATGAAGTTTTGATTCTAAAGCCTTCTAAACACACTCTTGAACTATTCTAAACAAATGCAAATATAATAATCTATAAAATCACACTAAAAACCATAATTAAAACAATTGCATATATACTTTGAACGAAACAAAACCACACAACACCATCACACAATTTGCCTAACAAATTAATCAACCCGTGCTAAATCATAACCAAATCACACTATCCCCATTTTTCAACACTCTTGCCTACAATATGCACTAAAATGATTACAAATGACAACTTTTGATCTATAAAATCATTGTTGAGCATCGAGGCAACAATAGAAGTTGCAAAGGACAAAGAATGAACTCGTATACACTCAATTGAATTGAGGATCAATTTATAAATTAGGATTAAAAGTAGTAACATGTTATAGATGAAACATAATGTGTGATCAATAAATGTGAAGTCAAATCAAGGGCTTACGAACAAGTAAATTAGATTTCTATGCGTTAGAGTCAAAATCGTGCGAGTGTTGATTTGTGCATCAAAGTATTCTCGAAAGTTTAACACGATACATGCAAAATGAACTATGTATACAAAAACAATAAATAGCAATTGTTCTTGCATGCATAGTTTTTGCTTCACCTAACAACCATAAATCCAATGAAGTTTTGATTCTAAAGCCTTTAAAACACACTCTTAAACTATTTTAAACGAATGCAAGTATAATAATCTATAAAATCACACTAAAAGCCATAAATAAAACAATTGTATACATACTTTAAACAAAACAAAACCCGACAACGCCATCACCCAATTTGCCTAACAAATCGATCAACCCGTGCCAAATGATAACGAAATCACACTATCCCCATCTTTCAACACACTTGCCTACAATATTCTCTAAAACGATTACAAATGACAACTTTTGATCTATAAAATCATTGTTGAGCATCGAGGCAACAATAGAAGTTGCAAAGGACACAGAATGAACTCGTATACACTCAATGGAATTGAGAATCAATTTATAAATTAGGATTCAAAGTAGTAACATGTTATAAATGAAACATAATGTGTGATCAATAAATGTGAAGTCAAATCAAGGGCACACGAACAAGTAAATTAGATTTCTATGCCTTAGAGTCAAAATCGTACGAGTGTTGATTTGTGCATCAAAGTATTCTCGAAAGCTTAACACGATACATGCAAAATGAACTACGTATACAAAAACAATAAATAGCAATTGTTCTTGCATGGATAGTTTTTGCTTCACCTAACAACCATCAATCCAATGAAGTTATGATTCTAAAGCCTTCTAAACACACTCTTGAACTATTCTAAGCAAATGCAAGTATAATAATCTATAAAATCACACTAAAAACCATAAATAAAACAATTGCATATATACTTTAAACGAAACAAAACCAGACAACACCATCACACAATTTGCCTAACAAATTAATCAACCCGTGCTAAATCATAACCAAATCACACTATCCCTATTTTTCAACCCTCTTGCCTACAATATGCACTAAAACGATTACAAATGACAACTTTTGATCTATAAAATCATTGTTGAGCATTGAGGCAGCAATAGAAGTTGCAAAGAACAAAGAATGAACTCGTATACACTCAATGGAATTTAGAATCAATTTATAAATTAGGATTAAAAGTAGTAACACGTTAAAGATGAAACATAATTTGTGATCAATAAATGTGAAGTCAAATCAAGGGCACACGAACAAGTAAATTAGATTTCTATGCATTAGAGTCAAAATCATGCGAGTGTTGATTTGTGCGTCAAAGTATTCTCCAAAGTTTAACACAATACATACAAAATGAACTACGTATACAAAAACAATAAATAGCAATTGTTCTTGCGTCGATAGTTTTTGCTTCACCTAACAACCATCAATCCAATGAAGTTTTGATTCTAAAGCTTTCTAAACACACTCTTAAACTATTTTAAACAAATGCAAGTATAATGATCTATCGAATCACACTAAAAACCATAAACAAAACAATTGTATATATACTTTAAACGTAACAAAACCTGACAACGCCATCACATAATTTGCCTAACAAATCGATCAACCCGTGCCAAATCATAACCAAATCACACTATCCCCATTTTTCAACACTCTTGCCTACAATATGCACTAAAACGATTACAAATGACAACTTTTGATCTATAAAATCATTGTTAAGCATCTAGGCAACAATAGAAGTTGCAAAGGACAAAGAATGAACTCGTATACACTCAATGGAATTGAGGATCAAATTATAAATTAGGATTAAAAGTAGTAACATGTTATAGATGAAACATAACGTGTGATCAATAAATGTGAAGTCAAATCAAGGGCACACGAACAAGTAAATTAGATTTCTATGCGTTAGAGTCAAAATCGTGCGAGTGTTGATTTGTGCATCAAAGTATTCTCGAAAGCTTAACACGATACATGCGAAATGAACTACGTATACAAAAACAATAAATAGCAATTGTTCTTGCATGTGTAGTTTTTGCTTCACCTAACAACCATCAATCCAATGAAGTTTTGATTCTAAAGCCTTTCAAACACACTTTTAAACTATTTTAAACGAATGCAAGTATAATGATCTATAAAATCACACTAAAAGCCATAAATAAAACAATTGTATACATACTTTAAACAAAACAAAACCCGACAACGCCATCACCCAATTTGCCTAACAAATCGATCAACCCGTGCCAAATGATAACGAAATCACACTATCCCCATCTTTCAACACTCTTGCCTACAATATGCTCTAAAACGATTACAAATGACAACTTTTGATCTATAAAATCATTGTTGAGCATCGAGGCAACAATAGAAGTTGCAAAGGACACAGAATGAACTCGTATACACTCAATGGAATTGAGAATCAATTTATAAATTAGGATTAAAAGTAGTAACACGTTATAAATGAAACATAATGTGTGATCAATAAATGTGAAGTCAAATCAAGGGCACACGAAAAAGTAAATTAGATTTCTATGCATTAGAGTCAAAATCCTACGAGTGTTGATTTGTGCATTAAAGTATTCTCGAAAGTTTAACACAATTCATTCAAAATGAACTACGTATACAAAAATAATAAATAGCAATTGTTCTTGCATGGATAGTTTTTGCTTCACCTAACAACCATCAATCCAATGAAGTTTTGATTCTAATGCCTTCTAAACACACTCTTGAACTATTCTAAACAAATGCAAGTAAAATAATCTATAAAATCACACTAAAAACCATAAATAAAACAATTGCATATATACTTTAAACGAAACAAAACCAGACAACACCATCACACAATTTGCTTAACAAATTAATCAACCCGTGCCAAATCATAACCAAATCACACTATCCCTATTTTTCAACACTCTTGCCTACAATATGCACTAAAACGATTACAAATGACAACTTTTGATCTATAAAATCATTGTTGAGCATCGAGGCAACAATAGAAGTTGCAAAGGACACAGAATGAACTCGTATACACTCAATGGAATCGAGAATCAATTTATAAATTAGGATTAAAAGTAGTAACACGTTATAAATGAAACATAATGTGTGATCAATAAATGTGAAGTCAAATCAAGGGCATACGAAAAAGTAAATTAGATTTCTATGCATTAGAGTCAAAATCCTACGAGTGTTGATTTGTGCATCTAAGTATTCTCGAAAGTTTAACACAATTCATACAAAATGAACTACGTATACAAAAATAATAAATAGCAATTGTTCTTGCATGGATAGTTTTTGCTTCACCTAACAACCATCAATCCAATGAAGTTTTGATTCTAAAGCCTTTCAAACACACTCTTAAACTATTTTAAACGAATGCAAGTATAATGATCTATAAAATCACACTAAAAGCCATGAATAAAACAATTGTATACATACTTTAAACAAAACAAAACCCGACAACGCCATCACCCAATTTGCCTAACAAATCGATCAACCCGTGCCAAATGATAACGAAATCAAACTATCCCCATCTTTCAACACTCTTGCCTACAATATGCTCTAAAACGATTACCAATGACAACTTTTGATCTATAAAATCATTGTTGAGCATCGAGGCAACAATAGAAGTTGCAAAGGACACAGAATGAACTCGTATACACTCAATGGAATTGAGAATCAATTTATAAATCAGGATGAAAAGTAGTAACACGTTATAGATGAAACATAATGTGTGATCAATAAATGTGAAGTCAAATCAAGGGCACACGAACAAGTAAATTAGATTTCTATGCGTTAGAGTCAAAATCGTGCGAGTGTTGATTTGTGCATCAAAGTATTCTCGAAAGCTTAACACGATACATGCAAAATGAACTACGTATACAAAAACAATAAATAGCAATTGTTCTTGCATGTATAGTTTTTGCTTCACCTAACAACCATCAATCCAATGAAGTTTTGATTCTAAAGCCTTTCAAACACATTCTTAAACTATTTTAAACGAATGCAAGTATAATGATCTATAAAATCACACTAAAAGCCATAAATAAAACAATTTTATACATACTTTAAACAAAACAAAACCCGACAACGCCATCACCCAATTTGCCTAACAAATCGATCAACCCGTGCCAAATGATAACGAAATCACACTATCCCCATCTTTCAACACTCTTGCCTACAATATGCTCTAAAACGATTACAAATGACAACTTTTGATCTATAAAATCATTGTTGAGCATCGAGGCAACAATAGAAGTTGCAAAGGACACAGAATGAACTCGTATACACTCAATGGAGTTGAGAATCAATTTATAAATTAGGATTAAAAGTAGTAACACGTTATAAATGAAACATAATGTGTGATCAATAAATGTGAAGTCAAATCAAGGGCACACGAAAAAGTAAATTAGATTTCTATGCATTAGAGTCAAAATCCTACGAGGGTTGATTTGTGCATCAAATTATTCTCGAAAGTTTAACACAATTCATACAAAATGAACTACGTATACAAAAATAATAAATAGCAGTTGTTCTTGCATTGATAGTTTTTGCTTCACCTAACAACCATCAATCCAATGAAGTTTTGATTCTAAAGCCTTCTAAACACACTCTTGAACTATTCTAAACAAATACAAGTAAAATAATCTATAAAATCACACTAAAAACCATAAATAAAACAATTGCATATATACTTTAAACGAAACAAAACAAGACAAAACCATCACACAATTTGCTTAACAAATTAATCAACCCGTGCCAAATCATAACCAAATCACACTATCCCTGTTTTTCAACACTCTTGCCTACAATATGCACTAAAACGATTACAAATGACAACTTTTGATCTATAAAATCATTGTTGAGCATCGAGGCAACAATAGAAGTTGCAAAGGACACAGAATGAACTCGTATACACTCAATGGAATTGTGAATCAATTTATAAATTAGGTTTAAAAGTAGTAACACGTTATAAATGAAACATACTGTGTGATCAATAAATGTGAAGTCAAATCAAGGGCACACGAAAAAGTAAATTAGATTTCTATGCATTAGAGTCAAAATCCTACGAGTGTTGATTTGTGCATCAAAGTATTCTCGAAAGTTTAACACAATTCATACAAAATGAACTACGTATACAAAAATAATAAATAGCAGTTGTTCTTGCATTGATAGTTTTTGCTTCACCTAACAACCATCAATCCAATGAAGTTTTGATTCTAAAGCCTTCTAAACACACTCTTGAACTATTCTAAACAAATACAAGTAAAATAATCTATAAAATCACACTAAAAACCATAAATAAAACAATTGCATATATACTTTAAACGAAACAAAACAAGACAAAACCATCACACAATTTGCTTAACAAATTAATCAACCCGTGCCAAATCATAACCAAATCACACTATCCCTGTTTTTCAACACTCTTGCCTACAATATGCACTAAAACGATTACAAATGACAACTTTTGATCTATAAAATCATTGTTGAGCATCGAGGCAACAATAGAAGTTGCAAAGGACACAGAATGAACTCGTATACACTCAATGGAATTGTGAATCAATTTATAAATTAGGTTTAAAAGTAGTAACACGTTATAAATGAAACATACTGTGTGATCAATAAATGTGAAGTCAAATCAAGGGCACACGAAAAAGTAAATTAGATTTCTATGCATTAGAGTCAAAATCCTACGAGTGTTGATTTGTGCATCAAAGTATTCTCGAAAGTTTAACACAATTCATACAAAATGAACTACGTATACAAAAATAATAAATAGCAATTGTTCTTGCATGGATAGTTTTTGCTTCACCTAACAACCATCAATCCAATGAAGTTTTGATTCTAAAGCCTTCTTAACACACTCTTGAACTATTCTAAACAAATGCAAGTAAAATAATCTATAAAATCACACTAAAAACCATAAATAAAACAATTGCATATATACTTTAAACGAAACAAAACCAGACAACACCATCACACAATTTGCCTAACAAATTAATCAACCCGTGCCAAATCATAACCAAATCACACTATCCCCATTTTTCAACACTCTTGCCTACAATATGCACTAAAACGATTACAAATGACAACTTTTGATCCAGAAAATCATTGTTGAGCATCGAGGCAGCAATAGAAGTTGCAATGGACAAAGAATGAACTCGTATACACTCAATGGAATTTAGAATCAATTTATAAATTAGGATTAAAAGTAGTAACACGTTAAAGATGAAACGTATTGTGTGATCAATAAATGTGAAGTCAAATCAAGGGCACACGAACAAGTAAATTAGATTTCTATGCATTAGAGTCAAAATCGTGCGAGTGTTGATTTGTGCATCAAAGTATTCTCGAAAGTTTAACACAATGCATACAAAATGAACTACGTATACAAAAACAATAAATGGCAATTGTTCTAGCGTGGATAGTTTTTGCTTCACCTAACAGCCATCAATCCAATGATGTTTTGATTCTAAAGCCTTCTAAACACACTCTTGAACAATTTTAAACAAATGCAAGTATAATAATCTATAAAATCACACTAAAAACCATAAATAAAACAATTGCATATATACTTTAAACGAAACAAAACCCGACAACGCCATCACACAATCTGCCTAACAAATCGATCAACGCGTGCCAAAGCATAACAAAATCACACTATCCCCATGTTTCAACACTCTTGCCTACAATATGCACTAAAACGATTACAAGTGACAACTTTTGATCTACGAAATCATTGTTGAGCATCGAGGCAACAATAGAAGTTGCAAAGGACAAAGAATGAACTCGTATACACTCAAAGGAATTGACAATCAATTTATAAATTAGGATTAAAAGTAGTAACACGTTAAAGATGAAACGTATTGTGTGATCAATAAATGTGAAGTCAAATCAAGGGCACACAAACAAGAAAATTAGATTTCTATGCATTAGAGTCAAAATCGTGCGAGTGTTGATTTGTGCATCAAAGTATTCTCGAAAGTTTAACACAATACATACAAAATGAACTACGTATACAAAAACAATAAATGGCAATTGTTCTAGCGTGGATAGTTTTTGCTTCACCTAACAGCCATCAATCCAATGATGTTTTGATTCTAAAGCCTTGTAAACACACTCTTGAACTATTTTAAACAAATGCAAGTATAATAATCTATAAAATCACACTAAAAACGATAAATAAAACAATTGCATATATACTTTAAACGAAACAAAACCCAACAACTCCATCACACAATCTGCCTAACAAATCGATCAACCCATGCCAAATCATAACAAAATCACACTATCCCCATGTTTCAACACTCTTGCCTACAATATGCACTAAAACGATTCCAAATGACAACTTTTGATCTACGAAACCATTGTTGAGCATCGAGGCAACAATAGAAGTTGCAAAGGACAAAGAATGAACTCGTATACACTCAATGGAATTGACAATCAATTTATAAATTAGGATTAAAAGTAGTAACACGTTAAAGATGAAACGTAATGTGTCATCAATAAATGTGAAGTCAAATCAAGGGCACACAAACAAAAATTAGATTTCTATGCATTAGAGTCAAAATCGTGCGAGTGTTGATTTGTGCATCAAAGTATTCTCGAAAGTTTAACACAATACATACAAAATGAACTACGTATACAAAAACAATAAATGGCAATTGTTCTAGCGTGGATAGTTTTTGCTTCACCTAACAGCCATCAATCCAATGATGTTTTGATTCTAAAGCCTTCTAAACACACTCTTAAACTATTTTAAACAAATGCAAGTATAATAATCTATAAAATCACACTAAAAACCATAAATAAAACAATTGCATATACACTTTAAACGAAACAAAACCCGACAACTCAATCACACAATCTGCCTAACAAATCGATCAACCCGTGTCAAATCATAACAAAATCACACTATCCCCATGTTTTAACACTCTTGCCTACAATATGCACTAAAACGATTACAAATGACGACTTTTGATCTACGAAACCATTGTTGAGCATCGAGGCAACAATAGAAGTTGCAAAGGACAAAGAATGAACTCGTATACACTTAATGGAATTGACAATCAATTTAAATTAGGATTAAAAGTAGTAACACGTTAAAGATGAAACGTAATGTGTGATCAATAAATGTGAAGTCAATTCAAGGGCACACAAACAAGAAAATTAGATTTCTATGCATTAGAGTCAAAATCATGCGAGTGTTGATTTGTGCATCAAAGTATTCTCGAAAGTTTAACACAATACATACAAAATGAACTACGTATACAAAAACAATAAATGGCAATTGTTCTAGCGTGGATAGTTTTTGCTTCACCTAACAGCCATCAATCCAATGATGTTTTGATTCTAAAGCCTTCTAAACATACTCTTCAACTATTTTAAACAAATGCAAGTATAATAATCTATAAAATCACACTAAAAACCATAAATAAAACAATTGCATATATACTTTAAACGAAACAAAACCCGACAACTCCATCACACAATCTGCCTAACAAATCGATCAACCCGTGTCAAATCATAACAAAATCACACTATCCCCATGTTTCAACACTCTTGCCTACAGTATGCACTAAAACGATTACAAATGACAACTTTTGATCTACGAAACCATTGTTGAGCATCGAGGCAACAATAGAAGTTGCAAAGGACAAAGAATGAACTCGTATACACCCAATGGAATTGACAATCAATTTATAAATTAGGATTAAAAGTAGTAACACGTTAAAGATGAAACGTAATGTGTGATCAATAAATGTGAAGTCAATTCAAGGGCACACAAACAAGAAAATTAGATTTCTATGCATTAGAGTCAAAATCATGCGAGTGTTGATTTGTGCATCAAAGTATTCTCGAAAGTTTAACACAATACATACAAAATGAACTACGTATACAAAAACAATAAATGGCAATTGTTCTAGCGTGGATAGTTTTTGCTTCACCTAACAGCCATCAATCCAATGATGTTTTTGATTCTAAAGCCTTCTAAACACACTCTTGAACTATTTTAAACAAATGCAAGTATAAAAATCTATAAAATCACACTAAAAACCATAAATAAAACAATTGCATACATACTTTAAACGAAACAAAACCCGACAACGCCATCACACAATCTGCCAAACAAATCGATCAACCCGTGCCAAATCATAACCAAATCACACTATCCCCTTGTTTCAACACTCTTGCCAACAATATGCACTAAAACGATTACAAATGACAACTTTTGATCTATAAAATCATTGTTGAGCATCGAGGCAACAATAGAAGTTGCAAAGGACACAGAATGAACTCGTATAAACTCAATGGAATTGAGAATCAATTTATAAATTAGGATTAAAAGTAGTAACACGTTATAAATGAAACATACTGTGTGATCAATAAATGTGAAGTCAAATCAAGGGCACACGAAAAAGTAAATTAGATTTCTATGCATTAGAGTCAAAATCCTACGAGTGTTGATTTGTGCATCAAAGTATTCTCGAAAGTTTAACACAATTCATACAAAATGAACTACGTATACAAAAATAATAAATAGTAATTGTTCTTGCATGGATAGTTTTTGCTTCACCAAACAACCATCAATCCAATGAAGTTTTGACTCTTGAACTATTCTAAACAAATGCAAGTAAAATAATCTATAAAATCACACTAAAAACCATAAATAAAATAATTGCATATATACTTTAAACGAAACAAAACCAGACAACACCAACACACAATTTGCCTAACAAATTAATCAACCCGTGCCAAATCATAACCAAATCACACTATCCGTATTTTTCAACACTCTTGCCTACAATATGCACTAAAACGATTACAAATGACAACTTTTGATCCAGAAAATCATTGTTGAGCATCGAGGCAGCAATAGAAGTTGCAAAGGACAAAGAATGAACTCGTATACACTCAATGGAATTTAGAATCAATTTATAAATTAGGATTAAAAGTAGTAACACGTTAAAGATGAAACGTATTGTGTGATCAATAAATGTGAAGTCAAATCAAGGGCACACGAACAAGTAAATTAGATTTCTATGCATTAGAGTCAAAATCGTGCGAGTGTTGATTTGTGCATCAAAGTATTCTCGAAAGTTTAACACAATGCATACAAAATGAACTACGTATACAAAAACAATAAATGGCAATTGTTCTAGCGTGGATAGTTTTTGCTTCACCTAACAGCCATCAATCCAATGATGTTTTGATTCTAAAGCCTTCTAAACACACTCTTGGATAATTTTAAACAAATGCAAGCATAATAATCTATAAAATCACACTAAAAACCATAAATAAAACAATTGCATATATACTTTAAACGAAACAAAACCCGACAACGCCATCACACAATCTGCCTAACAAATCGATCAACCCGTGCCAAAGCATTACAAAATCACACTATTCCCATGTTTCAACACTCTTGCCTACAATATGCACTAAAATGATTACAAATGACAACTTTTGATCTACGACATCATTGTTGAGCATCGAGGCAACAATAGAAGTTGCAAAGGACAAAGAATGAACTCGTATACACTTAATGGAATTGACAATCAATTTATAAATTAGGATTAAAAGTAGTAACACGTTAAAGATGAAACGTAATGTGTGATCAATAAATGTGAAGTCAATTCAAGGGCACACAAACAAGAAAATTAGATTTCTATGCATTAGAGTCAAAATCATGCGAGTGTTGATTTGTGCATCAAAGTATTCTCGAAAGTTTAACACAATACATACAAAATGAACTACGTATACAAAAACAATAAATGGCAATTGTTCTAGCGTGGATAGTTTTTGCTTCACCTAACAGCCATCAATCCAATGATGTTTTGATTCTAAAGCCTTCTAAACACACTCTTGAACTATTTTAAACAAATGCAAGTATAATAATCTATAAAATCACACTAAAAACCATAAATAAAACAATTGCATACATACTTTAAACGAAACAAAACCCGACAACGCCATCACACAATCTGCCTAACAAATCGATCAACCCGTGCCAAATCATAACCAAATCACACTATCCCCTTGTTTCAACACTCTTGCCAACAATATGCACTAAAACGATTACAAATGACAACTTTTGATCTACGAAATCATTGTTGAGCATCGAGGCAACAATAGAAGTTGCAAAGGACACAGAATGAACTCGTATAAACTAAATGGAATTGGGAATCAATTTATAAATTAGGATTAAAAGTAGTAACACGTTATAAATGAAACATACTGTGTGATCAATAAATGTGAAGTCAAATCAAGGGCACACGAAAAAGTAAATTAGATTTCTATGCATTAGAGTCAAAATCCTACGAGTGTTGATTTGTGCATCAAAGTATTCTCGAAAGTTTAACACAATTCATACAAAATGAACTACGTATACAAAAATAATAAATAGCAATTGTTCTTGCATGGATAGTTTTTGCTTCACCAAACAACCATCAATCCAATGAAGTTTTGATTCTAAAGCCTTCTTAACACACTCTTGAACTATTCTAAACAAATGCAAGTAAAATAATCTATAAAATCACACTAAAAACCATAAATAAAACAATTGCATATATACTTTAAACGAAACAAAACCAGACAACACCATCACACAATTTGCCTAACAAATTAATCAACCCGCGCCAAATCATAACCAAATCACACTATCCCCATTTTTCAACACTCTTGCCTACAATATGCACTAAAACGATTACAAATGACAACTTTTGATCCAGAAAATCATTGTTGAGCATCGAGGCAGCAATAGAAGTTGCAAAGGACAAAGAATGAACTCGTATACACTCAATGGAATTTAGAATCAATTTATAAATTAGGATTAAAAGTAGTAACACGTTAAAGATGAAACGTATTGTGTGATCAATAAATGTGAAGTCAAATCAAGGGCACACGAACAAGTAAATTAGATTTCTATGCATTAGAGTCAAAATCGTGCGAGTGTTGATTTGTGCATCAAAGTATTCTCGAAAGTTTAACACAATGCATACAAAATGAACTACGTATACAAAAACAATAAATGGCAATTGTTCTAGCGTGGATAGTTTTTGCTTCACCTAACAGCCATCAATCCAATGATGTTTTGATTCTAAAGCCTTCTAAACACACTCTTGAACAATTTTAAACAAATGCAAGCATAATAATCTATAAAATCACACTAAAAACCATAAATAAAACAATTGCATATATACTTTAAACGAAACAAAACCCGACAACGCCATCACACAATCTGCCTAACAAATCGATCAACCCGTGCCAAAGCATAACAAAATCACACTATCCCCATGTTTCAACACTCTTGCCTACAATATGCACTAAAACGATTACAAATGACAACTTTTGATCTACGAAATCATTGTTGAGCATCGAGGCAACAATAGAAGTTGCAAAGGACAAAGAATGAACTCGTATACACTTAATGGAATTGACAATCAATTTATAAATTAGGATTAAAAGTAGTAACACGTTAAAGATGAAACGTAATGTGTGATCAATAAATGTGAAGTCAATTCAAGGGCACACAAACAAGAAAATTAGATTTCTATGCATTAGAGTCAAAATCATGCGAGTGTTGATTTGTGCATCAAAGTATTCTCGAAAGTTTAACACAATACATACAAAATGAACTACGTATACAAAAACAATAAATGGCAATTGTTCTAGCGTGGATAGTTTTTGCTTCACCTAACAGCCATCAATCTAATGATGTTTTGATTCTAAAGCCTTCTAAACACACTCTTGAACTATTTTAAACAAATGCAAGTATAATAATCTATAAAATCACACTAAAAACCATAAATAAAACAATTGCATACATACTTTAAACGAAACAAAACCCGACAACGCTATCACACAATCTGCCTAACAAATCGATCAACCCGTGCCAAATCATAACCAAATCACACTATCCCCTTGTTTCAACACTCTTGCCAACAATATGCACTAAAACGATTACAAATGACAACTTTTGATCTATAAAATCATTGTTGAGCATCGAGGCAACAATAGAAGTTGCAAAGGACACAGAATGAACTCGTATAAACTCAATGGAATTGAGAATCAATTTATAAATTAGGATTAAAAGTAGTAACACGTTATAAATGAAACATACTGTGTGATCAATAAATGTGAAGTCAAATCAAGGGCACACGAAAAAGTAAATTAGATTTCTATGCATTAGAGTCAAAATCCTACGAGTGTTGATTTGTGCATCAAAGTATTCTCGAAAGTTTAACACAATTCATACAAAATGAACTACGTATACAAAAATAATAAATAGCAATTGTTCTTGCATGGATAGTTTTTGCTTCACCAAACAACCATCAATCCAATGAAGTTTTGATTCTAAAGCCTTCTTAACACACTCTTGAACTATTCTAAACAAATGCAAGTAAATAATCTATAAAATCACACTAAAAACCATAAATAAAACAATTGCATATATACTTTAAACGAAACAAAACCAGACAACACCATCACACAATTTGCCTAACAAATTAATCAACCCGTGCCAAATCATAACCAAATCACACTATCCCCATTTTTCAACACTCTTGCCTACAATATGCACTAAAACGATTACAAATGACAACTTTTGATCCAGAAAATCATTGTTGAGCATCGAGGCAGCAATAGAAGTTGCAAAGGACAAAGAATGAACTCGTATACACTCAATGGAATTTAGAATCAATTTATAAATTAGGATTAAAAGTAGTAACACGTTAAAGATGAAACGTAATGTGTGATCAATAAATGTGAAGTCAAATCAAGGGCACACGAACAAGTAAATTAGATTTCTATGCATTAGAGTCAAAATCGTGCGAGTGTTGATTTGTGCATCAAAGTATTCTCGAAAGTTTAACACAATGCATACAAAATGAACTACGTATACAAAAACAATAAATGGCAATTGTTCTAGCGTGGATAGTTTTTGCTTCACCTAACAGCCATCAATCCAATGATGTTTTGATTCTAAAGCCTTCTAAACACATTCTTGAACAATTTTAAACAAATGCAAGCATAATAATCTATAAAATCACACTAAAAACCATAAATAAAACAATTGCATATATACTTTAAACGAAACAAAACCCGACAACGCCATCACACAATCTGCCTAACAAATCGATCAACCCGTGCCAAAGCATAACAAAATCACACTATCCCCATGTTTCAACACTCTTGCCTAAAATATGCACTAAAACGATTACAAATGACAACTTTTGATCTACAAAATCATTGTTGAGCATCGAGGCAACAATAGAAGTTGCAAAGGACAAAGAATGAACTCGTATACACTTAATGGAATTGACAATCAATTTATAAATTAGGATTAAAAGTAGTAACACGTTAAAGATGAAATGTAATGTGTGATCAATAAATGTGAAGTCAATTCAAGGGCACACAAACAAGAAAATTAGATTTCTATGCATTAGAGTCAAAATCATGCGAGTGTTGATTTGTGCATCAAAGTATTCTCGAAAGTTTAACACAATACATACAAAATGAACTACGTATACAAAAACAATAAATGGCAATTGTTCTAGCGTGGATAGTTTTTGCTTCACCTAACAGCCATCAATCTAATGATGTTTTGATTCTAAAGCCTTCTAAACACACTCTTGAACTATTTTAAACAAATGCAAGTATAATAATCTATAAAATCACACTAAAAACCTTAAATAAAACAATTGCATACATACTTTAAACGAAACAAAACCCGACAACGCCATCACACAATCTGCCTAACAAATCGATCAACCAGTGCCAAATCATAACCAAATCACACAATCCCCTTGTTTCAACACTCTTGCCAACAATATGCACTAAAACGATTACAAATGACAACTTTTGATCTATAAAATCATTGTTGAGCATCGAGGCAACAATAGAAGTTGCAAAGGACACAGAATGAACTCGTATAAACTCAATGGAATTGAGAATCAATTTATAAATTAGGATTAAAAGTAGTAACACGTTATAAATGAAACATACTGTGTGATCAATAAATGTGAAGTCAAATCAAGGGCACACGAAAAAGTAAATTAGATTTCTATGCATTAGAGTCAAAATCCTACGAGTGTTGATTTGTGCATCAAAGTATTCTCGAAAGTTTAACACAATTCATCCAAAATGAACTACGTATACAAAAATAATAAATAGCAATTGTTCTTGCATGGATAGTTTTTGCTTCACCAAACAACCATCAATCCAATGAAGTTTTGATTCTAAAGCCTTCTTAACACACTCTTGAACTATTCTAAACAAATGCAAGTAAAATAATCTATAAAATCACCCTAAAAACCATAAATAAAACAATTGCATATATACTTTAAACGAAACAAAACAAAACAACACCATCACACAATTTGCCTAACAAATTAATCAACCCGTGCCAAATCATAACCAAATCACACTATCCCCATTTTTCAACACTCTTGCCTACAATATGCACTAAAACGATTACAAATGACAACTTTTGATCCAGAAAATCATTGTTGAGCATCGAGGCAGCAATAGAAGTTGCAAAGGACAAAGAATGAACTCGTATACACTCAATGGAATTTAGAATCAATTTATAAATTAGGATTAAAAGTAGTGACACGTTAAAGATGAAACGTATTGTGTGATCAATAAATGTGAAGTCAAATCAAGGGCACACGAACAAGTAAATTAGATTTCTATGCATTAGAGTCAAAATCGTGCGAGTGTTGATTTGTGCATCAAAGTATTCTCGAAAGTTTAACACAATGCATACAAAATGAACTACGTATACAAAAACAATAAATGGCAATTGTTCTAGCGTGGATAGTTTTTGCTTCACCTAACAGCCATCAATCCAATGATGTTTTGATTCTAAAGCCTTCTAAACACACTCTTGAACAATTTTAAACAAATGCAAGCATAATAATCTATAAAATCACACTAAAAACCATAAATAAAACAATTGCATATATACTTTAAACGAAACAAAACCCGACAACGCCATCACACAATCTGCCTAACAAATCGATCAACCCGTGCCAAAGCATAACAAAATCACACTATCCCCATGTTTCAACACTCTTGCCTACAATATGCACTAAAACGACTACAAATGACAACTTTTGATCTACGAAATCATTGTTGAGCATCGAGGCAACAATTGAAGTTGCAAAGGACAAAGAATGAACTCGTATACACTTAATGGAATTGACAATCAATTTATAAATTAGGATTAAAAGTAGTAACACGTTAAAGATGAAACGTAATGTGTGATCAATAAATGTGAAGTCAATTCAAGGGCACACAAACAAGAAAATTAGATTTCTATGCATTAGAGTCAAAATCATGCGAGTGTTGATTTGTGCATCAAAGTATTCTCGAAAGTTTAACACAATACATACAAAATGAACTACGTATACAAAAACAATAAATGGCAATTGTTCTAGCGTGGATAGTTTTTGCTTCACCTAACAGCCATCAATCTAATGATGTTTTGATTCTAAAGCCTTCTAAACACACTCTTGAACTATTTTAAACAAATGCAAGTATAATAATCTATAAAATCACACTAAAAACCATAAATAAAACAATTGCATACATACTTTAAACGAAACAAAACCCGACAACGCCATCACACAATCTGCCTAACAAATCGATCAACCAGTGCCAAATCATAACCAAATCACACTATCCCCTTGTTTCAACACTCTTGCCAACAATATGCACTAAAACGATTACAAATGACAACTTTTGATCTATAAAATCATTGTTGAGCATCGAGGCAACAATAGAAGTTGCAAAGGACACAGAATGAACTCGTATAAACTCAATGGAATTGAGAATCAATTTATAAATTAGGATTAAAAGTAGTAACACGTTATAAATGAAACATACTGTGTGATCAATAAATGTGAAGTCAAATCAAGGGCACACGAAAAAGTAAATTAGATTTCTATGCATTAGAGTCAAAATCCTACGAGTGTTGATTTGTGCATCAAAGTATTCTCGAAAGTTTAACACAATTCATCCAAAATGAACTACGTATACAAAAATAATAAATAGCAATTGTTCTTGCATGGATAGTTTTTGCTTCACCAAACAACCATCAATCCAATGAAGTTTTGATTCTAAAGCCTTCTTAACACACTCTTGAACTATTCTAAACAAATGCAAGTAAAATAATCTATAAAATCACCCTAAAAACCATAAATAAAACAATTGCATATATACTTTAAACGAAACAAAACCAAACAACACCATCACACAATTTGCCTAACAAATTAATCAACCCGTGCCAAATCATAACCAAATCACACTATCCCCATTTTTCAACACTCTTGCCTACAATATGCACTAAAACGATTACAAATGACAACTTTTGATCCAGAAAATCATTGTTGAGCATCGAGGCAGCAATAGAAGTTGCAAAGGACAAAGAATGAACTCGTATACACTCAATGGAATTTAGAATCAATTTATAAATTAGGATTAAAAGTAGTAACACGTTAAAGATGAAACGTATTGTGTGATCAATAAATGTGAAGTCAAATCAAGGGCACACGAACAAGTAAATTAGATTTCTATGCATTAGAGTCAAAATCGTGCGAGTGTTGATTTGTGCATCAAAGTATTCTCGAAAGTTTAACACAATGCATACAAAATGAACTACGTATACAAAAACAATAAATGGCAATTGTTCTAGCGTGGATAGTTTTTGCTTCACCTAACAGCCATCAATCCAATGATGTTTTGATTCTAAAGCCTTCTAAACACACTCTTGAACAATTTTAAACAAATGCAAGCATAATAATCTATAAAATCACACTAAAAACCATAAATAAAACAATTGCATATATACTTTAAACGAAACAAAACCCGACAACGCCATCACACAATCTGCCTAACAAATCGATCAACCCGTGCCAAAGCATAACAAAATCACACTATCCCCATGTTTCAACACTCTTGCCTACAATATGCACTAAAACGATTACAAATGACAACTTTTGATCTACGAAATCATTGTTGAGCATCGAGGCAACAATAGAAGTTGCAAAGGACAAAGAATGAACTCGTATACACTTAATGGAATTGACAATCAATTTATAAATTAGGATTAAAAGTAGTAATACGTTAAAGATGAAACGTAATGTGTGATCAATAAATGTGAAGTCAATTCAAGGGCACACAAACAAGAAAATTAGATTTCTATGCATTAGAGTCAAAATCATGCGAGTGTTGATTTGTGCATCAAAGTATTCTCGAAAGTTTAACACAATACATACAAAATGAACTACGTATACAAAAACAATAAATGGCAATTGTTCTAGCGTGGATAGTTTTTGCTTCACCTAACAGCCATCAATCCAATGATGTTTTGATTCTAAAGCCTTCTAAACACACTCTTGAACTATTTTAAACAAATGCAAGTATAATAATCTATAAAATCACACTAAAAACCATAAATAAAACAATTGCATACATACTTTAAACGAAACAAAACCCGACAACGCCATCACACAATCTGCCTAACAAATCGATCAACCCGTGCCAAATCATAACCAAATCACACTATCCCCTTGTTTCAACACTCTTGCCAACAATATGCACTAAAACGATTACAAATGACAACTTTTGATCTACGAAATCATTGTTGAGCATCGAGGCAACAATAGAAGTTGCAAAGGACAAAGAATGAACTCGTATACACTTAATGGAATTGACAATCAATTTATAAATTAGGATTAAAAGTAGTAACACGTTAAAGATGAAACGTAATGTGTGATCAATAAATGTGAAGTCAATTCAAGGGCACACAAACAAGAAAATTAGATTTCTATGCATTAGAGTCAAAATCATGCGAGTGTTGATTTGTGCATCAAAGTATTCTCGAAAGTTTAACACAATACATACAAAATGAACTACGTATACAAAAACAATAAATGGCAATTGTTCTAGCGTGGATAGTTTTTGCTTCACCTAACAGCCATCAATCCAATGATGTTTTGATTCTAAAGCCTTCTAAACACACTCTTGAACTATTTTAAACAAATGCAAGTATAATAATCTATAAAATCACACTAAAAACCATAAATAAAACAATTGCATACATACTTTAAACGAAACAAAACCCGACAACGCCATCACACAATCTGCCTAACAAATCGATCAACCCGTGCCAAATCATAACCAAATCACACTATCCCCTTGTTTCAACACTCTTGCCAACAATATGCACTAAAACGATTACAAATGACAACTTTTGATCTACGAAATCATTGTTGAGCATCGAGGCAACAATAGAAGTTGCAAAGGACACAGAATGAACTCGTATAAACTAAATGGAATTGGGAATCAATTTATAAATTAGGATTAAAAGTAGTAACACGTTATAAATGAAACATACTGTGTGATCAATAAATATGAAGTCAAATCAATGGCACACGAAAAAGTAAATTAGATTTCTATGCATTAGAGTCAAAATCCTACGAGTGTTGATTTGTGCATCAAAGTATTCTCGAAAGTTTAACACAATTCATACAAAATGAACTACGTATACAAAAATAATAAATAGCAATTGTTCTTGCATGGATAGTTTTTGCTTCACCAAACAACCATCAATCCAATGAAGTTTTGATTCTAAAGCCTTCTTAACACACTCTTGAACTATTCTAAACAAATGCAAGTAAAATAATCTATAAAATCCCACTAAAAACCATAAATAAAACAATTGCATATATACTTTAAACGAAACAAAACCAGACAACACCATCACACAATTTGCCTAACAAATGAATCAACCCGTGCCAAATCATAACCAAATCACACTATCCCCATTTTTCAACACTCTTGCCTACAATATGCACTAAAACGATTACAAATGGCAACTTTTGATCCAGAAAATCATTGTTGAGCATCGAGGCAGCAATAGAAGTTGCAAAGGACAAAGAATGAACTCGTATACACTTAATGGAATTGGCAATCAATTTATAAATTAGGATTAAAAGTAGTAACACGTTAAAGATGAAACGTATTGTGTGATCAATAAATGTGAAGTCAAATCAAGGGCACACAAACAAGAAAATTAGATTTCTATGCATTAGAGTCAAAATCGTGCGAGTGTTGATTTGTGCATCAAAGTATTCTCGAAAGTTTAACACAATACATACAAAATGAACTACGTATACAAAACCAATAAATGGCAATTGTTCTAGCGCGGATAGTTTTTGCTTCACCTAACACCCATCAATCCAATGATGTTTTGATTCTAAAGCCTTCTAAACACACTCTTGAACTATTTTAAACAAATGCAAGTATAATAATCTATAAAATCACACTAAAAACCATAAATAAAACAATTGCATAGATACTTTAAACGAAACAAAACCCGACAACGCCATCACACAATGTGCCTAACAAATCGATCAACCCGTGCCAAAGCATAACAAAATCACACTATCCCCATGTTTCAACACTCTTGCCTACAATATGCACTAAAACGATTACAAATGACAACTTTTGATCTACGAAATCATTGTTGAGCATCGAGGCAACAATAGAAGTTGCAAAGGACACAGAATGAACTCGTATAAACTAAATGGAATTGGGAATCAATTTATAAATTAGGATTAAAAGTAGTAACACGTTATAAATGAAACATACTGTGTGATCAATAAATATGAAGTCAAATCAAGGGCACACGAAAAAGTAAATTAGATTTCTATGCATTAGAGTCAAAATCCTACGAGTGTTGATTTGTGCATCAAAGTATTCTCGAAAGTTTAACACAATTCATACAAAATGAACTACGTATACAAAAATAATAAATAGCAATTGTTCTTGCATGGATAGTTTTTGCTTCACCAAACAACCATCAATCCAATGAAGTTTTGATTCTAAAGCCTTCTTAACACACTCTTGAACTATTCTAAACAAATGCAAGTAAAATAATCTATAAAATCACACTAAAAACCATAAATAAAACAATTGCATATATACTTTAAACGAAACAAAACCAGACAACACCATCACACAATTTGCCTAACAAATTAATCAACCCGTGCCAAATCATAACCAAATCACACTATCCCCATTTTTCAACACTCTTGCCTACAATATGCACTAAAACGATTACAAATGGCAACTTTTGTTCCAGAAAATCATTGTTAAGCATCGAGGCAGCAATAGAAGTTGCAAAGGACAAAGAATGAACTCGTATACACTTAATGGAATTGACAATCAATTTATAAATTAGGATTAAAAGTAGTAACACGTTAAAGATGAAACGTATTGTGTGATCAATAAATGTGAAGTCAAATCAAGGGCACACAAACAAGAAAATTAGATTTCTATGCATTAGAGTCAAAATCGTGCGAGTGTTGATTTGTGCATCAAAGTATTCTCGAAAGTTTAACACAATACATACAAAATGAACTACGTATACAAAAACAATAAATGGCAATTGTTCTAGCGCGGATAGTTTTTGCTTCACCTAACAGCCATCAATCCAATGATGTTTTGATTCTAAAGCCTTCTAAACACACTCTTGAACTATTTTAAACAAATGCAAGTATAATAATCTATAAAATCACACTAAAAACCATAAATAAAACAATTGCATATATACTTTAAACGAAACAAAACCCAACAACTCCATCGCACAATCTGCCTAACAAATCGATCAACCCGTGCCAAATCATAACAAAATCACACTATCCCCATGTTTCAACACTCTTGCCTACAATATGCACTAAAACGATTACAAATGACAACTTTTGATCTACGAAACCATTGTTGAGCATCGAGGCAACAATAGAAGTTGCAAAGGACAAAGAATGAACTCGTATACACTCAATGGAATTGACAATCAATTTATAAATTAGGATTAAAAGTAGTAACACGTTAAAGATGAAACGTAATGTGTCATCAATAAATGTGAAGTCAAATCAAGGGCACACAAACAAGAAAATTAGATTTCTATGCATTAGAGTCAAAATCGTGCGAGTGTTGATTTGTGCATCAAAGTATTCTCGAAAGTTTAACACAATACATACAAAATGAACTACGTATACAAAAACAATAAATGGCAATTGTTCTAGCGTGGATAGTTTTTGCTTCACCTAATAGCCATCAATCCAATGATGTTTTGATTCTAAAGCCTTCTAAACACACTCTTGAACTATTTTAAACAAATGCAAGTATAATAATCTATAAAATCACACTAAAAACCATAAATAAAACAATTGCATATATACTTTAAACGAAACAAAACCCGACAACTCCATCACACAATCTGCCTAACAAATCGATCAACCCGTGTCAAATCATAACAAAATCACACTATCCCCATGTTTCAACACTCTTGCCTACAATATGCACTAAAACGATTACAAATGACAACTTTTGATCTACGAAACCATTGTTGAGCATCGAGGCAACAATAGAAGTTACCAAGGACAAAGAATGAACTCGTATACACTCAATGGAATTGACAATCAATTTATAAATTAGGATTAAAAGTAGTAACACGTTAAAGATGAAACGTAATGTGTGATCAATAAATGTGAAGTCAATTCAAGGGCACACAAACAAGAAAATTAGATTTCTATGCATTAGAGTCAAAATCATGCGAGTGTTGATTTGTGCATCAAAGTATTCTCGAAAGTTTAACACAATACATACAAAATGAACTACGTATACAAAAACAATAAATGGCAATTGTTCTAGCGTGGATAGTTTTTGCTTCACCTAACAGCCATCAATCCAATGATGTTTTGATTCTAAAGCCTTCTAAACACACTCTTGAACTATTTTAAACAAATGCAAGTATAATAATCTATAAAATCACACTAAAAACCATAAATAAAACAATTGCATATATACTTTAAACGAAACAAAACCCGACAACGCCATCACACAATCTGCCTAACAAATCGATCAACCCGTGCCAAAGCATAACAAAATCACACTATCCCCTTGTTTCAACACTCTTGCCTACAATATGCACTAAAACGATTACAAATGACAACTTTTGATCTACGAAATCATTGTTGAGCATCGAGGCAACAAAAGAAGTTGCAAAGGACAAAGAATGAACTCGTATACACTCAATGAAATTGACAATCAATTTATAAATTAGGATTAAAAGTAGTAACACGTTAAAGATGAAACGTAATGTGTCATCAATAAATGTGAAGTCAAATCAAGGGCACACAAACAAGAAAATTAGATTTCTATGCATTAGAGTCAAAATCGTGCGAGTGTTGATTTGTGCATCAAAGTATTCTCGAAAGTTTAACACAATACATACAAAATGAACTACGTATACAAAAACAATAAATGGCAATTGTTCTAGCGTGGATACTTTTTGCTTCACTTAATAGCCATCAATCCAATGATGTTTTGATTCTAAAGCCTTCTAAACACACTCTTGAACTATTTTAAACAAATGCAAGTATAATAATCTATAAAATCACACTAAAAACCATAAATAAAACAATTGCATATATACTTTAAATGAAACAAAACCCGACAACTCCATCACACAATCTGCCTAACAAATCGATCAACCCGTGTCAAATCATAACAAAATCACACTATCCCCATGTTTCAACACTCTTGCCTACAATATGCACTAAAACGATTACAAATGACAACTTTTGATCTACGAAACCATTGTTGAGCATCGAGGCAACAATAGAAGTTACCAAGGATAAAGAATGAACTCGTATACACTCAATGGAATTGACAATCAATTTATAAATTAGGATTCAAAGTAGTAACACGTTAAAGATGAAACGTAATGTGTCATCAATAAATGTGAAGTCAAATCAAGGGCACACAAACAAGAAAATTAGATTTCTATGCATTAGAGTCAAAATCGTGCGAGTGTTGATTTGTGCATCAAAGTATTCTCGAAAGTTTAACACAATACATACAAAATGAACTACGTATACAAAAACAATAAATGGCAATTGTTCTAGCGTGGATACTTTTTGCTTCACCTAATAGCCATCAATCCAATGATGTTTTGATTCTAAAGCCTTCTAAACACACTCTTGAACTATTTTAAACAAATGCAAGTATAATAATCTATAAAATCACACTAAAAACCATAAATAAAACAATTGCATATATACTTTAAACGAAACAAAACCCGACAACTCCATCACACAATCTGCCTAACAAATCGATCAACCCGTGTCAAATCATAACAAAATCACACTATCCCCATGTTTCAACACTCTTGCCTACAATATGCACTAAAACGATTACAAATGACAACTTTTGATCTACGAAACCATTGTTGAGCATCGAGGCAACAATAGAAGTTACCAAGGACAAAGAATGAACTCGTATACACTCAATGGAATTGACAATCAATTTATAAATTAGGATTAAAAGTAGTAACACGTTAAAGATGAAACGTAATGTGTGATCAATAAATGTGAAGTCAATTCAAGGGCACACAAACAAGAAAATTAGATTTCTATGCATTAGAGTCAAAATCATGCGAGTGTTGATTTGTGCATCAAAGTATTCTCGAAAGTTTAACACAATACATACAAAATGAACTACGTATACAAAAACAATAAATGGCAATTGTTCTAGCGTGGATAGTTTTTGCTTCACCTAACAGCCATCAATCCAATGATGTTTTGATTCTAAAGCCTTCTAAACACACTTTTGAACTATTTTAAACAAATGCAAGTATAATAATCTATAAAATCACACTAAAAACCATAAATAAAACAATTGCATATATACTTTAAACGAAACAAAACCCGACAACTCCATCACACAATCTGCCTAACAAATCGATCAACCCGTGTCAAATCATAACAAAATCACACTATCCCCATGTTTCAACACTCTTGCCTACAATATGCACTAAAACGATTACAAATGACAACTTTTGATCTACGAAACCATTGTTGAGCATCGAGGCAACAATAGAAGTTACCAAGGACAAAGAATGAACTCGTATACACTCAATGGAATTGACAATCAATTTATAAATTAGGATTAAAAGTAGTAACACGTTAAAGATGAAACGTAATGTGTGATCAATAAATGTGAAGTCAATTCAAGGGCACACAAACAAGAAAATTAGATTTCTATGCATTAGAGTCAAAATCGTGCGAGTGTTGATTTGTGCATCAAAGTATTCTCGAAAGTTTAACACAATACATACAAAATGAACTACGTATACAAAAACAATAAATGGCAATTGTTCTAGCGTGGATACTTTTTGCTTCACCTAATAGCCATCAATCCAATGATGTTTTGATTCTAAAGCCTTCTAAACACACTCTTGAACTATTTTAAACAAATGCAAGTATAATAATCTATAAAATCACACTAAAAACCATAAATAAAACAATTGCATATATACTTTAAACGAAACAAAACCCGACAACTCCATCACACAATCTGCCTAACAAATCGATCAACCCGTGTCAAATCATAACAAAATCACACTATCCCCATGTTTCAACACTCTTGCCTACAATATGCACTAAAACGATTACAAATGACAACTTTTGATCTACGAAACCATTGTTGAGCATCGAGGCAACAATAGAAGTTACCAAGGACAAAGAATGAACTCGTATACACTCAATGGAATTGACAATCAATTTATAAATTAGGATTCAAAGTAGTAACACGTTAAAGATGAAACGTAATGTGTCATCAATAAATGTGAAGTCAAATCAAGGGCACACAAACAAGAAAATTAGATTTCTATGCATTAGAGTCAAAATCGTGCGAGTGTTGATTTGTGCATCAAAGTATTCTCGAAAGTTTAACACAATACATACAAAATGAACTACGTATACAAAAACAATAAATGGCAATTGTTCTAGCGTGGATACTTTTTGCTTCACCTAATAGCCATCAATCCAATGATGTTTTGATTCTAAAGCCTTCTAAACACACTCTTGAACTATTTTAAACAAATGCAAGTATAATAATCTATAAAATCACACTAAAAACCATAAATAAAACAATTGCATATATACTTTAAACGAAACAAAACCCGACAACTCCATCACACAATCTGCCTAACAAATCGATCAACCCGTGTCAAATCATAACAAAATCACACTATCCCCATGTTTCAACACTCTTGCCTACAATATGCACTAAAACGATTACAAATGACAACTTTTGATCTACGAAACCATTGTTGAGCATCGAGGCAACAATAGAAGTTACCAAGGACAAAGAATGAACTCGTATACACTCAATGGAATTGACAATCAATTTATAAATTAGGATTAAAAGTAGTAACACGTTAAAGATGAAACGTAATGTGTGATCAATAAATGTGAAGTCAATTCAAGGGCACACAAACAAGAAAATTAGATTTCTATGCATTAGAGTCAAAATCATGCGAGTGTTGATTTGTGCATCAAAGTATTCTCGAAAGTTTAACACAATACATACAAAATGAACTACGTATACAAAAACAATAAATGGCAATTGTTCTAGCGTGGATAGTTTTTGCTTCACCTAACAGCCATCAATCCAATGATGTTTTGATTCTAAAGCCTTCTAAACACACTCTTGAACTATTTTAAACAAATGCAAGTATAATAATCTATAAAATCACACTAAAAACCATAAATAAAACAATTGCATATATACTTTAAACGAAACAAAACCCGACAACGCCATCACACAATCTGCCTAACAAATCGATCAACCCGTGCCAAAGCATAACAAAATCACACTATCCCCTTGTTTCAACACTCTTGCCTACAATATGCACTAAAACGATTACAAATGACAACTTTTGATCTACGAAATCATTGTTGAGCATCGAGGCAACAATAGAAGTTGCAAAGGACAAAGAATGAACTCGTATACACTCAATGGAATTGACAATCAATTTATAAATTAGGATTAAAAGTAGTAACACGTTAAAGATGAAACGTAATGTGTCATCAATAAATGTGAAGTCAAATCAAGGGCACACAAACAAGAAAATTAGATTTCTATGCATTAGAGTCAAAATCGTGCGAGTGTTGATTTGTGCATCAAAGTATTCTCGAAAGTTTAACACAATACATACAAAATGAACTACGTATACAAAAACAATAAATGGCAATTGTTCTAGCGTGGATACTTTTTGCTTCACCTAATAGCCATCAATCCAATGATGTTTTGATTCTAAAGCCTTCTAAACACACTCTTGAACTATTTTAAACAAATGCAAGTATAATAATCTATAAACTCACACTAAAAACCATAAATAAAACAATTGCATATATACTTTAAACGAAACAAAACCCGACAACTCCATCACACAATCTGCCTAACAAATCGATCAACCCGTGTCAAATCATAACAAAATCACACTATCCCCATGTTTCAACACTCTTGCCTACAATATGCACTAAAACGATTACAAATGACAACTTTTGATCTACGAAACCATTGTTGAGCATCGAGGCAACAATAGAAGTTACCAAGGACAAAGAATGAACTCGTATACACTCAATGGAATTGACAATCAATTTATAAATTAGGATTAAAAGTAGTAACACGTTAAAGATGAAACGTAATGTGTCATCAATAAATGTGAAGTCAAATCAAGGGCACACAAACAAGAAAAATAGATTTCTATGCATTAGAGTCAAAATCGTGCGAGTGTTGATTTGTGCATCAAAGTATTCTCGAAAGTTTAACACAATACATACAAAATGAACTACGTATACAAAAACAATAAATGGCAATTGTTCTAGCGTGGATAGTTTTTGCTTCACCTAACAGCCATCAATCCAATGATGTTTTGATTCTAAAGCCTTCTAAACACACTCTTGAACTATTTTAAACAAATGCAAGTATAATAATCTATAAAATCACACTAAAAACCATAAATAAAACAATTGCATATATACTTTAAACGAAACAAAACCCGACAACGCCATCACACAATCTGCCTAACAAATCGATCAACCCGTGCCAAAGCATAACAAAATCACACTATCCCCTTGTTTCAACACTCTTGCCTACAATATGCACTAAAACGATTACAAATGACAACTTTTGATCTACGAAATCATTGTTGAGCATCGAGGCAACAATAGAAGTTGCAAAGGACAAAGAATGAACTCGTATACACTCAATGGAATTGACAATCAATTTATAAATTAGGATTAAAAGTAGTAACACGTTAAAGATGAAACGTAATGTGTCATCAATAAATGTGAAGTCAAATCAAGGGCACACAAACAAGAAAATTAGATTTCTATGCATTAGAGTCAAAATCGTGCGAGTGTTGATTTGTGCATCAAAGTATTCTCGAAAGTTTAACACAATACATACAAAATGAACTACGTATACAAAAACAATAAATGGCAATTGTTCTAGCGTGGATAGTTTTTGCTTCACCTAACAGCCATCAATCCAATGATGTTTTGATTCTAAAGCCTTCTAAACACACTCTTGAACTATTTTAAACAAATGCAAGTATAATAATCTATAAAATCACACTAAAAACCATAAATAAAACAATTGCATATATACTTTAAACGAAACAAAACCCGACAACGCCATCACACAATCTGCCTAACAAATCGATCAACCCGTGCCAAAGCATAACAAAATCACACTATCCCCTTGTTTCAACACTCTTGCCTACAATATGCACTAAAACGATTACAAATGACAACTTTTGATCTACGAAATCATTGTTGAGCATCGAGGCAACAATAGAAGTTGCAAAGGACAAAGAATGAACTCGTATACACTCAATGGAATTGACAATCAATTTATAAATTAGGATTAAAAGTAGTAACACGTTAAAGATGAAACGTAATGTGTCATCAATAAATGTGAAGTCAAATCAAGGGCACACAAACAAGAAAATTAGATTTCTATGCATTAGAGTCAAAATCGTGCGAGTGTTGATTTGTGCATCAAAGTATTCTCGAAAGTTTAACACAATACATACAAAATGAACTACGTATACAAAAACAATAAATGGCAATTGTTCTAGCGTGGATACTTTTTGCTTCACCTAATAGCCATCAATCCAATGATGTTTTGATTCTAAAGCCTTCTAAACACACTCTTGAACTATTTTAAACAAATGCAAGTATAATAATCTATAAAATCACACTAAAAACCATAAATAAAACAATTGCATATATACTTTAAACGAAACAAAACCCGACAACTCCATCACACAATCTGCCTAACAAATCGATCAACCCGTGTCAAATCATAACAAAATCACACTATCCCCATGTTTCAACACTCTTGCCTACAATATGCACTAAAACGATTACAAATGACAACTTTTGATCTACGAAACCATTGTTGAGCATCGAGGCAACAATAGAAGTTACCAAGGACAAAGAATGAACTCGTATACACTCAATGGAATTGACAATCAATTTATAAATTAGGATTAAAAGTAGTAACACGTTAAAGATGAAACGTAATGTGTCATCAATAAATGTGAAGTCAAATCAAGGGCACACAAACAAGAAAATTAGATTTCTATGCATTAGAGTCAAAATCGTGCGAGTGTTGATTTGTGCATCAAAGTATTCTCGAAAGTTTAACACAATACATACAAAATGAACTACGTATACAAAAACAATAAATGGCAATTGTTCTAGCGTGGATACTTTTTGCTTCACCTAATAGCCATCAATCCAATGATGTTTTGATTCTAAAGCCTTCTAAACACACTCTTGAACTATTTTAAACAAATGCAAGTATAATAATCTATAAAATCACACTAAAAACCATAAATAAAACAATTGCATATATACTTTAAACGAAACAAAACCCGACAACTCCATCACACAATCTGCCTAACAAATCGATCAACCCGTGTCAAATCATAACAAAATCACACTATCCCCATGTTTCAACACTCTTGCCTACAATATGCACTAAAACGATTACAAATGACAACTTTTGATCTACGAAACCATTGTTGAGCATCGAGGCAACAATAGAAGTTACCAAGGACAAAGAATGAACTCGTATACACTCAATGGAATTGACAATCAATTTATAAATTAGGATTAAAAGTAGTAACACGTTAAAGATGAAACGTAATGTGTCATCAATAAATGTGAAGTCAAATCAAGGGCACACAAACAAGAAAATTAGATTTCTATGCATTAGAGTCAAAATCGTGCGAGTGTTGATTTGTGCATCAAAGTATTCTCGAAAGTTTAACACAATACATACAAAATGAACTACGTATACAAAAACAATAAATGGCAATTGTTCTAGCGTGGATACTTTTTGCTTCACCTAATAGCCATGAATCCAATGATGTTTTGATTCTAAAGCCTTCTAAACACACTCTTGAACTATTTTAAACAAATGCAAGTATAATAATCTATAAAATCACACTAAAAACCATAAATAAAACAATTGCATATATACTTTAAACGAAACAAAACCCGACAACTCCATCACACAATCTGCCTAACAAATCGATCAACCCGTGTCAAATCATAACAAAATCACACTATCCCCATGTTTCAACACTCTTGCCTACAATATGCACTAAAACGATTACAAATGACAACTTTTGATCTACGAAACCATTGTTGAGCATCGAGGCAACAATAGAAGTTACCAAGGACAAAGAATGAACTCGTATACACTCAATGGAATTGACAATCAATTTATAAATTAGGATTAAAAGTAGTAACACGTTAAAGATGAAACGTAATGTGTGATCAATAAATGTGAAGTCAATTCAAGGGCACACAAACAAGAAAATTAGATTTCTATGCATTAGAGTCAAAATCATGCGAGTGTTGATTTGTGCATCAAAGTATTCTCGAAAGTTTAACACAATACATACAAAATGAACTACGTATACAAAAACAATAAATGGCAATTGTTCTAGCGTGGATAGTTTTTGCTTCACCTAACAGCCATCAATCCAATGATGTTTTGATTCTAAAGCCTTCTAAACACACTCTTGAACTATTTTAAACAAATGCAAGTATAATAATCTATAAAATCACACTAAAAACCATAAATAAAACAATTGCATATATACTTTAAACGAAACAAAACCCGACAACGCCATCACACAATCTGCCTAACAAATCGATCAACCCGTGCCAAAGCATAACAAAATCACACTATCCCCTTGTTTCAACACTCTTGCCTACAATATGCACTAAAACGATTACAAATGACAACTTTTGATCTACGAAATCATTGTTGAGCATCGAGGCAACAATAGAAGTTGCAAAGGACAAAGAATGAACTCGTATACACTCAATGGAATTGACAATCAATTTATAAATTAGGATTAAAAGTAGTAACACGTTAAAGATGAAACGTAATGTGTCATCAATAAATGTGAAGTCAAATCAAGGGCACACAAACAAGAAAATTAGATTTCTATGCATTAGAGTCAAAATCGTGCGAGTGTTGATTTGTGCATCAAAGTATTCTCGAAAGTTTAACACAATACATACAAAATGAACTACGTATACAAAAACAATAAATGGCAATTGTTCTAGCGTGGATACTTTTTGCTTCACCTAATAGCCATCAATCCAATGATGTTTTGATTCTAAAGCCTTCTAAACACACTCTTGAACTATTTTAAACAAATGCAAGTATAATAATCTATAAAATCACACTAAAAACCATAAATAAAACAATTGCATATATACTTTAAACGAAACAAAACCCGACAACTCCATCACACAATCTGCCTAACAAATCGATCAACCCGTGTCAAATCATAACAAAATCATACTATCCCCATGTTTCAACACTCTTGCCTACAATATGCACTAAAACGATTACAAATAACAACTTTTGATCTACGAAACCATTGTTGAGCATCGAGGCAACAATAGAAGTTACCAAGGACAAAGAATGAACTCGTATACACTCAATGGAATTGACAATCAATTTATAAATTAGGATTAAAAGTAGTAACACGTTAAAGATGAAACGTAATGTGTCATCAATAAATGTGAAGTCAAATCAAGGGCACACAAACAAGAAAATTAGATTTCTATGCATTAGAGTCAAAATCGTGCGAGTGTTGATTTGTGCATCAAAGTATTCTCGAAAGTTTAACACAATACATACAAAATGAACTACGTATACAAAAACAATAAATGGCAATTGTTCTAGCGTGGATACTTTTTGCTTCACCTAATAGCCATCAATCCAATGATGTTTTGATTCTAAAGCCTTCTAAACACACTCTTGAACTATTTTAAACAAATGCAAGTATAATAATCTATAAAATCACACTAAAAACCATAAATAAAACAATTGCATATATACTTTAAACGAAACAAAACCCGACAACTCCATCACACAATCTGCCTAACAAATCGATCAACCCGTGTCAAATCATAACAAAATCACACTATCCCCATGTTTCAACACTCTTGCCTACAATATGCACTAAAACGATTACAAATGACAACTTTTGATCTACGAAACCATTGTTGAGCATCGAGGCAACAATAGAAGTTACCAAGGACAAAGAATGAACTCGTATACACTCAATGGAATTGACAATCAATTTATAAATTAGGATTAAAAGTAGTAACACGTTAAAGATGAAACGTAATGTGTCATCAATAAATGTGAAGTCAAATCAAGGGCACACAAACAAGAAAATTAGATTTCTATGCATTAGAGTCAAAATCGTGCGAGTGTTGATTTGTGCATCAAAGTATTCTCGAAAGTTTAACACAATACATACAAAATGAACTACGTATACAAAAACAATAAATGGCAATTGTTCTAGCGTGGATACTTTTTGCTTCACCTAATAGCCATCAATCCAATGATGTTTTGATTCTAAAGCCTTCTAAACACACTCTTGAACTATTTTAAACAAATGCAAGTATAATAATCTATAAAATCACACTAAAAACCATAAATAAAACAATTGCATATATACTTTAAACGAAACAAAACCCGACAACTCCATCACACAATCTGCCTAACAAATCGATCAACCCGTGTCAAATCATAACAAAATCACACTATCCCCATGTTTCAACACTCTTGCCTACAATATGCACTAAAACGATTACAAATGACAACTTTTGATCTACGAAACCATTGTTGAGCATCGAGGCAACAATAGAAGTTACCAAGGACAAAGAATGAACTCGTATACACTCAATGGAATTGACAATCAATTTCTAAATTAGGATTAAAAGTAGTAACACGTTAAAGATGAAACGTAATGTGTGATCAATAAATGTGAAGTCAATTCAAGGGCACACAAACAAGAAAATTAGATTTCTATGCATTAGAGTCAAAATCATGCGAGTGTTGATTTGTGCATCAAAGTATTCTCGAAAGTTTAACACAATACATACAAAATGAACTACGTATACAAAAACAATAAATGGCAATTGTTCTAGCGTGGATAGTTTTTGCTTCACCTAACAGCCATCAATCCAATGATGTTTTGATTCTAAAGCCTTCTAAACACACTCTTGAACAATTTTAAACAAATGCAAGCATAATAATCTATAAAATCACACTAAAAACCATAAATAAAACAATTGCATATATACTTTAAACGAAACAAAACCCGACAACGCCATCACACAATCTGCCTAACAAATCGATCAACCCGTGCCAAAGCATAACAAAATCACACTATCCCCATGTTTCAACACTCTTGCCTACAATATGCACTAAAACGATTACAAATGACAACTTTTGATCTACGAAATCATTGTTGAGCATCGAGGCAACAATAGAAGTTGCAAAGGACAAAGAATGAACTCGTATACACTTAATGGAATTGACAATCAATTTATAAATTAGGATTAAAAGTAGTAACACGTTAAAGATGAAACGTATTGTGTGATCAATAAATGTGAAGTCAAATCAAGGGCACACAAACAAGAAAATTAGATTTCTATGCATTAGAGTCAAAATCGTGCGAGTGTTGATTTGTGCATCAAAGTATTCTCGAAAGTTTAACACAATACATACAAAATGAACTACGTATACAAAAACAACAAATGGCAATTGTTCTAGCGCGGATAGTTTTTGCTTCACCTAACAGCCATCAATCCAATGATGTTTTGATTCTAAAGCCTTCTAAACACACTCTTGAACTATTTTAAACAAATGCAAGTATAATAATCTATAAAATCACACTAAAAACCATAAATAAAACAATTGCATATATACTTTAAACGAAACAAAACCCGACAACTCCATCACACAATCTGCCTAACAAATCGATCAACCCGTGTCAAATCATAACAAAATCACACTATCCCCATGTTTCAACACTCTTGCCTACAATATGCACTAAAACGATTACAAATGACAACTTTTGATCTACGAAACCATTGTTGAGCATCGAGGCAACAATAGAAGTTACCAAGGACAAAGAATGAACTCGTATACACTCAATGGAATTGACAATCAATTTCTAAATTAGGATTAAAAGTAGTAACACGTTAAAGATGAAACGTAATGTGTGATCAATAAATGTGAAGTCAAATCAAGGGCACACAAACAAGAAAATTAGATTTCTATGCATTAGAGTCAAAATCGTGCGAGTGTTGATTTGTGCATCAAAGTATTCTCGAAAGTTTAACACAATACATACAAAATGAACTACGTATACAAAAACAATAAATGGCAATTGTTCTAGCGTGGATACTTTTTGCTTCACCTAATAGCCATCAATCCAATGATGTTTTGATTCTAAAGCCTTCTAAACACACTCTTGAACTATTTTAAACAAATACAAGTATAATAATCTATAAAATCACACTAAAAACCATAAATAAAACAATTGCATATATACTTTAAACGAAACAAAACCCGACAACTCCATCACACAATCTGCCTAACAAATCGATCAACCCGTGTCAAATCATAACAAAATCACACTATCCCCATGTTTCAACACTCTTGCCTACAATATGCACTAAAACGATTACAAATGACAACTTTTGATCTACGAAACCATTGTTGAGCATCGAGGCAACAATAGAAGTTACCAAGGACAAAGAATGAACTCGTATACACTCAATGGAATTGACAATCAATTTCTAAATTAGGATTAAAAGTAGTAACACGTTAAAGATGAAACGTAATGTGTGATCAATAAATGTGAAGTCAATTCAAGGGCACACAAACAAGAAAATTAGATTTCTATGCATTAGAGTCAAAATCATGCGCGTGTTGATTTGTGCATCAAAGTATTCTCGAAAGTTTAACACAATACATACAAAATGAACTACGTATACAAAAACAATAAATGGCAATTGTTCTAGCGTGGATAGTTTTTGCTTCACCTAACAGCCATCAATCCAATGATGTTTTGATTCTAAAGCCTTCTAAACACACTCTTGAACAATTTTAAACAAATGCAAGCATAATAATCTATAAAATCACACTAAAAACCATAAATAAAACAATTGCATATATACTTTAAACGAAACAAAACCCGACAACGCCATCACACAATCTGCCTAACAAATCGATCAACCCGTGCCAAAGCATAACAAAATCACACTATCCCCATGTTTCAACACTCTTGCCTACAATATGCACTAAAACGATTACAAATGACAACTTTTGATCTACGAAATCATTGTTGAGCATCGAGGCAACAATAGAAGTTGCAAAGGACAAAGAATGAACTCGTATACACTTAATGGAATTGACAATCAATTTATAAATTAGGATTAAAAGTAGTAACACGTTAAAGATGAAACGTATTGTGTGATCAATAAATGTGAAGTCAAATCAAGGGCACACAAACAAGAAAATTAGATTTCTATGCATTAGAGTCAAAATCGTGCGAGTGTTGATTTGTGCATCAAAGTATTCTCGAAAGTTTAACACAATACATACAAAATGAACTACGTATACAAAAACAACAAATGGCAATTGTTCTAGCGCGGATAGTTTTTGCTTCACCTAACAGCCATCAATCCAATGATGTTTTGATTCTAAAGCCTTCTAAACACACTCTTGAACTATTTTAAACAAATGCAAGTATAATAATCTATAAAATCACACTAAAAACCATAAATAAAACAATTGCATATATACTTTAAACGAAACAAAACCCAACAACTCCATCACACAATCTGCCTAACAAATCGATCAACCCGTGCCAAATCATAACAAAATCACACTATCCCCATGTTTCAACACTCTTGCCTACAATATGCACTAAAACGATTACAAATGACAACTTTTGATCTACGAAACCATTGTTGAGCATCGAGGCAACAATAGAAGTTGCAAAGGACAAAGAATGAACTCGTATACACTCAGTGGAATTGACAAATCAATTTATAAATTAGGATTAAAAGTAGTAACACGTTAAAGATGAAACGTAATGTGTCATCAATAAATGTGAAGTCAAATCAAGGGCACACAAACAAGAAAATTAGATTTCTATGCATTAGAGTCAAAATCGTGCGAGTGTTGATTTGTGCATCAAAGTATTCTCGAAAGTTTAACACAATACATACAAAATGAACTACGTATACAAAAACAATAAATGGCAATTGTTCTAGCGTGGATAGTTTTTGCTTAACCTAATAGCCATCAATCCAATGATGTTTTCATTCTAAAGCCTTCTAAACACACTCTTGAACTATTTTAAACAAATGCAAGTATAATAATCTATAAAATCACACAAAAAACCATAAATAAAACAATTGCATATATACTTTAAACGAAACAAAACCCGACATCTCCATCACACAATCTGCCTAACAAATCGATCAACCCGTGTCAAATCATAACAAAATCACACTATCCCCATGTTTCAACACTCTTGCCTACAATATGCACTAAAACGATTACAAATGACAACTTTTGATCTACGAAACCATTGTTGAGCATCGAGGCAACAATAGAAGTTACCAAGGACAAAGAATGAACTCGTATACACTCAATGGAATTGACAATCAATTTATAAATTAGGATTAAAAGTAGTAACACGTTAAAGATGAAACGTAATGTGTGATCAATAAATGTGAAGTCAATTCAAGGGCACACAAACAAGAAAATTAGATTTCTATGCATTAGAGTCAAAATCATGCGAGTGTTGATTTGTGCATCAAAGTATTCTCGAAAGTTTAACACAATACATACAAAATGAACTACGTATACAAAAACAATAAATGGCAATTGTTCTAGCGTGGATACTTTTTGCTTCACCTAACAGCCATCAATCCAATGATGTTTTGATTCTAAAGCCTTCTAAACACACTCTTGAACTATTTTAAACAAATGCAAGTATAATAATCTATAAAATCACACTAAAAACCATAAATAAAACAATTGCATATATACTTTAAACGAAACAAAACCCGACAACACCATCACACAATCTGCCTAACAAATCGATCAACCCGTGCCAAATCATAACCAAATCACACTATCCCCTTGTTTCAACACTCTTGCCAACAATATGCAGTAAATGACAACTTTTGATCTACGAAACCATTGTTGAGCATCGAGGCAACAATAGAAGTTACCAAGGACAAAGAATGAACTCGTATACACTCAATGGAATTGACAATCAATTTATAAATTAGGATTAAAAGTAGTAACACGTTAAAGATGAAACGTAATGTGTGATCAATAAATGTGAAGTCAATTCAAGGGCACACAAACAAGAAAATTAGATTTCTATGCATTAGAGTCAAAATCGTCCGAGTGTTGATTTGTGCATCAAAGTATTCTCGAAAGTTTAACACAATACATACAAAATGAACTACGTATACAAAAACAATAAATGGCAATTGTTCTAGCGTGGATAGTTTTTGCTTCACCTAACAGCCATCAATCCAATGATGTTTTGATTCTAAAGCTTTCTAAACACACTCTTGAACTATTTTAAACAAATGCAAGTATAATAATCTATAAAATCACACTAAAAACCATAAATAAAACTATTGCATATATACTTTAAACGAAACAAAACCCGACAACTGCATCACACAATCTGCCTAACAAATCAATCAACCCGTGCCAAATCATAACCAAATCACACTATCCCCATGTTTCAACACTCTTGCCTACAATATGCACTAAAATGTGACATCTGGTAATTTTCCGTTACCAAACTCCGTTAGTTCCGTTAGGTCTTGCATACACGTGTCGTGAGCACACACTAGTTGTCGTTGAACGTTGGTGACTTAATAACAATTATCTATGGTAAACAAATGATAACCTAGTGAATAATGTTGATTATTAGTTGTGGTTATGTGATTCATGCATTTTAAGTTATTGTTTGTGAATTTTACTTGATAACGTGACAATGTGTAACTATGATCTCATATGTTTTGCTATTAGTTGAAAATGTATGTGATTATTATTGTTGATTAGTAATGTTTATATTTTGTAGTTAAAACCTATTAAAAAATGTTAAAAAGATTAGTTTTTATAAAATATAAACGATGGGGTTTATTTTGTAATTGGATTGAAATAAAAAGTTACCATATTTAAACAAAATTAAACCCAACCCTAGCCCAAACCCCCATTGCGGCCGTAACCCCCCTCCCAACACCTTCATCTTGCGATTTTGATCCAAGAACAAGTGCACAAGTCAAATTCCAAATGGTTTCAAGTATTACAAGTTGTTTTCAAGTGTTAATCATCATCTAAGCACACTTAAAGGTTAGTTTTGATTAGTTTTTTCATGGTTTTGATTCTTGAAGAACCCTAATTCGAAATTGGTGATGAAAAAAAGTGAAATTGATGATTGTTAGATGTTAATTTGATGTTGGTTAGATTGTATGAATGTTAGATTATGTTGATTATGCAAGAATTCCATGGTTTGATCACATTGTTCACACATTGCCTTAAGAGGAAACTTTTTGTTCTTGGAATTCATGATTTGATGATTGTATGATGTTAGATACATTACTTGGATGTTGGTTTACTTGAATTGTGCAAGAGAAGTCATGAAATCTAGTGTTTGTTCATACCTTACTATAAGTGGAAACTTTTATGCATGATGATTGGGAATTTTGATGAGTTAGTGATGATTATCATGTTAGAATGAATGTTATGAACTTGATTGGGTATAAAATTGATGAAACTATGAAGGAATTGGATATTAGATTGCTTTTGGGTGTTACCTTCTAAAAAGGGAAACTTTATTTTTGAAGATCATTGGATATGATGATGTGAGCATGTTTATGGTGTTAGGAGCATGTTAGAATGCTTATGGATGATGTCTAATGTGGTGGAATGTGTTACTTGGGTTGTATGGATGCTTGATTGATCATTTAAAGAATGTAGGTTCTTGGTGATTATACATGATGATGAATTATGGCTAGTGATTAGGAAATCATGTTTGGGATTGGAATTGATCATTATTGTGTTTGTTGGTTGGAATGAATCTTGTTGATTTATGTTATTATGATTGTCATACACGCGTGCGAATCTGAGGCCCCTACTTAGTAGGATTGGCAGGGTTTAGGGTGTGAAGTCATGAGTGGCTTCACATGGCATGTTGTGCATGATTAGACTTCATGAATGAATTATTAGTTGTGATATATTTATGATTGTGTTGAGCATGTTGATTGTTTGAGATTCGCATAAGTTGTATGATGATCTAGATTGAACTTGGGTTGATGATGTAATATGCGTGAATACTTTGTTTGATAATCATGTATGATAAGTTGATACATTTGATTAAACGAGATTTCAATTAATATGTCACCAACGGGTCAAACGGGTCAACTAGGTTAGAGGAGTCTTGTTTTCCAAAGCCTTGGGTCAATGTGTTTATTGAGCACTTAGGGTTGTTAAGTTTTCTGTGCACACGTACTTATGTACTTACGTGTTCTAGGTAACCTTTGAAGGGTTGTCTTTCCATCCATCATCAGTTCTCTCTTGTCATTATCCTTGCACATCAGGTGAGTTCATGCCCCACTATTTTATAAACTCTCTTATGGGGGAGGTAGCATACTTGTTCACAAACGCTATATCATTATTATAAGTTGTGTATGTTTTAACATGGTGTATAATACCTTGAAAGTCCTCACACTTTCGGATCGTTAATAATGGTAACTAGCGGAAAATCTTGGGTAGTACTACTGGGTTTGAGAAGCCCCACCTGTGCGACTCGAGGTCAAACGGGTGCAATATTGTCCTAGACACAAACATAGTTACGACCTGGTAAGTCGTGACGGGAGGCAACAAACGCAACACAGTCAGCTTCGATCGCGAAATCACTATTGTTATTACTTATGAATATAGACTAGCTATCTATTTCAATGCACTTCTTATGTTATGCAAATTATCATTGTTTATGTTAAATGCAAACTCTTGAACTCACCAACCATTGTGTTGACATTTTTAGTATGCTATTCTCAGGTCGTTAATTCAAGTTGCCATTAGGAGCACAACACGGGTCCAGCATGCATTCTAAGACTTCATCTTAAGTCATGACATTTGAATTTTATTTATGAGATTTAAATAATGGGTTGGCGCGTGTTTTGCCAAATTTTACATTCACATACTTTGGGTTTGTCTTATTTACAAAACGCTTCCGCATGGTTTTAAAACTTGAACTTTGATTGGTTTATTTTTAAATGTGGCATATAGTGTCGTTCTGAGTAACTAGTGACTGTGTGGTTTGTTCACACGCCTCGTGGTAAAACTCCGCACGTGGATTTTGAGGGTGTGACAGATTGGTATCAGAGCCATTGGTTATAGGGAACTAGGTTGCATACACACTAGTCTATAACCGCACACAGTTAGTTAGTCACTCTTTGCTTATTCTCTTACTGTATACTCATTGGCTTACGCATCACGTGCACTGCAGCATGGCATCATCATCACGGGTTTTGGGTAAAAGACCTGCGCGTTCTGAATCCCCTCCTTCTCCTCCTGTACCTCATCAAGAACCCGATTGGCCGCGGTATCCTTACCCTTCTAGAGAGATAGATTTGGACCAGCCATTTGTGTCACCCGAGCTCGATCCTCCTCGAGATTGGAGATACTATGCTACGTATGTGAACCGTATGGTTTACAGGGAGCGGATCCCAGGCCCTGCTACTACTCGACCCAGGACCAGGTCAGCTACTGCCTCTACGACACCTCCTCTTCCCTCACTTGACGTTCCTCTCGAGCAGGCTGTGGCAGCTTTAGTTGCGACTCTTGACACTGAGCGTCGGCGTATCAGAGTACTCACTGACGAGAACTCCACTTTAGCATATGAAGTGCGCCAGCTACGCCTACTAGTGGAGACACTCCAGGACCGACTCTCGATGGCTATTACTGGACATCATACCCTGACTGGTACTGTGATGCAGCTTGTGGAGCGTATGGACGAGCAGGAGCTTCATAATGTAGGTGTGGAGGATAGGTTGACCGGATTGGAGGCACAGTTTGCAGCACTACAGATTGTGGACCATCCTGCACCAGCAGAAGATGTTGATGAAGACCCCGAGGAAGAGCCCGAAGAAGCCCTAGACGGCGGAGATAGTGATGGATCGGATTTGTTTGATTGATTCTTTTCTATTTATATGATCTAGACTGCATAGCGTTTTTTTTAAAACCTATGTGGGAAGGGTTGTTTCCCACACAACTGAAGACTTGAAATTTTGACATTGATTGGATATTTTGTAAGTTACTTACAATTTATTTATGATAAGTTATTCTTCTGGTTATAAATGTTGTGGTTGTGGCAGTACATTATTTCTTATTATTTACCATACTTTAATGAGATTAATATGTTGGATGTTACTCATTATTGTGTTTGTAAATGTAAAGTGAAATATGGATGGCCGAGGCAGTGGACGTGGACGTGGCCGTGGGCGTGGCGGTGGACGTGGCGCCGGCACCGTGAACATGACCCCAGCTGAATTAGCTGCCCTGATTAATCAGCATGTGTAGGCGGCATTGAACACTCAACCCGCTCAGTTTGGAGGTAAAGGGTGACTTTAGTCATCGATTACGCAAATATTCCGTTAAGTGATAAATTCATTCGGTTCGATTTAAATACTCTGTCATGTGAATACAGGACCACCTGGGTGTACTTACAAGGCATTTATGAATTGCAAGCCCCATACCTACAGTGGATCTGAGGGAGCTGTAGGGCTCGTGAGGTGGTTCGAGAAGACTGAATCAGTCTTCGCCAAATGCAACTGTCCAGCGGTGGACCAGGTGAAATTCGCCACGGGGACACTTGAGGGTGCAGCACTCACGTGGTGGAATGCGCAAGTGCAGATGCTTGGTCAGGTGATGGCAAACGCGCTGCCATGGGATGAATTCAAAACGATGATGACAGAGGAATACTGCCCTCGTAATGAAGTTCAGAAGCTAGAAGCCGAGTTCTGGCAATTAAAGATGAAAGCATCTGACATTGAAGCTTACACTACTAGGTCTCATGAGCTGGCTACACTTTGTCCTGCCATGGTTGACCCGCCGAGCCGACGAATTGAGCTCTACTTATGTGGGTTGGTGCCGGAAATTCAAAGTATGGTGACCGCTGCAAATCTTCCTACTATTCAACAGGTCATTTGATTGGCTCATAAACTCACCGATCAGGCAGTGGAGCAAGGGAAGTTACCTAAGCGGGGCGCTGTGACAAGCATGCCCGACAATAAACGCAAGTGGGAAAGTAATGCCAGTAAGGGATCAACATCTGGTAGTCAACCTCAGCAACAACAGCCTCAACAACAACAGCAACAAAGGAGGTTTGATAACGACCGCAACTTCAACCAATCGTCTGCCCCAACTCAAGGACCCGGTGGTTATGCGGGGAAAAGCCCCAAATGCAACCGATGCAACTATCACCACACTGGCAGGTGTGATAGCTTTCGATGCGAGCGTTGTGGGAAGGTTGGACACGCGGCAAAGGATTGTCGTGGGGAGTTGATGAAGAAGCCCCAGCAGCCTCAGCAGTCCCAGCGGCCCCATGAAACGCCAAAGGGTTGCTTTGAATGTGGAAAAGAGGGGCATTACAAGAGAAATTGCCCTCAATTAAAAAGAAATGGTAATGGCAATGGAAATGGTGGTAATAACAATAATGGGGGCAATGGTGACAATAATGGTGGCGACAATGGTGGAGCAAAAGGGAGAGCCTTTGTCATGGGATCAGGTGAGGCTCTAAACGATCCTACTACTGTTACCGGTAAATTTCCTATTAATGGTCGTTTTGCTTCTATACTGTTTGATACTGGAGCCGATAGGAGTTTTATTTCTACTAAATTCGGTAGTCTCCTAAGTGATATGCCTTCTGCGTTGGACTCTAAGTATACCGTAGAATTAGCTGATGGTAAGCAAATTTCCGTTATGCATATCCTTAAGGGTTGTAAGATAGAACTCGCTGGTCATACCTTTGATATCGATCTCATGCCTATTACACTTGGGAGTTTTGACGTGGTTGTGGGTATGGATTGGCTGTCTGAGAAGCAGGCAGAAGTCATATGCCATGAGAAGGTTATTCGCATTCCTCTAAAGGAGGGAGAGATTCTCTCAGTTAAGGGCGAAAAGAATGGTGCAGTGATAGGCATCATATCTTTTATGAAAGCGCAGAAGTGGCTACGCAAGGGTCACTTAGCCATATTAGCCCTTGTGACCGATAAACAACAAGAAGAGAAAAAGATAGAGAATATCTCGGTAGTTCGTGACTTTCCAGAGGTGTTTCCAGAGGATCTGCCTCGACTACCACCTCATCGTCAGGTTGAATTTCAAATTGATTTGACTCCCGGAGCAGCTCCAATTACGAGAGCACCTTATCGGTTAGCACCAAACGAACTGCAGGAACTATCTGCACAACTTCAGAAGCTATTGGATAAAGGATTTATTCGACCGAGCTCATCACCGTGGGGAGCACCTGTACTTTTTGTTAAGAAGAAAGATGGTACCTTTCGTATGTGCATTGACTATAGAGAGTTGAACAAGGTCACAGTCAAGAACCGATACCCTTTGCCCCGTATTGATGACTTATTTGATCAACTTCAGGGATCAAGCTATTACTCAAAAATTGATTTGAGGTCCGGTTATCATCAACTGAGAGTTCGGGAGGAAGACATCTCTAAAACCGCATTCCGCACTCGTTATGGTCATTATGAATTCTTGGTCATGCCCTTTGGGTTGACTAATGCACCAGCGGTATTCATGGATCTCATGAATCGTGTGTGCAAACCCTACCTCGATCAGTTTGTTATCGTGTTTATCGATGACATATTGATCTATTCTAAGACCAAGGAGGAGCATGAGGAGGATCTACGTCTAATCTTGGAATTGCTTAAGAAGGAACAGTTGTATGCCAAGTTTTCTAAGTGTGATTTTTGAATTCGTGAGGTGCAATTCTTGGGTCACATTGTTAACGAGAAAGGAATACATGTGGATCCTACAAAGATTGAGGCTATAAAGAACTGGTCGGTACCCAAGACGCCAAGTGAGATAAGGCAATTTCTTGGACTGGCAGGGTACTATCGACGTTTCATCGAGGGATTTTCAAAAATCGCTCAACCTCTCACATCCTTGACCCATAAAGGAACAACGTATAAATGGGGTGAGAGGCAAGAAGCCGCTTTTCAGTTGCTGAAACAGAAACTCTGTAGCGCGCCGATATTAGCATTACCAGAAGGAAGTGATGATTTTGTAGTTTACTGTGATGCTTCTATCCAAGGACTTGATTGTGTCCTGATGTAGCGTGGCAAGGTAATAGCCTATGCCTCGAGACAACTGAAGGTGCATGAAAAGAACTATACTACTTATGATTTGGAGTTAGGTGCAGTGATTTTTGCCTTGAAGATCTGGAGACATTACTTGTACGGAATCAAATGCACCATTTACACTGATCACAAGAGTCTTCAGCATATCTTTGAGCAGAAAGAGCTAAACATGAGGCAGCGACGCTGGGTGGAACTGTTAAACGATTACGATTGTGCTATCAAATATCACCCAGGTAAGGCGAATGTAGTCGCTGATGCTTTGAGTAGGAAGGAGACTGCTAAGCCCCGGCGAGTACGTGCTTTGCAGCTTACGATTAGAACTCATTTGCCTGAACAAATCAAGGAAGCTCAGACAGAAGCTTTGAAAACAGAAAACATTGGTTTAGAATCCTTACGTGGGATGGACAAACAGTTGGAAGTCAAATCCGATGGAATCCGGTATTTCATGGATAGACTTTGGGTACCTATGTATGGAGATTTGAGAGATTTAGTCATGGGTGAAGCACATAAGTCTAAATATTCCATACACCCTGGTTCTGACAAAATGTATCATGACCTGAAAGCGCACTATTGGTGGCCTAATATGAAGGCAGACGTGGCAACGTATGTGAGCAAGTGTCTAACCTATTCCAAGGTTAAAGTGGAATATCAAAAGCCATCTGGGTTACTGCAACAACCTGAGATTCCTTTGTGGAAGTGGGAACAAATTTCTATGGACTTTATTACTAAATTACCCAGAACTTCTAATGGTTGTGACACGATATGGGTGATCGTGGATCGACTGACTAAGTCAGCTCACTTTTTGGCGATCAAGGAAACGGACAAAATGGACAAATTAACCAGAATTTACCTGAAGGAGGTGGTCTCAAGGCATGGCGTGCTGATCTCGATTATTTCTGATCTTGATGCTCGTTTTACGTCTCATTTCTGGCAGTCGTTACAGAAATCTCTGGGAACGCGGTTGGATATGAGTACTGCATATCATCCGTAGACCGATGGACAAAGCGAGCGTACTATTCAAACTTTGGAGGACATGTTACGTGCTTGCGTAATTGATTTTGGAAATAATTGGGAAGTTGATCTACCTTTGGTCGAATTCTCGTACAACAATAGTTACCATACTAGTATTCAGGCAGCACCATTTGAGGCGTTGTATGGGCGAAAGTGTAGATCACCAGTTTGTTGGGCTGAAGTTGGTGATAGTCAGCCGACTGGCCTGAATTGGTGCACGAGACTACCGAAAAGATTGTGCAGATACGGAACCGTATGGCTGCAGCGCGAGACAGACAAAAGAGCTATGGAGACAAGCGACGGAAACCTTTGGAATTTCAGGTCGGTGACAAAGTGTTGTTGAAGGTCTCACCATGGAAAGGCGTCATTCGATTTGGCAAAAGAGGCAAGCTTAACCCGAGATACGTTGGACCATTTGAGATTCTTGAAAGAATAGGTCCAGTGGCGTATCGGTTAGACCTGCCTGAGTCATTAAATGGCGTTCACAACGTATTTCACATCTCAAATCTGAAAAAGTGCTTATCTGATGAGACTTTGGTTGTACCACTCGAGGAAGTACAAGTGGATGAGCAATTGCGCTTTGTTGAGGAGCCTGTTGAAGTAATGGACCGTGAGGTCAAAACTCTTAAGCAAAGCAAAATACCTATAGTCAAGGTTCGCTGGAACTCAAGAAGTGAACCGGAATTCACGTGGGAACGAGAGGATCAGATGAAGCTCAAGTATCCTCATCTGTTCGAAACGACGGTCACAGCCGGGGAAGGTACTGATTAAATTTCGGGACGAAATTTCTTTCAACATGGGGATGATGTGACAACTCACTCGATTTCGTTATGCCAATGCAGTAAACCAGTGATGTAACACAACCATGTAACGCAATTTTCGGGACGAAAATTCTTTCAACATGGGGATAATGTGACATCTGGTAATTTTCCGTTACCAAACTCCGTTAGTTCCGTTAGGTCTTGCATACACGTGTCGTGAGCACACACTAGTTGTCGTTGAACGTTGGTGACTTAATAACAATTATCTATGGTAAACAAATGATAACCTAGTGAATAATGTTGATTATTAGTTGTGGTTATGTGATTCATGCATTTTAAGTTATTGTTTGTGAATTTTACTTGATAACGTGACAATGTGTAACTATGATCTCATATGTTTTGCTATTACTTGAAAATGTATGTGATTATTATTGTTGATTAGTAATGTTTATATTTTGTAGTTAAAACCTATTAAAAAGTGTTAAAAAGATTAGTTTTTATAAAATATAAACAATGGGGTTTATTTTGTAATTGGATTGAAATAAAAAGTTACCATATTTAAACAAAATTAAACCCAACCCTAGCCCAAACCCCCATTGCGGCCGTAACCCCCCTCCCAACACCTTCATCTTGCGATTTTGATCCAAGAACAAGTGCACAAGTCAAATTCCAAGTGGTTTCAAGTATTACAAGTTGTTTTCAAGTGTTAATCATCATCTAAGCACACTTAAAGGTTAGTTTTGATTAGTTTTTTCATGGTTTTGATTCTTGAAGAACCCTAAATCGAAATTGGTGATGAAAAAAAGTGAAATTGATGATTGTTAGATGTTAATTTGATGTTGGTTAGATTGTATGAATGTTAGATTATGTTGATTATGCAAGAATTCCATGGTTTGATCACATTGTTCACACATTGCCTTAAGAGGAAACTTTTTGTTCTTGGAATTCATGATTTGATGATTGTATGATGTTAGATATATTGCTTGGATGTTGGTTTACTTGAATTGTGCAAGAGAAGTCATGAAATCTAGTGTTTGTTCATACATTACTATAAGTGGAAACTTTTATGCATGATGATTGGGAATTTTGATGAGTTAGTGATGATTATCATGTTAGAATGAATGTTATGAACTTGATTGGGTATAAAATTGATGAAACTATGAAAGAATTGGATATTAGATTGCTTTTGGGTGTTACCTTCTAAAAAGGGAAACTTTATTTTTGAAGATCATTGGATATGATGATGTGAGCATGTTTATGGTGTTAGGAGCATGTTAGAATGCTTATGGATGATGTCTAATGTGGTGGAATGTGTTACTTGGGTTGTACGGATGCTTGATTGATCATTTAAAGAATGTAGGTTCTTGGTGATTATACATGATGATGAATTATGGCTAGTGATTAGGAAATCAAGTTTGGGATTGGAATTGATCATTATTGTGTTTGTTGGTTGGAATGAATCTTGTTGATTTATGTTATTATGATTGTCATACATGCGTGCGAATCTGAGGCCCCAACTTAGTAGGATTGGCAGGGTTTAGGGTGTGAAGTCGTGAGTGGCTTCACATGGCATGTTGTGCATGATTAGACTTCATGAATGAATTATTAGTTGTGATATATTTATGATTGTGTTGAGCATGTTGATTGTTTGAGATTCGCATAAGTTGTATGATGATCTAGATTGAACTTGGGTTGATGATGTAATATGCGTGAATACTTTGTTGGATAATCATGTATGATAAGTTGATACATTTGATTAAACGAGATTTCAATTAATATGTCACCAACGGGTCAAACGGGTCAACTAGGTTAGAGGAGTCTTGTTTTCCAAAGCCTTGGGTCAATGTGCTTATTGAGCATTTAGGGTTGTTAAGTTTTCTGTGCACACGTACTTATGTACTTACGTGTTCTAGGTAACCTTTGAAGGGTTGTCTTTCCATCCATCATTAGTTCTCTCTTGTCATTATCCTTGCACATCAGGTGAGTTCATGCCCCACTATTTTATAAACTCTCTTATGGGGGAGGTAGCATACTTGTTCACAAACGCTATATCATTATTATAAGTTGTGTATGTTTTAACATGGTGTATAATACCTTGAAAGTCCTCACACTTTCGGATCGTTAATAATGGTAACTAGCGGAAAATCTTGGGTAGTACTACTGGGTTTGACAAGCCCCACCTGTGCGACTCGAGGTCAAACGGGTGCAATATTGTCCTAGACACAAACATCGTTACGACCTGGTAAGTCGTGACGGGAGGCAACAAACGCAACACAGTCAGCTTCGATCGCGAAATCACTATTGTTATTACTTATGAATATAGACTAGCTATCTATTTCAATGCACTTCTTATGTTATGCAAATTATCATGTTTATGTTAAATGCAAACTCTTGAACTCACCAACCATTGTGTTGACATTTTTAGTATGCTATTCTCAGGTCGTTAATTCAAGTTGCCATTAGGAGCACTACACGGGTCCAGCATGCATTCTAAGACTTCATCTTAAGTCATGACATTTGAATTTTATTTATGAGATTTAAATAATGGGTTGGCGCGTGTTTTGCCAAATTTTACATTTACATACTTTGGGTTTGTCTTATTAACAAAACGCTTCCGCATGGTTTTAAAACTTGAACTTTGATTGGTTTATTTTTAAATGTGGCATATAGTGTCGTTCTGAGTAACTAGTGACTGTGATCCTGGTTTGTTCACACGCCTCGCGGTAAAACTCCGCACGTGGATTTTGAGGGTGTGACATAAAACGATTACAAATGACAACTTTTGATCTACGAAATCATTGTTGAGCATCGAGGCAACAATAGAAGTTGCAAAGGACAAAGAATGAACTCGTATACACTCAATGGAATTGACAATCAATTTATAAATTAGGATTAAAAGTAGTAACACGTTAAAGATGAAACGTAATGTGTGATCAATAAATGTGAAGTCAAATCAAGGGCACACAAACAAGAAAATTAGATTTCTATGCATTAGAGTCAAAATCGTCGAGTGTCGATTTGTGCATCAAAGTATTCTCGAAAGTTTGACACAATACATACAAAATAAACTACGTATACAAAAACAATAAATGGCAATTGTTCTAGCGTGAATAGTTTTTGCTTCACCTAACAGCCATCAATCCATTGATGTTTTGATTCTAAAACCTTCTAAACACACTCTTGAACAATTTTAAACAAATGCAAGTATAATAATATATAAAATCACACTAAAAACCATAAATAAAACAATTGCATATATACTTTAAACGAAACAAAACCCGACAACTCCATCACACAATCTGCCTAACAAATCGATCAACCCGTGCCAAATCATAACAAAATCACACTATCCCCATGTTTCAACACTCTTGCCTACAATATGCATTAAAACGATTACAAATGACAACTTTTGACCTACGAAATCATTGTTGAGCATCGAGGCAACAATAGAAGTTGCAAAGGACAAAGAATGAACTCGTATACACTCAATGGAATTGACAATCAATTTATAAATTAGGATTAAAAGTAGTAACACGTTAAAGATGAAACATAATGTGTGATCAATAAATGTGAAGTCAAATCAAGGGCACACAAACAAGAAAATTAGATTTCTATGCATTAGAGTCAAAATCGTGCGAGTGTTGATTTTTGCATCAAAGTATTCTCGAAAGTTTAACACAATACATACAAAATGAACTACGTATACAAAAACAATAAATGGCAATTGTTCTAGCGTGGATAGTTTTTGCTTCACCTAACAGCCATCAATCCAATGATGTTTTGATTCTAAAGCCTTCTAAACACACTCTTGAACTATTTTAAACAAATGCAAGTATAATAACGTATAAAATCACACTAAAAACCATAAATAAAACAATTGCATATATACTTTAAACGAAACAAAACCCGACAACGCCATCACACAATTTGCCTAACAAATCGATCAACCCGTGCCAAATCATAACCAAATCACACTATCCCCATGTTTCAACACTCTTGCCTACAATATGCACTAAAACGATTACAAATGACAACTTTTGATTTATAAAATCATTGTTGAGCATCGAGGCAACAATAGAAGTTGCAAAGGACAAAGAATGAACTCGTATACACTTAATGGAATTGAGAATCAATTTGTAAATTAGGATTAAAAGTAGTAACACGTTATAGATGAAACGTAATGTGTGATCAATAAATGTGACGTCAAATCAAGGGCACACAAACAAGAAAATTAGATTTCTATGCATTAGAGTCAAAATCGTGCGAGTGTTGATTTGTGCATCAAAGTATTCTCGAAAGTTTAACACAATACATACAAAATGAACTACGTATACAAAAACAATAAATGGCAGCTGTTCTAGCGCGGATAGTTTTTGCTTCACCTAACAGCCATCAATTCAATGATGTTTTGATTCTAAATCCTTCTAAACACACTCTTGAACTATTTTAAACGAATGCAAGTATAATAATCTTTAAAATCACACTAAAAACCATGAATAAAACAATTGCATATATACTTTAAACGAAACAAAACCCGACAACGCCATCACACAATCTGCCTGACAAATCGATCAACCCGTGGCAAATCATAACCAAATCACACTATCCACATGTTTCAACACTCTTGCATACAATATGCACTAAAACGATTACAAATGACAACTTTTGATCTATAAAATCATTGTTGAGCATCGAGGCAACAACAGAAGTTGCAAAGGACAAAGAATGAACTCGTATACACTCAATGGAATTGAGAATCAATTTATAAATTAGGATTAAAAGTAGTAACACGTTATAGATGAAACGTAATGTGTGATCAATAAATGTGAAGTCAAATCAAAGGCACACGAACAAGTAAATTAGGTTTCTATGCATTAGAGTCAAAATCGTGCGTGTGTTGATTTGTGCATCAAAGAATTCTCGAAAGCTTAACACAACACATGCGAAATAAACTATGTATACAAAAACAATAAATATCAATTGTTCTTGCATGGAAAGTTTTTGCTTTACCTAACAACCATCAATCTAATGAAGTTTTGATTCTAAAGCCTTCTAAACACACTCCTGAACTATTTTAAACAAATGCAAGTATAATAATCTATAAAATCACACGAAAAACCATAAATAAAACAATTGCATATATACTTCAAACGAAACAAAACCCGACAACGCCATCACACAATTTGCCTAACAAATCGATCAACCCGTGCCAAGTCATAACCAAATCACGCTATCCCCATCTTTCAACACTCTTGCCTACAATATGCACTAAAACGATTACAAATAACAACTTTTAATCTATAGAATAATTGTTGAGCATCGAGGCAACAATAGAAGTTGCAAAGGACATGGAATGAACTCGTATACACTCAATGGAATTTAGAATCAATTTATAAATTAGGATTAAAAGTAGTAACACGTTAAAGATGAAACATAATGTGTGATCAACAAATGTGACGTCAAATCAAGGGCACACAAACAAGAAAATTAGATTTCTATGCATTAGAGTCAAAATCGTGAGAGTGTTGATTTGTGCATCAAAGTATTCTCGAAAGTTTAACACAATACATACAAAATGAACTACGTATACAAAAACAATAAATGGCATTTGTTCTAGCGTGGATAGTTTTTCTTCACCTAACAGCCATCAATCCAATGATGTTTTGATTCTAAAGCCTTATAAACACACTCTTAAACTATTTTAAACAAATGCAAGTATAATAATCTTTAAAATCACACTAAAAACCATGAATAAAACAATTGCATATATACTTTAAACGAAACAAAACCCGACAACGCCATCACACAATCTGCCTAACAAATCGATCAACCCGTGCCAAATCATAACCAAATCACACTATCCCCATGTTTCAACACTCTTGCCTACAATATGCACTAAAACGATTACAAATGACAACTTTTGATCTAAAATCATTGTTGAGCGTCGAGGCAACAATAGAAGTTGCAAAGGGCAAAGAATGAACTCGTATACACTTAATGGAATTCACAATCAATTTATAAATTAGGATTAAAAGTAGTAACACGTTATAGATGAAACATAATGCGTGATCAATAAATGTGAAGTCAAATCATGAGCACACAAACAAGTAAATTAGATTTCTATGCATTAGAGTCAAAATCGTGCGAGCGCTGATTTGTGCATCAAAGTATTCTCCAAAGCTTAACACAATACATACAAAATGAACTACGTACACAAAAACAATAAATGGCAATTGTTCTTGCATTAATAGTTTTTGCTTCATCTAACAACCATCAATCCAAAAAAGTTTTGATTCTAAAGCCTTTAAACACACTCTTGAACTATTTTAAACAAATGCAAGTGTAATAATGTATAAAATCACACTAAAAACCATAAATAAAACAATTGCATATATACTTGAAACGAAAGAAAACCCGACAACGCCATCACACAATTTGCCTAACAAATCGATCAACCCCTGCCAAATCATAACCAAATCACACTATCCCCATGTTTCAACACTCTTGCGTACAATATACACTAAAACGATTACAAATGACAACTTTTGATTTATAAAATCATTGTTGAGCATCGAGGCAACAATAGAAGTTGCAAAGGACAAAGAATGAACTCGTATACACTTAATGGAATTGAGAATCAATTTATAAATTATGATTTAAAGTAGTAACTCGTTATAGATGAAACGTAATGTGTGATCAATAAATGTGACGTCAAATCAAGGGCACACAAACAAGAAAATTAGATTTCTATGCATTAGAGTCAAAATCGTGCGAGTGTTGATTTGTGCATCAAAGTATTCTCGAAACTTTAACATAATGCATGCAAAATGAACTACGTATACAAAAACAATAAATGGCAGTTGTTCTAGCGTGGATAGTTTTTGCTTCACCTAACAGCCATCAATCCAATGATGTTTTGATTCTAAAGCCTTCTAAACACACTCTTGAACTATTTTAAACAAATGCAAGTATAATAATCTATAAAATCACACTAAAAACCATAAATAAAACAATTGCATACATACTTTAAACAAAACAAAACCCGACAACGCAACAAATCACACAATCTGCCTAACAAATCGATCAACCCGTGCCAAATCATAACCAAATCACACTACCCCCATTTTTCAACACTCTTGCCTACAATATGCACTAAAACGATTACAAATAACAACTTTTAATCTATAGAATCATTGTTGAGCATCGAGGCAACAATAGAAGTTGCAAAGGACACGGAATGAACTCGTATACACTCAATGGAATTGAGAATCAATTTATAAATTATGATTAAAAGTAGTAACTCGTTATAGATGAAACGTAATGTGTGATCAATAAATGTGACGTCAAATCAAGGGCACACAAACAAGTAAATTAGATTTCTATGCATTAGAGTCAAAATCGTGAGAGTGTTGATTTGTGCATCAAAGTATTCTCGAAAGTTTAACACAATACATACAAAATGAACTACGTATACAAAAACAATAAATGGCATTTGTTCTAGCGTGGATAGTTTTTCTTCACCTAACAGCCATCAATCCAATGATGTTTTGATTCTAAAGCCTTATAAACACACTCTTAAACTATTTTAAACAAATGCAAGTATAATAATCTTTAAAATCACACTAAAAACCATGAATAAAACAATTGCATATATACTTTAAACGAAACAAAACCCGACAACGCCATCACACAATCTGCGTAACAAATCGATCAACCCGTGCCAAATCATAACCAAATCACACTATCCCCATGTTTCAACACTCTTGCCTACAATATGCACTAAAACGATTACAAATGACAACTTTTGATCTATAAAATCATTGTTGAGCGTCGAGGCAACAATAGAAGTTGCAAAGGGCAAAGAATGAACTCGTATACACTTAATGGAATTCACAATCAATTTATAAATTAGGATTAAAAGTAGTAACACGTTATAGATGAAACATAATGCGTGATCAATAAATGTGAAGTCAAATCATGAGCACACAAACAAGTAAATTAGATTTCTATGCATTAGAGTCAAAATCGTGCGAGCGCTGATTTGTGCATCAAAGTATTCTCCAAAGCTTAACACAATACATACAAAATGAACTACGTATACAAAAACAATAAATGGCAATTGTTCTTGCATTAATAGTTTTGCTTCATCTAACAACCATCAATCCAAAAAGTTTTGATTCTAAAGCCTTTAAACACACTCTTGAACTATTTTAAACAAATGCAAGTGTAATAATGTATAAAATCACACTAAAAACCATAAATAAAACAATTGCATATATACTTGAAACGAAAGAAAACCCGACAATGCCATCACACAATTTGCCTAACAAATCGATCAACCCTGCCAAATCATAACCAAATCACACTATCCCCATGTTTCAACACTCTTGCGTACAATATACTAAAACGATTACAAATGACAACTTTTGATTTATAAAATCATTGTTGAGCATCGAGGCAACAATAGAAGTTGCAAAGGACAAAGAATGAACTCGTATACACTTAATGGAATTGAGAATCAATTTATAAATTATGATTAAAAGTAGTAACTCGTTATAGATGAAACGTAATGTGTGATCAATAAATGTGACGTCAAATCAAGGGCACACAAACAAGAAAATTAGATTTCTATGCATTAGAGTCAAAATCGTGCGAGTGTTGATTTGTGCATCAAAGTATTCTCGAAACTTTAACATAATGCATGCAAAATGAACTACGTATACAAAAACAATAAATGGCAGTTGTTCTAGCGTGGATAGTTTTTGCTTCACCTAACAGCCATCAATCCAATGAGTTTTGATTCTAAAGCCTTCTAAACACACTCTTGAACTATTTTAAACAAATGCAAGTATAATAATCTATAAAATCACACTAAAAACCATAAATAAAACAATTGCATACATACTTTAAACAAAACAAAACCCGACAACGCAACAAATCACAAATCTGCCTAACAAATCGATCAACCCGTGCCAAATCATAACCAAATCACACTACCCCCATTTTTCAACACTCTTGCCTACAATATGCACTAAAACGATTACAAATAACAACTTTTAATCTATAGAATCATTGTTGAGCATCGAGGCAACAATAGAAGTTGCAAAGGACACGGAATGAACTCGTATACACTCAATGGAATTGAGAATCAATTTATAAATTATGATTAAAAGTAGTAACTCGTTATAGATGAAACGTAATGTGTGATCAATAAATGTGACGTCAAATCAAGGGCACACAAACAAGTAAATTAGATTTCTATGCATTAGAGTCAAAATCGTGCGAGTGTTGATTTGTGCATCACAGTATTCTCGAAAGCTTAACACATTACATGCGAAATGAACTACGTATACAAAAACAATAAATAGCAATTGTTCTTGCATGTATAGTTTTTGCTTCACCTAACAACCATCAATCCAATGAAGTTTTGATTCTAAAGCCTTATAAACACACTCTTAAACTATTTTAAACAAATGCAAGTATAATAATCTTTAAAATCACACTAAAAACCATGAATAAAACAATTGCATATATACTTTAAACGAAACAAAACCCGACAACGCCATCACACAATCTGCCTAACAAATCGATCAACAAGTGCCAAATCATAACCAAATCACACTATCCCCATGTTTCAACACTCTTGCCTACAATATGCACTAAAACGATTACAAATGACAACTTTTGATCTATAAAATCATTGTTGAGCGTCGAGGCAACAATAGAAGTTGCAAAGGACAAAGAATGAACTCGTATACACTTAATGGAATTCACAATCAATTTATATATTAGTATTAAAAGTAGTAACACGTTATAGATGAAACATAATGCGTGATCAATAAATGTGAAGTCAAATCAAGGGCACACAAACAAGTAAATTAGATTTCTATGCATTAGAGTCAAAATCGTGCGAGTGTTGATTTGTGCATCACAGTATTCTCGAAAGCTTAACACATTACATGCGAAATGAACTACGTATACAAAAACAATAAATAGCAATTGTTCTTGCATGTATAGTTTTTGCTTCACCTAACAACCATCAATCCAATGAAGTTTTGATTCTAAAGCCTTATAAACACACTCTTAAACTATTTTAAACAAATGCAAGTATAATAATCTTTAAAATCACACTAAAAACCATGAATAAAACAATTGCATATATATACTTTAAACGAAACAAAACCCGACAACGCCATCACACAATCTGCCTAACAAATCGATCAACAAGTGCCAAATCATAACCAAATCACACTATCCCCATGTTTCAACACTCTTGCCTACAATATGCACTAAAACGATTACAAATGACAACTTTTGATCTATAAAATCATTGTTGAGCGTCGAGGCAACAATAGAAGTTGCAAAGGACAAAGAATGAACTCGTATACACTTAATGGAATTCACAATCAATTTATATATTAGTATTAAAAGTAGTAACACGTTATAGATGAAACATAATGCGTGATCAATAAATGTGAAGTCAAATCATGGGCACACAAACAAGTAAAGTAGATTTCTATGCATTAGAGTCAAAATCGTGCGAGCGTTGATTTGTGCATCAAAGTATTCTCCAAAGCTTAACACAATACATATAAAATGAACTACGTACACAAAAACAATAAATTGCAATTGTTCTTGCATTAATAGTTTTTGCTTCATCTAACAACCATCAATCCAAAAAAGTTTTGATTCTAAAGCCTTCTAAACACACTCTTGAACTATTTTAAACAAATGCAAGTATAATAATGTATAAAATCACACTAAAAACCATAAATAAAACAATTGCATATATACTTGAAACGAAAGAAAACCCGACAACGCCATCACACAATTTGCCTAACAAATCGATCAACCCGTGCCAAATCATAACCAAATCACACTATCCCCATGTTTCAACACTCTTGCCTACAATATACACTAAAACGATTACAAATGACAACTTTTGATTTATAAAATCGTTGTTGAGCATCGAGGCAACAATAGAAGTTGCAAAGGACAAAGAATGAACTCGTATACACTTAATGGAATTGAGAATCAATTTATAAATTATGATTAAAAGTAGTAACACGTTATAGATGAAACGTAATGTGTGATCAATAAATGTGAGGTCAAATCAAGGGCACACAAACAAGAAAATTAGATTTCTATGCATTAGAGTCAAAATCGTGCGAGTGTTGATTTGTGCATCAAAGTATTCTCGAAACTTTAACACAATACATGCAAAATGAACTACGTATACAAAAACAATAAATGGCAGTTGTTCTAGCGTGGATAGTTTTTGCTTCACCTAACAGCCATCAATCCAATGATGTTTTGATTCTAAAGCCTTCTAAACACACTCTTGAACTATTTTAAACAAATGCAAGTATAATAATCTATAAAATCACACTAAAAACCATACATAAAACAATTGCATACATACTTTAAACAAAACAAAACCCGACAACGCAACAAATCACACAATCTGCCTAACAAATCGATCAACCCGTGCCAAATCATAACCAAATCACACTACCCCCATTTTTCAACACTCTTGCCTCCAATATGCACTAAAACGATTACAAATAACAACTTTTAATCTATAGAATCATTGTTGAGCATCGAGGCAACAATAGAAGTTGCAAAGGAATGAACTCGTATACATTCAATGGAATTGAGAATCAATTTATAAATTAGGATTAAAAGTAGTAACACGTTATAGATGAAACATAATGTGTGATCAATAAATGTGAAGTCAAATCAAGGGCACACGAACAAGTAAATTAGATTTCTATGCATTAGAGTCAAAATCGTGCGAGTGTTGATTTGTGCATCATAGTATTCTCCAAAGCTTAACACAATACATACAAAATGAACTACGTATACAAAAATAATAAATAGCAATTGTTCTTGCATAGATAGTTTTTGCTTCATCTAACAACCATCAATCCAATGAAGTTTTGATTCTAAAGCCTTTTAAACACACTCTTGAACTATTTTAAACAAATGCAAGGATAATAATCTATAAAATTACACTAAAAACCATAAATAAAACAATTGCATATATACTTTAAACGAAACAAAACCCGACAACACCATCACACAATTTGCCTAACAAATCGATCAACCCATCCCAAATCATAACCAAATCACACTATCCCCATCTTTCAACACTCTTGCCTACAATATGCACTAAAACGATTACAAATGACAACTTTTGATCTATAAAATCATTGTTGAGCATCGAGGCAACAATAGAAGTTGCAAAGGACACAGAATGAACTCGTATACACTGAATGGAATTGAGAATCAATTTATAAATTAGGATTAAAAGTAGTAACACGTTATAGATGAAACATAAGGTGTGATCAATAAATGTGAAGTCAAATCAAGGGCACACGAACAAGTAAATTAGATTTCTATGCATTAGAGTCAAAATCGTGCGAGTGTTGATTTGTGCATCAAAGTATTCTCGAAAGCCTAACACAATACATACGAAATGAACTACGTATACAAAAACAATAAGTAGTAATTGTTCTTGCATGTATAGTTTTTGCTTCACCTAACAACCATCAATCCAATGAAGTTTCGATTCTAAAGCCTTTCAAACACACTCTTGAACAATTTTAAACGAATGCAAGTATAATGATCTATAAAATCACACTAAAAGCCATAAATAAAACAATTGTATACATACTTTAAACAAAACAAAACCCGACAACTCCATCACACAATTTGCCTAACAAATCGATCAACCCATGCCAAATCATAACCAAATCACACTATCCCCATCTTTCAACACTCTTGCCTACAATATGCACTAAAACGATTACAAATGACAACTTTTGATCTATAAAATCATTGTTGAGCATCGAGGCAACAATAGAAGTTGCGAAGGACACAGAATGAACTCGTATACACTCAATGGAATTGAGAATCAATTTATAAATTAGGATTAAAAGTAGTAACACGTTATATATAAAACATAATGTGTGATCAATGAATGTGAAGTCAAATCAAGGGCACACGAACAAGTAATTAGATTTCTATGCATTAGAGTCAAAATCGTGCGAGTGTTGATTTGTGCATCAAAGTATTCTCGAAAGCTTAACACATTACATGCGAAATGAACTACGTATACAAAAACAATAAATGACAATTGTTCTTGCATGTATACTTTTTGCTTCACCTAACAACCATCAATCCAATGAAGTTTTGATTCTAAGGCCTTTCAAACACACTCTTGAACTATTTTAAACGAATGCAAGTATAATGATCTATAAAATCACACTAAAAGCCATAAATAAAACAATTGTATACATACTTTAAACAAAACAAAACCCGACAACGCCATCACACAATTTGCCTAACAAATCGATCAACCCGTGCCAAATCATAACCAAATCACACTATCCCCATCTTTCAACACTCTTGCCTACAATATGCACTAAAACGATTACAAATGACAACTTTTGATCTATAAAATCATTGTTGAGCATCGAGGCAACAATAGAAGTTGCAAAGGACAAAGAATGAACTCGTATACACTCAATGGAATTGAGAATCAATTTATAAATTAGGATTAAAAGTAGTAACATGTTATAGATGAAACATAATGTGTGATCAATAAATGTGAAGTCAAATCAAGGGCACATGAACAAGTAAATTAGATTTCTATGCATTAGAGTCAAAATCGTGCGAGTGTTGATTTGTGCATCAAAGTATTCTCCAAAGCTCAACACAATACATACAAAATGAACTACGTATACAAAAACAATAAATAGCAATTGTTCTTGCATAGATAGTTTTTGCTTTATCTAACAACCATCAATTCAATGAAGTTTTGATTCTAAAGTCTTCTAAACACACTCTTGAATTATTTTAAACAAATGCAAGGATAATAATCTATAAAATCACACTAAAAACATAAATAAAACAATTGCATATATACTTTAAACGAAACAAAACCCGACAACACCATCACACAATTTGCCTAACAAATCGATCAACCCGTGCCAAATCATAACCAAATCACACTATCCCCATCTTTCAACACTCTTGCCTACAATATGCACTAAAACGATTACAAATGACAACTTTTGATCTATAAAATCATTGTTGAGCATCGAGGCAACAATAGAAGTTGCAAAGGACACAGAATGAACTCGTATACACTCAATGGAATTGAGAATCAATTTATAAATTAGGATTAAAAGTAGTAACACGTTATAGATGAAACATAATGTGTGATCAATAAATGTGAAGTCAAATCAAGGGCACACGAACAAGTAAATTAGATTTCTATGCATTAGAGTCAAAATCGTGCGAGTGTTGATTTGTGCATCAAAGTATTCTCGAAAGCTTAACACAATACATACGAAATGAACTACGTATACAAAAACAATAAATAGCAATTGTTCTTGCATGTATAGTTTTTGCTTCACCTAACAACCATCAATCCAATGAAGTTTTGATTCTAAAGCCTTTCAAACACACTCTTGAACTATTTTAAACGAATGCAAGTATAATGATCTATAAAATCACACTAAAAACCATAAATAAAACAATTGCATATATACTTTAAACGAAACAAAACCCGACAACGCCATCACACAATTTGCCTAACAAATCGATCAACCCGTGCCAAATCATAACCAAATCACACTATCCCTATTTTTCAACACTCTTGCCTACAATATGCACTAAAACGATTACAAATGACAACTTTTGATCTATAAAATCATTGTTGAGCATCGAGGCAACAATAGAAGTTGCAAAGGACAAAGAATGAACTCGTATACACTCAATGGAATTGAGAATCAATTTATAAATTAGGATTAAAAGTAGTAACATGTTATAGATGAAACATAATGTGTGATCAATAAATGTGAAGTCAAATCAAGGGCACACGAACAACAAAATTAGATTTCTATGCATTAGAGTCAAAATCGTGCGAGTGTTGATTTGTGCATCAAAGTATTCTCGAAAGTTTAACACAATACATACAAAATGAACTACGTATACAAAAACAATAAATAGCAATTGTTCTTGCGTGGATAGTTTTTGCTTCACCTAACAACCATCAATCCAATAAAGTTTTGATTCTAAAGCCTTCAAACACACTCTTGAACTATTTAAACAAATGCAAGTGTAATAATCTATAAAATCACACTAAAAACCATAAATAAAACAATTGATATATACTTTAAACGAAACAAAACCCGACAACGCCATCACACAATTTGCCTAACAAATCGATCAACCCGTGCCAAATCATAACCAAATCACACTATCCCCATTTTTCAACACTCTTGCCTACAATATGCACTAAAACGATTACAAATGACAACTTTTGATCTATAAAATCATTGTTGAGCATCGAGGCTACAATAGAAGTTGCAAAGGACAAAGAATGAACTCGTATACACTCAATGGAATTGAGAATCAATTTATAAGTTAGGATTAAAAGTAGTAACATGTTATAGATGAAACATAATGTGTGATCAATAAATGTGAAGTCAAATCAAGGGCACACGAACAAGTAAATCTGATTTCTATGCATTAGAGTCAAAATCGTGCGAGTGTTGATTTGTGCATCAAAGTATTCTAAAAGGTTAACACAATACATGCGAAATGAACTACGTATACAAAAACAATAAATAGCAATTGTTCTTGCATTGATAGTTTTTGCTTCACCTAACAACCATCATCCAATGAATTTTTGATTCTAAAGCCTTTTAAACACAGTCTTGAACTATTTAAACAAATGCAAGTATAATAATATAAAATCACACTAAAAACCATGAATAAAAGCAATGTGTATATACCTTAAACGAAACAAAACCCAACAACGCCATGACACAATTTGCCTAACAAATAGATCAACCCGTGCCAAATCATAACCAAATCACACTATCCCCATCTTTCAACATTCTTGCCTACAATATGCACTAAAACGATAACAAATGACAACTTTTGATCTATAAAATCATTGTTGAGCATCGAGGCAACAATAGAAGTTGCAAAGGACACAGAATAAACTCATATACACTCAACAGAATTTAGAATCAATTTATAACTTAGGATTAAAATTAGTAACCCGTTAAAGATGAAACATAATGTGTGATCAACAAATGTGTAGTCAAATGAAGTGCACACGAACAAGAAAATTAGATTTCTATGCATTAGAGTCAAAATCGTACGAGTGTTGACTTGTGCATCAAAGTATTCTCGAAAGCTTAACACAATACATACGAAATGAACTACGTATACAAAAACAATAAGTAGCAATTGTTCTTGCATGTATAGTTTTTGCTTCACCTAACAACCATCAATCCAACGAAGTTTTGATTCTAAAGCCTTTCAAACACACTCTTGAAGTATTTTAAACGAATGCAAGTATAATGATCTATAAAATCACACTAAAAACCATAAATAAAACAATTGCATATATACTTTAAACGAAACAAAACCCGACAACGCCATCACACAATTTCCCTAGTAAATCGATCAACCCCGTGCCAAATCACATCCAAATCACACTATCCCCATTTTTCAACACTCTTGCCTACAATATGCACTAAAACGATTACACATGACAACTTTTGATCTATAAAATCATTGTTGAGCATCGAGGCAACAATAGAAGTTGCAAAGGACAAATAATGAACTCGTATACACTCAATGGAATTGAGAATCAATTTATAAATTAGGATTAAAAGTAGTAACATGTTATAGATGAAACATAATGTGTGATCAATAAATGTGAAGTCAAATCAAGTGCACACGAACAAAAAAATTAGATTTCTATGCATTAGAGTCAAAATCATGCGAGTGTTGATTTGTGCATCAAAGTATTCTCGAAACTTTAACACAATACATACAAAATGAACTACGTATACAAAAACAATAAATAGCAATTGTTCTTGCGTGGATAGTTTTTGCTTCACCTAACAACCATCAATCCAATAAAGTTTTGATTCTAAAGCCTTCAAAACACACTCTTGAGCTATTTTAAACAAATGCAAGTGTAATAATCTATAAAATCACACTAAAAACCACAAATAAAACAATTGAATATATACTTTAAACGAAACAAAACCCGACAACGCCATCACACAATTTCCCTAGTAAATCGATCAACCCCGTGCCAAATCACATCCAAATCACACTATCCCCATTTTTCAACACTCTTGCCTACAATATGCACTAAAACGATTACACATGACAACTTTTGATCTATAAAATCATTGTTGAGCATCGAGGCAACAATAGAAGTTGCAAAGGACAAATAATGAACTCGTATACACTCAATGGAATTGAGAATCAATTTATAAGTTAGGATTAAAAGTAGTAACATGTTATAGATGAAACATAATGTGTGATCAATAAATGTGAAGTCAAATCAAGGGCACACGAACAAGTAAATTTGATTTCTATGCATTAGAGTCAAAATCGTGCGAGTGTTGATTTGTGCATCAAAGTATTCTAAAAAGGTTAACACAATACATGCGAAATGAACTACGTATACAAAAACAATAAATAGCAATTGTTCTTGCATTGATAGTTTTTGCTTCACCTAACAACCATCATTGCAATGAATTTTTGATTCTAAATCCTTTTAAACACAGTCTTGAACTATTTAAATCAAATGCAAGTATAATAATCTATAAAATCACACTAAAAACCATGAATAAAAGCAATTGTGTATATACCTTAAACGAAACAAAACCCAACAACGCCATGACACAATTTGCCTAACAAATAGATCAACCCGTGCCAAATCATAACCAAATCACACTATCCCCATCTTTCAACATTCTTGCCTACAATATGCACTAAAACGATAACAAATGACAACTTTTGATCTATAAAATCATTGTTGAGCATCGAGGCAACAATAGAAGTTGCAAAGGACACAGAATAAACTCATATACACTCAACAGAATTTAGAATCAATTTATAACTTAGGATTAAAATTAGTAACCCGTTAAAGATGAAACATAATGTGTGATCAACAAATGTGTAGTCAAATGAAGTGCACACGAACAAGAAAATTAGATTTCTATGCATTAGAGTCAAAATCGTGCGAGTGTTGATTTGTGAATCAAAGTATTCTCAAAACTTTAACACAATACATACAAAATGAACTACGTATGCAAAAACAATAAATAGCAATTGTTCTTGCATAGATAGTTTTTGCTTCACCTAACAACCATCAATCCAATAAAGTATTGATTCTAAAGCCTTCTAAACACAGTCTGAAACTATTTAAAACAAATGCAAGTATAATAATCTATAAAATCACACTAAAAATCATAAATAAAACAATTGTATATATACTTTAAACGAAACAAAACCCGACAACGCCATCACACAATTTGCCTAACAAATCGATCAACCCCGTGCTAAATCATATCCAAACCACACTATCCCCATTTTTCAACACTCTTGCCTGCAATATGCACTAAAACGATTAAAAATGGCAACTTTTGATCTATAAAATCATTGTTGAGCATCGAGGCAACAATATAAGTTGCAAAGGACAAAGAATGAACTAGTATACACTCTATGGAATTGAGAATCAATTTATAAATTAGGATTAAAATTAGTAACACGTTAAAAATGAAACATAATATGTGATCAACAAATGTGAAGTCAAATCAAGTGCACACGAACAAGAAAATTAGATTTCTATGCATTAGAGTCAAAATCGTGCGAGTGTTGATTTATGCATCAAAGTATTCTCGAAAGTTTAACACAATACATACAAGATGAACTACGTATACAAAAACAATAAATAGCAATTGTTCTTGCATAGATAGTTTTTGCTTCACCTAACAACCATCAATCCAATGAAGTTTTGATTCTAAAGCCTTTTAAACACACTCTTGAACTATTTTAAACAAATGCAAGTATAATAATCTATAAAATCACACTAAAAACCATAAATAAAACAATTGCATATATACTTTAAACGAAACAAAACCCGACAATGCCATCACACAATTTGCCTAACAAATCGATCAACCCGTGCCAAATCATAACCAAATCACACTATCCCCATTTTTCAACACTCTTGCCTACAATATGCACTAAAACGATTACAAATGACAACTTTTGATCTATAAAATCATTGTTGAGCATCGAGGCAACAATAGAAGTTGCAAAGGACAAAGAATGAACTCGTATACACTCAATGGAATTGAGAATCAATTTATAAGTTAGGATTAAAAGTAGTAACATGTTATAGATGAAACATAATGTGTGATCAATAAATGTGAAATCAAATCAAGGGCACACGAACTAGTAAATTTGATTTCTATGCATTAGAGTCAAAATCGTGCGAGTGTTGATTTGTGCATCAAAGTATTCTAGAAAGCTTAACACAATACATGCGAAATGAACTACGTATACAAAAACAATAAATAGCAATTGTTCTTGCATTGATAGTTTTTGCTTCACCTAACAACCATCAATCCAATGAATTTTTGATTCTAAAGCCTTCTACACACAGTCTTGAACTATTTAAATCAAATGCAAGTATAATAATCTATAAAATCACACTAAAAACCATAAATAAAAGCAATTGTGTATATACTTTAAACGAAACAAAACCCAACATTGCCATGACACAATTTGCCTAACAAATCGATCAACCCGTGCCAAATCATAACCAAATCACACTATCCCCATCTTTCAACATTCTTGCCTACAATATGCACTAAAACGATAACAAATGACAACTTTTGATCTATAAAATCATTGTTGAGCATCGAGGCAACAATAGAAGTTGCAAAGAACACAGAATGAACTCATATACACTCAATAGAGTTTAGAATCAATTTATAAATTAGGATTAAAATTAGTAACACGTTAAAGATGAAACATAATGTGTGATCAACAAATGTGTAGTCAAATGAAGTGCACAGGAACAAGAAAATTAGATTTCTATGCATTAGAGTCAAAATCGTGCGGGTGTTGATTTGTGAATCAAAGTATTCTCGAAACTTTAACACAATACATACAAAATGAACTACGTATACAAAAACAATAAATAGCAATTGTTCTTGCATAGATAGTTTTTGCTTCACCGATCAACCATCAATCAAATAAAGTTTTGATTCAAAAGCCTTCTAAACACAGTCTTGAACTATTTAAAACAAATGCAAGTATAATAATCTATAAAATCACACTAAAAACCATAAATAAAAGCAATTGTGTATATACTTTAAACGAAACAAAACCCAACAACGCCATGACACAATTTGCCTAACAAATCGATCAACCCGTGCCAAATCATAACCAAATCACACTATCCCCATTTTTCAACAGTCTTGCTTATAATATGCACTAAAACGATTACAAATGACAACTTTTGATCTGTAAAATCATTGTTGAGCATCGAGGCAACAATAGAAGTTGCAAAGGACATAGAATGAACTCATTTACACTCAATAGAATTTAGAATCAATTTATAAATTAGGATTAAAATTAGTAACACGTTAAAGATGAAACATAATGTGTGATCAACAAATGTGTAGTCAAATGTAGTGTACACGAATCAGAAAATTTGATTTCTAAGCATTAGAGTCAAAATCGTGCAAGTGTTGATTTGTGAATCAAAGTATTCTCGAAACTTTAACACAATACATACAAAATGAACTACGTATACAAAAACAATAAATAGCAATTGTTCTTGCATACATAGTTTTTGCTTCACCTAACAACCATCAATGCAATGAAGTTTTGATTCTAAAGCCTTCTAAACACACTCTTGAACTATTTTAAACAAATGCAAGTATAATAATCTATAAAATCACACTAAAAACTATAAATAAAACAATTGCATATATACTTTAAACGAAACAAAACCCGACAACGCCATCACACAATTTGCCTAACAAATCGATCAACCCGTGCCAAATCATAACCAAATCACACTATCCCCATTTTTCAACACTCTTGCTTACAATATGCACTAAAACGATTACAAATGACAACTTTTGATCTATAAAATCATTGTTGAGCATCGAGGCAACAATAGAAGTTGCAAAGGACACAGAATGAACTCATTTACACTCAAGAATTAGAATCAATTTATAAATTAGGATTAAAATTAGTAACACGTTAAAGATGAAACATAATGTGTGATCAACAAATGTGTAGTCAAATGAAGTGCACACGAATAAGAAAATTTGATTTCTAAGCATTAGAGTCAAAATCGTGCAAGTGTTGATTTGTGAATCAAAGTATTCTCGAAACTTTAACACAATACATACAAAATGAACTACGTATACAAAAACAATAAATAGCAATTGTTCTTGCATACATAGTTTTTGCTTCACCTAACAACCATCAATCCAATGAAGTTTTGATTCTAAAGCCTTCTAAACACACTCTTGAACTATTTTAAACAAATGCAAGTATAATAATCTATAAAATCACACTAAAAACCATAAATAAAACAATTGCATATATACTTTAAACGAAACAAAACCCGACAACGCCATCACACAATTTGGCTAACAAATCGATCAACCCGTGCCAAATCATAAACAAATCGCACTATCCCCATCTTTCAACACTCTTGCCTACAATATGCACTAAAACGATTACAAATGACAACTTTTGATCTATAAAATCATTGTTGTGAATCGAGGCAACAATAAAAGTTGCAAAGGACACAGAATGAACTCGTATACACTCAATGGAATTGAGAATCAATTTATAAATTAGGATTAAAATTATTAACACGTTAAAGATGAAACATAATGTGTGATCAACAAATGTGTAGTTAAATGAAGTGCACACGAACAAGAAAATTAGATATCTATGCATTAGAGTCAAAATCGTGCGAGTGTTGATTTGTGCATCAAAGTATTCTCGAAAGTTTAACACAATACATACAAAATGAACTACGTATACAAAAACAATAAATAGCAATTGTTCTTGCATAGATAGTTTTTGCTTCACCTAACAACCATCAATCCAATGAAGTTTTGATTCTAAAGCCTTCTAAACACACTCTTGAACTATTTTAAACAAATGCAAGTATAATAATCTATAAAATCACACTAAAAACTATAAATAAAACAATTGCATATATACTTTAAACGAAACAAAACCCGACAACGCCATCACACAATTTGCCTAACAAATCGATCAACCCGTGCCAAATCATAACCAAATCACACTATCCCCATTTTTCAACACTCTTGCTTACAATATGCACTAAAACGATTACAAATGACAACTTTTGATCTATAAAATCATTGTTGAGCATCGAGGCAACAATAGAAGTTGCAAAGGACACAGAATGAACTCATTTACACTCAATAGAATTTAGAATCAATTTATAAATTAGGATTAAAATTAGTAACACGTTAAAGATGAAACATAATGTGTGATCAACAAATGTGTAGTCAAATGAAGTGCACACGAATAAGAAAATTAGATTTCTAAGCATTAGAGTCAAAATCGTGCAAGTGTTGATTTGTGAATCAAAGTATTCTCGAAACTTTAACACAATACATACAAAATGAACTACGTATACAATAACAATAAATAGCAATTGTTCTTGCATAGATAGTTTTTGCTTCACCTAACAACCATCAATCCAATGAAGTTTTGATTCTAAAGCCTTCTAAACACACTCTTGAACTATTTTAAACAAATGCAAGTATAATAATCTATAAAATCACACTAAAAACCATAAATAAAACAATTGCATATATACTTTAAACGAAACAAAACCCAACAACGCCATCACACAATTTGCCTAACAAATCGATCAACCCGTGCCAAATCATAACCAAATCACACTATCCCCATCTTTCAACACTCTTGCCTACAATATGCACTAAAACGATTACAAATGACAACTTTTGATCTATAAAATCATTGTTGAGCATCGAGGCAACAATAGAAGTTGCAAAGGACACAGAATGAACTCGTATACACTCAATGGAATTTAGAATCAATTTATAAATTAGGATTAAAATTAGTAACACGTTAAAGATGAAACATAATGTGTGATCAACAAATGTGAAGTCAAATCAAGTGCACACGAACAAGAAAATTAGATTTCTATGCATTAGAGTCAAAATCGTGCAAGTGTTGATTTGTGCATCAAAGTATTCTCGAAAATTTAACACAATACATACAAAATGAACTACGTATACAAAAACAATAAATAGCAATTGTTTTTGCATGTATAGTTTTTGCTTCACCTATCAACCATCAATCCAATGAAGTTTTGATTCTAAAGCCTTCTAAACACACTCTTGAACTATTTTAAACAAATGCAAGTATAATAATCTATAAAATCACACTAAAAACTATAAATAAAACAATTGCATATACTTTAAACGAAACAAAACCGACAACGCCATCACACAATTTGCCTAACAAATCGATCAACCCGTGCCAAATCATAACCAAATCACACTATCCCCATTTTTCAACACTCTTGCCTACAATATGCACTAAAACGATTACAAATGACAACTTTTGATCTATAAAATCATTGTTGAGCATCGAAGCAACAAGAGAAGTTGCAAAGGACAAAGAATGAACTCGTATACACTCAATGGAATTGAGAATCAATTTATAAGTAGGATTAAAAGTAGTAACATGTTATAGATGAAAGATAATGTGTGATCAATAAATGTGAAGTCAAATCAAGGGCACACGAACAAGTAAATTAAATTTCTATGCATTAGAGTCAAAATCGTGCGAGTGTTGATTTGTGCATCAAAGTATTCTTCAAAGCTTAACCCAATACATACAAAATAAACTACGTATACAAAAACAATAAATAGCAATTGTTCTTGCATTGATAGTTTTTGCTTCATCTAACAACCATCAATACAATGAAGTTTTGATTCTAAAGCCTTCTAAACAAACTCTTGAACTATTTTAAACAAATGCAAGTAAAATAATCTATAAAATCACACTAAAAACCATAAATAAAACAATTGCATATATACATTAAACGAAACAAAACGCGACAACGCCATCACACAATTTGCCTAACAAATCGATCAACCCGTGCCAAATCATAACCAAATCACACTATCCTCATTTTTCAACACTCTTGCCTACAATATGCACTAAAACGATTACAAATGACAACTTTTGATCTATAAAATCATTGTTGAGCATCGAAGCAACAAGAGAAGTTGCAAAGCACAAAGAATGAACTCGTATACACTCAATGGAATTGAGAATCAATTTATAAATTAGGATTAAAAGTAGTAACATGTTATAGATGAAACATAATGTGTGATCAATAAATGTGAAGTCAAATCAAGGGCACACGAACAAGTAAATTTGATTTCTATGCATTAGAGTCAAAATCGTGCGAGTGTTGATTTGTGCATCAAAATATTCTCGAAAGCTTAACACAATACATGCGAAATGAACTACGTATACAAAAACAATAAATAGCAATTGTTCTTGCATTGATAGTTTTTGCTTCACCTAACAACCATCAATCCAACGAAGTTTTGATTCTAAAGCCTTTCAAACACACTCTTGAACTATTTTAAACGAATGCAAGTATAATGATCTATAAAATCACACTAAAAACCATAAATAAAAGCAATTGTGTATATACTTTAAACGAAACAAAACCCAACAACGCCATGACACAATTTGCCTAACAAATCGATCAACCCGTGCCAAATCATAACCAAATCACACTATCCCCATCTTTCAACATTCTTGCCTTCAATATGCACTAAAACAATTACAAATGACAACTTTTGATCTATAAAATAATTGTTGAGCATCGAGGCGACAATAGAAGTTGCAAAGGACACAGAATGAACTCATTTACACTCAATAGAATTTAGAATCAATTTATAAATTAGGATTAAAATAGTAACACGTTAAAGATGAAACATAATGTGTGATCAACAAATGTGTAGTCAAATCAAGGGCACACGAAAAGTAAATTAGATTTCTATGCATTAGAGTCAAAATCGTGCAGTGTTGATTTGTGCATCAAAGTATTCTCGAAACTTAACAGAATACATACAAAATGAACTACGTATACAAAAACAATAAATAGCAATTGTTCTTGCATAGATAGTTTTTGCTTCACCTAACAACCATCAATCCAATGAAGTTTTGATTCTAAAGCCTTCTAAACACACTCTTGAACTATTTTAAACAAATGCAAGTATAATAATCTATAAAATCACACTAAAAACCATAAATAAAACAATTGCATATATACTTTAAACGAAACAAAACCCGACAACGCCATCACACAATTTGCCTAACAAATCGATCAACCCGTGCCAAATCATAACCAAATCACACTATCCCCATTTTTCAACACTCTTGCCTACAATATGCACTAAAACGATTACAAATGACAACTTTTGATCTATAAAATCATTCTTGAGCATCGAGACAACAATAGATGTTGCAAAAGGACAAAGAATGAACTCGTATGCACTCAATGGAATTGAGAATCAATTTATAAATTAGGATTAAAAGTAGTAACACGTTATAGATGAAACATAATGTGTAATCAATAAATGTGAAGTCAAATCAAGGGCACACGAACAAGTAAATTAGATTTCTATGCATTAGAGTCAAAATCGTGCGAGTGTTGATTTGTGCATCAAAGTATTCTCGAAAGCTTGACACAATACATGCGAAATGAACTACGTATACAAAAACAATAAATAGCAATTCTTCTTGCATGTATAGTTTTTGCTTCACCTAACAACCATCAATACAATGAAATTTTGATTCTAAAGCCTTTCAAACACACTCTTGAACTATTTTAAACGAATGCAAGTATAATGATCTATAAAATCACACTAAAAGCCATAAATAAAACAATCATGCTTTAAACAAAACAAAACCCGACAACGCCATCACACAATTTGCCTAACAAATCGATCAACCCGTGCCAAATCATAACCAAATCACACTATCCCATCTTTCAACACTCTTGCCTACAATATCACTAAAACAAAACAATAACAACTTTTGATTATAAAATCAAGTTGGAGCATCGAGGCAACAATAGAAGTTGCAAAGGACAAAGAATGAACTCGTATACACTCAATGGAATTGAGAATCAATTTATAAGTAGGATTAAAAGTAGTAACATGTTATAGATGAAAGATAATGTGTGATCAATAAATGTGAAGTCAAATCAAGGGCACACGAACAAGAAAATTGATTTCTATGCATTAGAGTCAAAATCGTGCGAGTGTTGATTTGCGCATCAAAGTATTCTCGAAAGTTTAACACAATACATACAAAATGAACTACGTATACAAAAACAATAAATAGCAATTGTTCTTGCATAGATAGTTTTTGCTTCACCTAACAACCATCAATCCAATGAAGTTTTGATTCTAAAGCCTTCTAAACGCACTCTTAAACTATTTTAAACCAATGCAAGTATAATAATCTATAAAATCACACTAAAAACCATAAATAAAACAATTGCATATATACTTTAAACGAAACAAAACCCGACAACGCCATCACACAATTTCCCTAACAAATCGATCAACCCGTGCCAAATCATAACCAAATCACACTATCCCCATTTTTCAACACTCTTGCCAACAATATGCACTAAAACGATTACAAATGACAACTTTTGATCTATAAAATCTTTGTTGAGCATCGAGGCAACAATAGATGTTGCAAAGGACAAAGAATGAACTCGTATACACTCAATGGAATTGAGAATCAATTTATAAATTAGGATTAAAAGTAGTAACATGTTATAGATGAAAATAATGTGTAATCAATAAATGTGAAGTCAAATCAAGGGCACACGAACAAGTAAATTTGATTTCTATGCATTAGAGTCAAAATCGTGTGAGTGTTGATTTGTGCACAAAGTATTCTTGAAAGCTTAACACAATACATGCGAAATGAACTACGTATACAAAAACAATAAATAGCAATTGTTCTTGCATTGATAGTCTTTGCTTTGTCTAACAACCATCAATCCAATGAAGTTTTGATTCTAAAGTTTTCTAAACACACTCTTGAACTATTTTAAACAAATGCAAGTATAATAATCTATAAAATCACACTAAAAACCATAAATAAAACAATTGTATATATTCATTAAACGAAACAAAACCCGACAACGCCATCACACAATTTGCCTAACAAATCGATCAACCCGTGCCAAATCATACCCAAATCACACTATCCCCATTTTTCAACACTCTTGCCTACAATATACACTAAAACGATTACAAATGACAACTTTTGATCTATAAAATCATTGTTGAGCATCGAGGCAACAATAGAAGTTGCAAAGGACAAAGAATGAACTCGTATACACTCAATGGAATTGAGAATCAATTTATAAATTAGGATTAAAAGTAGTAACACGTTATAGATGAAACATAATGTGTGATCAATAAATGTGAAGTCAAATCAAGGGCACACGAACAAGTAAATTTTATTTCTATGCATTAGAGTCAAAATCGTGCGAGTGTTGATTTGTGCATCAAAGTATTCTCGAAAGTTTAACACAATACATACAAATGAACTACGTATAAAAAACAATAAATAGCAATTGTTCTTGCCTCGATAGTTTTTACTTCATCTAACAACCATCAATCCAATGAAGTTTTGATTCTAAAGCCTTCTAAACACACTCTTGAACTATTTTAAACAAATGCAAGTATAATAATCTATAAAATCACACTAAAAACCATAAATAAAACAATTGCATATATACATTAAACGAAACAAAACCCGACAACGCCATCACACAATTTGCCTAACAAATCGATCAAACCCGTGCCAAATCATATCCAAATCACACTATCCCCATTCTTCAACACTTGCCTACAATATGCACTAAAACGATTACAAATTACAACTTTTGATTTGTAAAATCATTGTTGAGGATCGAGGCAACAATAGAAGTTGCAAAAGACAAAGAATGAACTCATATACACTCAATGGAATTTAGAATCAATTTATAAATTAGGATTAAAAGTAGTAACACGTTATAGATGAAACATAATGTGTTATCAATAAATGTGAAGTCAAATCAAGGGCACACGAACAAGTAAATTTAATTTCTATGCATTAGAGTCAAAATCGTGCGAGTGTTGATTTGTGCACAAAGTATTCTCGAAAGCTTCACACAATACATGCGAAATGAACTACGTATACAAAAACAATAAATAGCAATTGTTCTTGCATTGATAGTTTTTGCTTCATCTAACAACCATCAATCCAATGAAGTTTTGATTCAAAAGCCTTCTAAACACACTCTTGAACTATTTTAAACAAATGCAAGTTTAATAATATATAAAATCACACTAAAAACCATAAATAAAACAATTGCATATATACATTAAACGAAACAAAACCCGACAACGCCATCACACAATTTGCCTAACAAATCGATCAACCCGTGCCAAATCATAACCAAATCACACTATCCCCATCTTTCAACACTGTTGCCTACAATATGTACTAAAACGATTACAAATGACAACTTTTGATCTAAAAAATCATTGTTGAGCATCGAGGCAACAATAGAAGTTGCAAAGGACAAAGAATGAACTCGTATACACTCAATGGAATTGATAATCAATTTATAAATTAGGATTAAAAGTAGTAACACGTTATAGATGAAACATAATGTGTGATCAATAAATGTGAAGTCAAATCAAGGGCACACAAACAAGTAAATTAGATTTCTATACATTAGAGTCAAAATCGTGCGAGCGTTGATTTGTGCATCAGAGTATTCTCCAAAGCTTAACACAATACATACAAAATGAACTATGTATACAAAAACAATAAATAGCAATTGTTCTTGCATTGATAGTTTTTGCTTCATCTAACAACCATCAATCCAATGAAGTTTTGATTCTAAAGCCTTCTAACCACACTCCTGAACTATTTTAAACAAATGCAAGTATAATAATGTATAAAATCACACTAAAAACCATAAATAAAACAATTGCATATATACTTTAAAAGAAACAAAACCGAGAACGCCATCACACAATTTGCCTAACAAATCGATCAACTCGTGCCAAATCATAACCAAATCACACTATCCCCATCTTTCAACACTCTTGCCTACAATATGCACTAAAACGATTACAAATAACAACTTTTGATTATAAAATCATTGTTGAGCATCGAGGCAACAATAGAAGTTGCAAAAGACAAAGAATGAACTCATATACACTCAATGGAATTTAGAATCAATTTATAAATTAGGATTAAAAGTAGTAACACGTTATAGATGAAACATAATGTGTTATCAATAAATGTGAAGTCAAATCAAGGGCACACGAACAAGTAAATTTGATTTCTATGCATTAGAGTCAAAATCGTGCGAGTGTTGATTTGTGCACAAAGTATTCTCGAAAGCTTCACACAATACATGCGAAATGAACTACGTATACAAAAACAATAAATAGCAATTGTTCTTGCATTGATAGTTTTTGCTTCATCTAACAACCATCAATCCAATGAAGTTTTGATTCAAAGCCTTCTAAACACACTCTTGAACTATTTTAACAAATGCAAGTTAATAATATATAAAATCACACTAAAAACCATAAATAAAACAATTGCATATATACATTAAACGAAACAAAACCCGACAACGCCATCACACAATTTGCCTAACAAATCGATCAAACCCGTGCCAAATCATATCCAAATCACATTATCCCTAATTTTCAACACTCTTGCCTACAATATACACTAAAACGATTACAAATTACAACTTTTGATTTGTAAAATCATTGTTGAGCATCGAGGCAACAATAGAAGTTGCAAAAGACAAAGAATGAACTCATATACACTCAATGGAATTGAGAATCAATTTATAAATTAGGATTAAAAGTAGTAACACGTTATAGACGAAACATAATGTGTTATCAATAAATGTGAAGTCAAATCAAGGGCACACGAATAAGTAAATTTGATTTCTATGCATTAGAGTCAAAATCATGCGAGTGTTGATTTGTGCATCAAAGTATTCTCGAAAGCTTAACACAATACATGCGAAATGAACTACGTATACAAAAACAATAAATAGCAATTGTTTTTGCATGTATAGTTTTTGCTTTACCTAACAACCATCAATCCAATGAAGTTTTGATTCTAAAGCCTTTCAAACACACTCTTGAACTATTTTAAAGGAATGCAAGTATAATGATCTATAAAATCACACTAAAAGCCATAAATAAAACAATTGTATACATACTTTAAACAAAACAAAACCCGAAAATGCCATCACACAATTTGCCTAACAAATCGATCAACCCGTGCCAAATCATAACCAAATCACACTATCCCCATCTTTCAACACTCTTGCCTACAACATGCACTAAAACGATTACAAATGACAACTTTTGATCTATAAAATCATTGTTGAGCATCGAGGCAACAATAGAAGTTGCGAAGGACACAGAATGAACTCTATACACTCAATGGAATTAGAATCAATTTATAAATTAGGATTAAAATAGTAACACGTTAAAGATGAAACATAATGTGTGATCAACACATGTGAAGTCAAATCAAGGGCACACAAACAAGTAAATTTGATTTCTATGCATTAGATTCAAAATCGTGCGAGTGTTGACTTGTGCATCAAAGTATTCTCCAAAGCTTAACCCAATACATACAAAATGAACTACGTATACAAAAACAATAAATAGCAATTGTTCTTGCATTGATAGTTTTTGCTTCATCTAACAACCATCAATACAATAAAGTTTTCATTCTAAAGCCTTCTAAACACACTCTTGAACTATTTTAAACAAATGCAAGTATAATAATCTATAAAATCACACTAAAAACCATAAATAAAACAATTGCATATATACATTAAACGAAACAAAACCGACAACGCCATCACACAATTTGCCTAACAAATCGATCAACCCGTGCCAAATCATAACCAAATCACACTATCCCTATTTTTCAACACTCTTGCCTACAATATGCACTAAAACGATTACAAATGACAACTTTTGATCTATAAAATCATTGTTGAGCATCGAGGCAACAATAGAAGTTGCAAAGGACAAAGAATGAACTCGTATACACTCAATGGAATTGAGAATCAATTTATAAATTAGGATTAAAAGTAGTAACATGTTATAGATGAAAATAATGTGTGATCAATAAATGTGAAGTCAAATCAAGGGCACACGAAAAAGTAAATTTGATTTCTATGCATTAGAGTCAAAATCGTGGTTGATTTGTGCACAAAGTATTCTCAAAAGCTTAACACAATACATGCGAAATGAACTACGTATACAAAAATAATAAATAGCAATTGTTCTTGCATTGATAGTTTTTGCTTCACCTAACAACCATCAATCCAATGAAGTTTTGATTCTAAAGCCTTCTAAACACACTCTTGAACTATTTTATACCAATGCAAGTATAATAATCTATAAAATGACACTAAAAACCATAAATAAAACAATTGCATATATATTTTAAACGGAACAAAACCCGACAACGACATCACACAATTTCCCTAACAAATCGATCAACCCGTGCCAAATCATAACCAAATCACACTATCCCCATTTTTCAACACTCTTGCCAACAATATGCACTAAAACGATTACAAATGACAACTTTTGATCTATAAAATCTTTGTTAAGCATCGAGGCAACAATAGATGTTGCAAAGGACAAAGAATGAACTCGTATACACTCAATGGAATTGAGAATCAATTTATAAATTAGGATTAAAAGTAGTAACATGTTATAGATGAAAATAATGTGTGATCAATAAATGTGAAGTCAAATCAAGGGCACACGAAAAAGTAAATTTGATTTCTATGCATTAGAGTCAAAATCGTGGTTGATTTGTGCACAAAGTATTCTCAAAAGCTTAACACAATACATGCGAAATGAACTACGTATACAAAAATAATAAATAGCAATTGTTCTTGCATTGATAGTTTTTGCTTCACCTAACAACCATCAATCCAATGAAGTTTTGATTCTAAAGCCTTCTAAACACACTCTTGAACTATTTTATACCAATGCAAGTATAATAATCTATAAAATGACACTAAAAACCATAAATAAAACAATTGCATATATATTTTAAACGGAACAAAACCCGACAACGACATCACACAATTTCCCTAACAAATCGATCAACCCGTGCCAAATCATAACCAAATCACACTATCCCCATTTTTCAACACTCTTGCCTACAATATGCACTAAAACGATTACAAATGACAACTTTTGATCTATAAAATCATTGTTGAGCATCGAGGCAACAATAGAAGTTGCAAAGGACAAAGAATGAACTCGTATACACTCAATGGAATTGAGAATCAATTTATAAATTAGGATTAAAAGTAGTAACATGTTATAGATGAAAATAATATGTGATCAATAAATGTGAAGTCAAATCAAGGGCACACGAACAAGTAAATTTGATTTCTATGCATTAGAGTCAAAATCGTGCGAGTGAATTGTGCACAAAGTATTCTCGAAAGCTTAACACAATACATGCGAAATGAACTACGTATACAAAAACAATAAATAGCAATTGTTCTTGCATTGATAGTTTTTGCTTCACCTAACAACCATCAATCCAATGAAGTTTTGATTCTAAAGCCTTCTAAACACAGTCTTGAACTATTTAAAACAAATGCAAGTATAATGATCTATAAAATCACACTAAAAACCATAAATAAAACAATTGCATATATACTTTAAACGAAACAAAACCCGACAACGCCATCACACAATTTGCCTAACAAATCGATCAACCCGTGCCAAATCATAACCAAATCACACTATCCCCATCTTTCAACACTCTTGCCTACAATATGCACTAAAACGATTACAAATGACAACTTTTGATCTATAAAATCATTGTTGAGCATCGAGGCAACAATAGAAGTTGCGAAGGACACAGAATGAACTCGTATACACTCAATGGAATTTAGAATCAATTTATAAATTAGGATTAAAATTAGTAACACGTTAAAGATGAAACATAATGTGTGATCAACAAATGTGAAGTCAAATCAAGGGCACACAAACAAGTAAATTATATTTCTATGCATTAGAGTCAAAATCGTGTGAGTGTTGATTTGTGCATCAAAGTATTCTCCAAAGCTTAACCCAATACATACAAAATGAACTACGTATACAAAAACAATAAATAGCAATTGTTCTTGCATTGATAGTTTTTGCTTCATCTAACAACCATCAATACAATAAAGTTTTCATTCTAAAGCCTTCTAAACACACTCTTGAACTATTTTAAACAAATGCAAGTATAATAATCTATAAAATCACACTAAAAACCATAAATAAAACAATTGCATATATACATTAAACGAAACAAAACCGACAACGCCATCACACAATTTGCCTAACAAATCGATCAACCCGTGCCAAATCATAACCAAATCACACTATCCCTATTTTTCAACACTCTTGCCTACAATATGCACTAAAACGATTACAAATGACAACTTTTGATCTATAAAATCTTTGTTGAGCATCGAGGCAACAATAGATGTTGCAAATGACAAAGAATGAACTCGTATACACTCAATGGAATTGAGAATCATTTTATAAATTAGGATTAAAAGTAGTAACATGTTATAGATGAAAATAATGTGTGATCAATAAATGTGAAGTCAAATCAAGGGCACACGAAAAAGTAAATTTGATTTCTATGCATTAGAGTCAAAATCGTGGTTGATTTGTGCACAAAGTATTCTCAAAAGCTTAACACAATACATGCGAAATGAACTACGTATACAAAAATAATAAATAGCAATTGTTCTTGCATTGATAGTTTTTGCTTCACCTAACAACCATCAATCCAATGAAGTTTTGATTCTAAAGCCTTCTAAACACACTCTTGAACTATTTTATACCAATGCAAGTATAATAATCTATAAAATGACACTAAAAACCATAAATAAAACAATTGCATATATATTTTAAACGGAACAAAACCCGACAACTACATCACACAATTTCCCTAACAAATCGATCAACCCGTGCCAAATCATAACCAAATCACACTATCCCATTTTTCAACACTCTTGCCTACAATATGCACTAAAACGATTACAAATGACAACTTTTGATCTATAAAATCATTGTTGAGCATCGAGGCAACAATAGAGTTGCAAAGGACAAAGAATGAACTCGTATACACTCAATGGAATTGAGAATCAATTTATAAATTAGGATTAAAAGTAGTAACAGTTATAGATGAAAATAATGTGTGATCAATAAATGTGAAGTCAAATCAAGGGCACACGAAAAAGTAAATTTGATTTCTATGCATTAGAGTCAAAATCGTGGTTGATTTGTGCATCAAAGTATTCTCGAAAGCTTAACACAATACATGCGAAATGAACTACGTATACAAAAACAATAAATAGCAATTGTTCTTGCATTGATAGTTTTTGCTTCACCTAACAACCATCAATCCAATGAAGTTTTGATTCTAAAGCCTTCTAAACACACTCTTGAACTATTTAAACCAATGCAAGTATAATAATCTATAAAATCACACTAAAAACCATAAATAAAACAATTGCATATATATTTAAACGAAACAAAACCCGACAACGCCATCACACAATTTCCCTAACAAATCGATCAACCCGTGCCAAATCATAACCAAATCACACTATCCCCATTTTTCAACACTCTTGCCAACAATATGCACTAAAACGATTACAAATGACAACTTTTGATCTATAAAATCTTTGTTAAGCATCGAGGCAACAATAGATGTTGCAAAGGACAAAGAATGAACTCGTATACACTCAATGGAATTGAGAATCAATTTATAAATTAGGATTAAAAGTAGTAACATGTTATAGATGAAAATAATATGTGATCAATAAATGTGAAGTCAAATCAAGGGCACACGAACAAGTAAATTTGATTTCTATGCATTAGAGTCAAAATCGTGCGAGTCAATTGTGCACAAAGTATTCTCGAAAGCTTAACACAATATATGCGAAATGAACTGCGTATACAAAAACAATAAATAGCAATTGTTCTTGCATTGATAGTTTTTGCTTCACCTAACAACCATCAATCCAATAAAGTTTTGATTCTAAAGCCTTCTAAACACAGTCTTGAACTATTTAAAACAAATGCAAGTATAATGATCTATAAAATCACACTAAAAACCATAAATAAAACAATTGCATATATACTTTAAACGAAACAAAACCCGACAACGCCATGACACAATTTGCCTAACAAATCGATCAACCCGTGCCAAATCATAACCAAATCACACTATCCCCATCTTTCAACACTCTTGCCTACAATATGCACTAAAACGATTACAAATGACAACTTTTGATCTATAAAATCATTGTTGAGCATCGAGGCTACAATAGAAGTTGCAAAGGACAAAGAATGAACTCGTATACACTCAATGGAATTAGAATCAATTTATAAATTAGGATTAAAATAGTAACACGTTATAGATGAAACATAATGTGTGATCAATAAATGTGAAGTCAAATCAAGGGCACACGAACAAGTAAATTAGATTTCTATGCATTAGAGTCAAAATCGTGCGAGTGTTGATTTGTGCATCAAAGTATTCTCGAAAGCTTAACACAATACATACAAAATGAACTACGTATACAAAAACAATAAATAGCAATTGTTCTTGCATGGATAGTTTTTGCTTCACCTAACAACCATCAATCCAATGAAGTTTTGATTCTAAAGCCTTCTAAACACACTCTTGAACTATTTTAAAAAAATGCAAGTATAATAATATATAAAATCACACTAAAAACCATAAATAAAACAATTGCATATATACTTTAAACGAAACAAAACCCGACAACGTCATCACACAATTTGGCTAACAAATCGATCAACCCGTGCCAAATCATAAACAAATCGCACTATCCCCATCTTTCAACACTCTTGCCTACAATATGCACTAAAACGATTACAAATGACAACTTTTGATCTACAAAATCATTGTTGAGCATCGAGGCAACAATAGAAGTTGCAAAGGACAAAGAACGAACTCGTATACACTCAATAGAATTGAGAATCAACTTATAAATTAGGATTAAAAGTAGTAACACGTTATAGATGAAACATAATGTGGTATCAATAAATGTGAAGTCAAATCAAGGGCACACGAACAAGTAAATTAGATTTCTATGCATTAGAGTCAAAATCATGCGAGTGTTGATTTGTGCATCAAAGTATTCTCGAAAACTTGACACAATACATGCGAAATGAACAACGTATACAAAAACAATAAATAGCAATTCTTCTTGCATGTATAGTTTTTGCTTCACCTAACAAGCATCAATCCAATGAAGTTTTGATTCTAAAGCCTTTCAAACACACTCTTGAACTATTTTAAACGAATGCAAGTACAATGATCTATAAAATCACACTAAAAGCCATAAATAAAACAATTGTATACATACTTTAAACAAAACAAAACCCGACAACGCCATCACACAATCTGCCTAACAATTCGATCAACCCGTGCCAAATCATAACCAAATCACACTATCCCCATCTTTCAACACTCTTGCCTACAATATTCACTAAAACAATAACAAATAACAACTTTTGATTTATAAAATCAATGTTGGGCATCGAGGCAACAATAGAAGTTGCAAAGGACAAAGAATGAACTCGTATACACTCAATGGAATTGAGAATCAATTTGTAAGTTAGATTAAAAGTAGTAACATGTTATAGATGAAAGATAATGTGTGATCAATAAATGTGAAGTCAAATCAAGTGCACACGAACAAGTAAATTAGATTTTTATGCATTAGAGTCAAAATCGTGCGAGTGTTGATTTGTGCATCAAATTATTCTCGAAAGTTTAACACAATACATACAAAATGAACTACGTATACAAAAACAATAAATAGCAATTGTTCTTGCATAGATAGTTTTTGCTTCACCTAACAACCATCAATCCAATGAAGTTTTGATTCTAAAGCCTTCTAAACACACTCTTGAACTATTTTATACCAATGCAAGTATAATAATCTATAAAATGACACTAAAAACCATAAATAAAACAATTGCATATATTTTAAACGGAAACAAAACCCGACAACGCCATCACACAATTTCCTAACAAATCGATCAACCCGTGCCAAATCATAACCAAATCACACTATCCCCATTTTTCAACACTCTTGCCAACAATATGCACTAAAACGATTACAAATGAGAACTTTTGATCTATAAAATCATTGTTGAGCATCGAGGCAACAATAGAAGTTGCAAAGGACAAAGAATGAACTCGTATACACTCAATGGAATTGAGAATCAATTTATAAATTAGGATTAAAAGTAGTAACATATTATAGATGAAAATAATATGTGATCAATAAATGTGAAGTCAAATCAAGGGCACACGAACAAGTAAATTTGATTTCTATGCATTAGAGTCAAAATCGTGCGAGTCAATTGTGCACAAAGTATTCTCGAAAGCTTAACACAATATATGCGAAATGAACTGCGTATACAAAAACAATAAATAGCAATTGTTCTTGCATTGATAGTTTTTGCTTCACCTAACAACCATCAATCCAATAAAGTTTTGATTCTAAAGACTTCTAAACACAGTCTTGAACTATTTAAAACAAATGCAAGTATAATGATCTATAAAACCACACTAAAAACCATAAATAAAACAATTGCATATATACTTTAAACGAAACAAAACCCGACAACGCCATGACACAATTTGCCTAACAAATCGATCAACCCGTGCCAAATCATAACCAAATCATACTATCCCCATCTTTCAACACTCTTGCCTACAACATGCACTAAAACGATTACAAATGACAACTTTTGATCTATAAAATCATTGTTGAGCATCGAGGCAACAATAGAAGTTGCGAAGGACACAGAATGAACTCGTATACACTCAATGGAATTTAGAATCAATTTATAAATTAGGATTAAAATTAGTAACACGTTAAAGATGAAACATAATGTGTGATCAACAAATGTGAAGTCAAATCAAGGGCACACAAACAAGTAAATTATATTTCTATGCATTAGAGTCAAAATCGTGTGAGTGTTGATTTGTGCATCAAAGTATTCTCCAAAGCTTAACCCAATACATACAAAATGAACTACGTATACAAAAACAATAAATAGCAATTGTTCTAGCATTGATAGTTTTTGCTTCACCTAACAACCATCAATCCAATTAAGTTTTGATTCTAAAGCCTTCTAAACACACTCTTGAACTATTTTAAACAAATGCAAGTATAATAATATATAAAATCACACTAAAAACCATAAATAAAACAATCGCATATGTACTTTAAACGAAACAAAACCCGACAACGTCATCACACAATTTGCCTAACAAATCGATCAACCCGTGCCAAATCATAACCAAATCACACTATCCCCATTTTTCAACACTCTTGCCTACAATATGCACTAAAACGATTACAAATGACAACTTTTGATCTACAAAATCATTGTTGAGCATCGAGGCAACAATAGAAGTTGCAAAGGACAAAGAATGAACTCGTATACACTCAATGGAATTGAGAATCAATTTATAAATTAGGATTAAAAGTAGTAACACGTTATAGATGAAACATAATGTGGTATCAATAAATGTGAAGTCAAATCAAGGGCACACGAACAAGTAAATTAGATTTCTATGCATTAGAGTCAAAATCATGCGAGTGTTGATTTGTGCATCAAAGTATTCTCGAAAACTTAACACAATACATGCGAAATGAACTACGTATACAAAAACAATAAATAGCAATTCTTCTTGCATGTATAGTTTTTGCTTCACCTAACAACCATCAATCCAATGAAGTTTTGATTCTAAAGCCTTTCAAACACACTCTTGAACTATTTTAAACGAATGCAAGTACAATGATCTATAAAATCACACTAAAAGCCATAAATAAAACAATTGTATACATACTTTAAACAAAACAAAACCCGACAACACCATCACACAATTTGCCTAACAAATCGATCAACCCGTGCCAAATCATAACCAAATCACACTATCCCCATCTTTCAACATTCTTGCCTACAATATTCACTAAAACGATAACAAATAACAACTTTGGATCTATAAAATCAATGTTGGGCATCGAGGCAACAATAGAAGTTGCAAAGGACAAAGAATGAACTCGTATACACTCAATGGAATTGAGAATCAATTTATAAGTTAGGATTAAAAGTAGTAACATGTTATAGATGAAACATAATGTGTGATCAATAAATGTGAAGTCAAATCAAGGGCACACGAACAAGTAAATTAGATTTCTATGCATTAGAGTCAAAATCGTGCGAGTGTTGATTTGTGCATCAAAGTATTCTCGAAAGCTTAACACAATACATGCGAAATGAACTACGTATACAAAAACAATAAATAGCAATTGTTCTTGCATGTATAGTTTTTGCTTCACCTAACAACCATCAATCCAATGAAGTTTTGATTCTAAAGCCTTTCAAACACACTCTTGAACTATTTTAAACGAATGCAAGTACAATGATCTATAAAATCACACTAAAAGCCATAAATAAAACAATTGTATACATACTTTAAACAAAACAAAACCCGACAACGCCATCACACAATTTGCCTAACAAATCGATCAACCCGTGCCAAATCATAACCAAATCACACTATCCCCATCTTTCAACACTCTTGCCTACAATATTCACTAAAACGATAACAAATAACAACTTTTGATCTATAAAATCATTGTTGGGCATCGAGGCAACAATAGAAGTTGCAAAGGACAAAGAATGAACTCGTATACACTCAATGGAATTGAGAATCAATTTATAAATTAGGATTAAAAGTATTAACATGTTATAGATGAAAATAATGTGTGATCAATAAATGTGAAGTCAAATCAAGGGCACACGAACAAGTAAATTTGATTTCTATGCATTAGAGTCAAAATCGTGCGAGTGTTGATTTGTGCATCAAAGTATTCTCGAAAGCTTAACACAATACATACGAAATGAACTACGTATACAAAAACAATAAATAGCAATTGTTCTTGCATAGATAGTTTTTGCTTCACCTACATCAATCCAATGAAGTTTTGATTCTAAAGCCTTCTAAACACACTCTTGAACTATTTTAAACCAATGCAAGTATAATAATCTATAAAATCACACTAAAACCATAAATAAAGCAATTACATATATACCTTAAACGAAACAAAACCCGACAACGCCATCACACAATTTGCCTAACAAATCGATCAACCCTGCCAAATCATAACCAAATCACACTATCCCCATTTTTCAACACTCCTGCCTATAATATGCACTAAAACGATTACAAATGACAACTTTTGATCTGTAAAATCATTGTTGAGCATCGAGGCAACAATAGATGTTGCAAAGGACAAAGAATGAACTCGTATACACTCAATGGAATTGAGAATCAATTTATAAATTAGGATTAAAAGTAGTAACATGTTATAGATGAAAATAATATGTGCTCAATAACTGTGAAGTCAAATCAAGGGCACACGAACAAGTAAATTTGATTTCTATGCATTAGAGTCAAAATCGTGCGAGTGTTGATTTGTGCATCAAAGTATTCTCGAAAGCTTAACACAATACATACGAAATGAACTACGTATACAAAAACAATAAATAGCAATTGTTGTTGCATAGATAGATTTTGCTGCACCTAACAACCATCAATCCAATGAAGTTTTGATTCAAAACCTTCTAAACACAGTCTTGAACTATTTGAAACAAATGCAAGTATAATGATCTATAAAATCACACTAAAAACCAGAAGTAAAACAATTGTATATATACTTTAAACGAAACAAAACCCGACAACGCCATGACACAATTTGCCTAACAAATCGATCAACCCGTGCCAAATCATAACCAAATCACACTATCCCCATTTTTCAACACTCTTGCCTACAATATGCACTAAAACGATTACAAATGACAACTTTTGATCTATAAAATCATTGTTGAGCATCGAGGCAACAATAGAAGTTGCGAAGGACAAAGAATGAACTCGTATACACTCAATGGAATTGAGAATCAATTTATAAATTAGGATTAAAAGTAGTAACACGTTAAAGATAAACATAATGTGTGATCAATAAATGTGAAGTCAAATCAAGGGCACACAAACAAGTAAATTAGATTTCTATGCATTAGAGTCAAAATCGTGCGAGTGTTGATTTGTGCATCAAAGTATTCTCGAAAGTTAACACAATACATACAAAATGAACTACGTATACAAAAACAATAAATAGCAATTGTTCTTGCATAGATAGTTTTTGCTTCACCTAACAACCATCAATCCAATGAAGTTTGATTCTAAAGCCTTCTAAACACACTCTTGAACTATTTTAAACAATGCAAGTATAATAATCTATAAAATCACACTAAAAACCATAAATAAAACAATTGCATATATACTTTAAACGAAACAAAACCCGACAACGCCATCACACAATTTCCCTAACAAATCGATCAACCCGTGCCAAATCATAACCAAATCACATTATCCCCATTTTTCAACACTCTTGCCTACAATATGCACTAAAACGATTTCAAATGACAACTTTTGATCTATAAAATCATTGTTGAGCATCGAGGCAACAATAGATGTTGCAAAGGACAAAGAATGAACTCGTATACACTCAATGGAATTGAGAATCAATTTATAAATTAGGATTAAAAGTAATAACATGTTAAGATGAAAATAATGTGTGATCAATAAATGTGAAGTCAAATCAAGGGCACACGATCAAGTAAATTTGATTTCTATGCATTAGAGTCAAAATCGTGCGAGTGTTGATTTGTGCATCAAAGTATTCTCGAAAGCTTAACAAAATACATGCGAAATGAACTACGTATACAAAAACAATAAATAGCAATTGTTCTTGCATTGATAGTTTTTGCTTCACCTAACAACTATCAATCCAATGAAGTTTTGATTCTAAAGCCTTTCAAACACACTCTTGAACTATTTTAAACGAATGCAATTATAATGATCTATAAAATCACACTAAAAGCCATAAATAAAACAATTGTATACATACTTTAAACAAAGCAAAACCCGACAACGCCATCACACAATTTGCCTAACAAATCGATCAACCCGTGCCAAATCTTAACCAAATCACACTATCCCCATCTTTCAACACTCTTGCCTACAATATTCACTAAAACGATAACAAATAACAACTTTTGATCTATAAAATCATTGTTGGGCATCGAGGCAACAATAGAAATTGCAAAGGACAAAGAACGAACTCGTATACACTCAATGGAATTAAGAATCAATTTATAAGTTAGGATTAAAAGTAGTAACATGTTATAGATGAAACATAATGTGTGATTAATAAATGTGAAGTCAAATCAAGGGCATACAAACAAGTAAATTTGATTTCTATGCATTAGAGTCAAAATCGTGCGAGTGTTGATTTATGCATCGAAGTATTCTCGAAAGCTTAACACAATACATGTGAAATGAACTACGTATACAAAAACAATAAATAGCAATTGTTCTTGCATGGATAGTTTTTGCTTCACCTAACAACCATCAATCCAATAAAGTTTTGATCCTAAAGCCTTCTAAACACACTCTTGAACTATTTAAACGAATGCAAGTATAATAATATATAAAATCACACTAAAAACCATAAATAAAACAATTGCATATTTACTTTAAACGAAACAAAACCCGACAACGCCATCACACAATTTGCCTAACAAATCGATCAACCCGTGCCAAATCATAACCAAATCACACTATCTCCATTTTTCAACACTCTTGCCTACAATATGCACTAAAACGATTACAAATGACAACTTTTGATCTATAAAATCATTGTTGAGCATCGAGGCAACAATAGAAGTTGCAAAGGACAAAGAATGAAGTCGTATACACCCAATGGAATTGAGAATCAATTTATAAATTAGGATTAAAAGTAGTAACACGTTATAGATGAAACATAATGTGTTATAAATAAATGTGAAGTCAAATCCAGGGCACACGAACAAGTAAATTAGATTTCTATGCATTAGAGTCAAAATCGTGCCGGTGTTGATTTGTGCATCAAAGTATTCTCGAAAGCTTAACACAATACATACAAAATGAACTACGTATACAAAAACAATAAATAGCAATTGTTCTTGCATGGATAGTTTTTGCTTCACCTAACAACCATCAATCCAATGAAGTTTTGATCCTAAAGCCTTCTAAACACACTCTTCAACTATTTAAACAAATGCAAGTATAATAATATATAAAATTACACTAAAAACCATAAATAAAACAATTGCATATATACTTTAAACGAAACAAAACCCGACAACGCCATCACACAATTTGCCTAACAAATCGATCAACCCGTGCCAAATCATAACCAAATCACACTATCTCCATTTTTCAACACTCTTGCCTACAATATGCACTAAAACGATTACAAATGACAACTTTTGATCTATAAAATCATTGTTGAGCATCGAGGCAACAATAGAAGTTGCAAAGGACAAAGAATGAAGTCGTATACACCCAATGGAATTGAGAATCAATTTATAAATTAGGATTAAAAGTAGTAACACGTTATAGATGAAACATAATGTGTTATAAATAAATGTGAAGTCAAATCAAGGGCACACGAACAAGTAAATTAGATTTCTCTGCATTAGTGTCAAAATCATGCGAGTGTTGATTTGTGCATCAAAGTATTCTCGAAAGCTTAACACAATACTAGCGAAATGAACTACGTATACAAAAACAATAAATAGCAATTCTTCTTGCATATATAGTTTATGCTTCACCTAACAACCATCAATCAAATGAAGTTTTGATTCTAAAGCCTTTCAAACACTCTCTTGAACTATTTTAAATGAATGCAAGTATAATGATCTATAAAATCACACTAAAAGCCATAAATAAAACAATTGTTTACATATTTTAAACAAAACAAAACCCGACAACGCCATCACACAATTTGCCTAACAAATCGAACAACCCGTGCCAAATCTTAACCAAATCACACTATCCCCATCTTTCAACACCCTTGCCTACAATATTCACTAAAACGATAACAAATAACAAATTTCGATCTATAAAATCATTGTTGGGCATCGAGGCAACAATAGAAGTTGCAAAGGACAAAGAATGAACTCGTATACACTCAATTGAATTGAGAATCAATTTATAAGTTAGGATTAAAAGTAGTAACATGTTATAGATGAAACATAATGTGTGATTAATAAATGTGAAGTCAAATCAAGGGCACACGAACAAGTAAATTTGATTTCTATGCATTAAAGTCAAAATCGTGCGAGTGTTGATTTATGCATCGAAGTATTCTCGAAAGCTTAACAAAATACATTCGAAATGAACTACGTATACAAAAACAATAAATAGCAATTGTTCTTGCATTGATAGTTTTTGCTTCACCTAACAACTATCAATCCAATGAAGTTTTGATTCTAAAGCCTTTCAAACACACTCTTGAACTATTTTAAACGAATGCAATTATAATGATCTATAAAATCACACTAAAAGCCATAAATAAAACAATTGTATACATACTTTAAACAAAACAAAACCCGACAACGCCATCACACAATTTGCCTAACAAATCGATCAACCCGTGCCAAATCTTAACCAAATCACACTATCCCCATCTTTCAACACTCTTGCCTACAATATTCACTAAAACGATAACAAATAACAACTTTGATTTATAAAATCATTGTTGGGCATCGAGGCAACAATAGAAGTTGCAAAGGACAAAGAATGAACTCGTATACACTCAATGGAATTGAGAATCAATTTATAAGTTAGGATTAAAAGTAGTAACATGTTATAGATGAAACATAATGTGTGATTAATAAATGTGAAGTCAAATCAAGGGCACACAAACAAGTAAATTTGATTTCTATGCATTAGAGTCAAAATCGTGCGAGTGTTGATTTATGCATCGAAGTATTCTCGAAAGCTTTACACAATACATGTGAAATGAACTACGTATACAAAAACAATAAATAGCAATTGTTCTTGCATTGATAGTTTTTGCTTCACCTAGCAACCATCAATCCAATGAAGTTTTGATTCTAAAGCCTTTCAAACACACTCTTGAACTATTTTAAACGAATGCAATTATAACGATCTATAAAATCACACTAAAAACCATAAATAAAACAATTGCATATATACTTTAAACGAAACAAAACCCGACAACGCCATCACCCAATTTGCCTAACAAATCGATCAACCCGTGCCAAATCATAACCAAATCACACTATCTCCATTTTTCAACACTCTTGCCTACAATATGCACTAAAACGATTACAAATGACAACTTTTGATCTATAAAATCATTGTTGAGCATCGAGGCAACAATAGAAGTTGCAAAGGACAAAGAATGAAGTCGTATACACCCAATGGAATTGAGAATCAATTTATAAATTAGGATTAAAAGTAGTAACACGTTATAGATGAAACATAATGTGTTATAAATAAATGTGAAGTCAAATCAAGGGCATACGAACAAGTAAATTAGATTCTATGCATTAGAGTCAAATCATGCGAGTGTTGATTTGTGCATCAAAGTATTCTGGAAAGCTTACACAATACTAGCGAAATGAACTACGTATACAAAAACAATAAATAGCAATTCTTCTTGCATATATAGTTTTTGCTTCACCTAACAACCATCAATCAAATAAATTTTTGATTCTAAAGCCTTTCAAACACACTCTTGAACTATTTTAAACGAATGCAAGTATAATGATCTATAAAATCACACTAAAAGCCATAAATGAAACAATTGTATACATATTTTAAACAAAACAAAACCCGACAACGCCATCAGACAATTTGGCTAACAAATCGATTAACCCGTGCCAAATCATAACCAAATCACACTATCCCCATTTTTCAACACTCTTGCCTACAATATGCACTAAAACGATTACAAATGACAACTTTTGATCTATAAAATCATTGTTGAGCATCGAGACAACAATACAAGTTACGAAGGACAAAGAATGAACTCGTATACACTCAATGGAATTGAGAATCAATTTATAAATTAGGATTAACAGTAGTAACTTGTTATAGATGAAACATAATGTGTGATCAATAAATGTGAAGTCAAATCAAGGGCACACGAACAAGTAAATTTGATTTCTATGCATTAGAGTCAAAATCGTGCGAGTGTTGATTTGTGCATCAAAATATTCTCGAAAGCTTAACACAATACATGCCAAATGAACTACGTATACAAAAACAATAAATAGCAATTGTTCTTGCATGGATAGTTTTTGCTTCACCTAACAACCATCAATCCAATAAAGTTTTGATCCTAAAGCCTTCTAAACACACTCTTGAACTATTTAAACGAATGCAAGTATAATAATATATAAAATCACACTAAAAACCATAAATAAAACAATTGCATATTTACTTTAAACGAAACAAAACCCGACAACGCCATCACACAATTTGCCTAACAAATCGATCAACCCGTGCCAAATCATAACCAATCACACTATCTCCATTTTTCAACACTCTTGCCTACAATGCACTAAAACGATTACAAATGACAACTTTTGATCTATAAAATCATTGTTGAGCA
>CM046460.1:14163188-14228897 GCA_025506415.1 Flaveria robusta | reverse complement strand
ATTGTTGAGCATCGAGGCAACAATAGAAGTGCAAAGGACAAAGAATGAACTCGGATACATTCAATGGAATGAGAATCAATTTATAAATTAGGATTAAAAGTAGTAACACGTTATAGATGAAACGTAATGTGTGATCAATAAATGTGAAGTCAAATCAAGGGCACACGAACAAGTAAATTAGATTTCTATGCATTAGAGTCAAAATCGTGCGAGTGTTGATTTGTGCATCGAAGTATTCTCGAAAGTTTAACACAATGCATACAAAATGAACTACGTATACGAAAACAATAAATGGCAATTGTTCTAGCGTGGATAGTTTTTGCTTCCCCTAACGGCCATCAATCCAATGATGCTTTGATTCTAAAGCCTTCTAAACACACTCTTGAACTATTTTAAACAAATGCAAGTATAATAATCTATAAAATCACACTAAAAACCATAAATAAAACAATTGCATATATACTTTAAACGAAACAAAACCCGACAACTGCATCACACAATCTGCCTAAGAAATCAATCAACCCGTGCCAAATCATAACCAAATCACACTATCCCCATGTTTCAACACTCTTGCCTACAATATGCACTAAAATGTGACATCTGGTAATTTTCCGTTACCAAACTCCGTTAGTTCCATTAGGTCTTGCATACACGTGTCGTGAGCACACACTAGTTGTCGTTGAATGTTGGTGACTTAATAACAATTATCTATGGTAAACAAATGATAACCTAGTGAATAATGCTGGTTATTAGTTGTGGTTATGTGATTCATGCATTTTAAGTTATTGTTTGTGAATTTACTTGATAACGTGACAATGTGTAACTATGATATCATATGTTTTGCTATTAGTTGAAAATGTTGTGATTATTATTGTTGATTAGTAATGTTATATTTTGTAGTTAAAACCTATTAAAAAGTGTTAAAAAGATTAGTTTTTATAAAATATAAACGATGGGGTTTATTTTGTAATTGGATTGAAATAAAAAGTTACCATATTTAAACAAAATTAAACCCAACCCTAGCCCAAAACCCCATTGCGGCCGTAACCCCCCTCCCAACACCTTCATCTTGCGATTTTGATCCAGAACAAGTGCACAAGTCAAATTCCAAGTGGTTTCAAGTATTACAAGTTGTTCAAGTGTTAATCATCATCTAAGCACACTTAAAGGTAGTTTGATTAGTTTTTCATGGTTTTGATTCTTGAAGAACCCTAATTCGAAATTGGTGATGAAAAAAAGTGAAATTGATGATTGTTAGATGTTAATTTGATGTTGTTAGATTGTATGAATGTTAGATTATGTTGATATGCAAGAATTCCATGGTTTGATCACATTGTTCACACATTGCCTTAAGAGGAAACTTTTGTTCTTGGAATTCATGATTTGATGATTGTATGATGTTAGATACATTACTTGGATGTGGTTTACTTGAATGGTGCAAGAGAAGTCATGAAATCTAGTGTTTGTTCATACCTTACTATAAGTGGAAACTTTATGCATGATGATTGGGAATTTTGATAGTTAGTGATGATTATCATGTTAGAATGAATGTTATGAACTTGATTGGGTAAAATTGATGAAACTATGAAGGAATTGGATATTAGATTGCTTTGGGTGTTACCTTCTAAAAAGGGAAAACTTTATTTTTGAAGATCATTGGATATGATGATGTGAGCATGTTTATGGTGTTAGGAGCATGTTAGAATGCTTATGGATGATGTCTAATGTGGTGGAATGTGTACTTGGGTTGTATGGATGCTTGATTGATCATTTAAAGAATGTAGGTTCTTGGTGATATACATGATGATGAATTATGGCTAGTGATTAGGAAATCATGTTGGGATTGGAATTGATCATTATTGTGTTTGTGGTTGGAATGAATCTTGTTGATTTATGTTATTATGATTGTCATACACGCGTGCGAATCTGAGGGCCCTACTTAGTAGGATTGGCAGGGTTAGGGTGTGAAGTCATGAGTGGCTTCACATGGCATGTTGTGCATGATTAGACTTCATGAATGAATTATTAGTTGTGATATATTTATGATTGTGTGAGCATGTTGATTGTTGAGATTCGCATAAGTTGTATGATGATCTAGATTGAACTTGGGTTGATGATGTAATATGCGTGAATACTTTGTTTGATAATCATGTATGATAAGTTGATACATTTGATAAACGAGATTTCAATTAATATGTCACCAACGGGTCAAACGGGTCAACTAGGTTAGAGGAGTTGTTTTCCAAAGCCTTGGGTCAATGTGTTTATTGAGCACTTAGGGTTGTTAAGTTTTCTGTGCACATGTACTATGTACTTACGTGTTCTAGGTAACCTTTGAAGGGTTGTCTTTCCATCCATCATCAGTTCTCTCTTGTCATTATCCTGCACATCAGGTGAGTTCATGCCCCACTATTTTATAAACTCTCTTATGGGGGAGGTAGCATACTTGTTCACAAACGCTATATCATTATTATAAGTTGTGTATGTTTAACATGGTGTATAATACCTTGAAAGTCCTCACACTTTCGGATCGTTAATAATGGTAACTAGCGGAAATCTTGGGTAGTACTACTGGGTTTGATAAGCCCCACCTGTGCGACTCGAGGTCAAACGGGTGCAATATTGTCCTAGACACAAACATCGTTACGACTGGTAAGTCGTGACGGGAGGCAACAAACGCAACACAGTCAGCTTCGATCGCGAAATCACTATTGTTATTACTTATGAATATAGACTAGCTATCTATTTCAATGCACTTCTTATGTTTTGCAAATTATCATTGTTTATGTTAAATGCAAACTCTTGAACTCACCAACCATTGTGTTGACATTTTAGTATGCTATTCTCAGGTCGTTAATTCAAGTTGCCATTAGGAGCACAACACGGGTCCAGCATGCATTCTAAGACTTCATCTTAAGTCATGACATTTGAATTTTATTTATGAGATTTAAATAATGGGTTGGCGCGTGTTTTGCCAAATTTTACATTCACATACTTTGGTTTGTCTTATTACAAAACGCTTCCGCATGGTTTTAAAACTTGAACTTTGATTGGTTTATTTTTAAATGTGGCATATAGTGTCGTTCTGAGTAACTAGTGACTGTGATGGTTTGTTCACACGCCTCGTGGTAAAACTCCGCACGTGGATTTTGAGGGTGTGACAGATTGGTATGAGAGCCATTGGTTATAGGGAACTAGGTTGCATACACACTAGTCTATAACCGCACACAGTTAGTTAGTCACTCTTTGCTTATTCTCTTACTGTATATCATTGGCTTACGCATCACGTGCACTGCAGCATGGCATCATCATCACGGGTTTTGGGTAAAAGACCTGCGCGTTCTGAATCCCCTCCTTCTCCTCCTGTACCTCATCGAGAACCCGATTGGCCGCGGTATCCTTACCCTTCTAGAGAGATAGATTGGACCAGCCATTGTGTACCCGAGCTCGATCCCCTCGAGATTGGAGATACTATGCTACCTATGTGAACCGTATGGTTTACAGGGAGCGGGTCCCAGGCCCTGCTACTACTGGACCAGGACCAGGTCAGCTACTGCCTCTACGACACCTGCTTCCCTCACTTGACGTTCCTCTCGAGCAGGCTGTGGCAGCTTTAGTTGCGACTCTTGACACTGAGCGTCGGCGTATCAGAGTACTCACTGACGAGAACTCCACTTTAGCATATGAAGTGCGCCAGCTACGCCTACTAGTGGAGACACTCCAGGACCGACTCTCGATGGCTATTACCGGACATCATACCCTGACTGGTACTGTGATGCAGCTTGTGGAGCGGTATGGACGAGCAGGAGCTTCATAATGTAGGTGTGAGGAGAGGTTGACCGGATTGGGGCACAGTTTGCAGCACTAAAGATTGTGGACCATCCTGCACCATAGAAGATGTTGATGAAGACCCCGAGGAAGAGCCCGGAAGAGCCCCAGACGGCGGAGATAGTGATGGGTCGGATTTTGTTTGATTGATTCTTTTCTATTTTAATGATCTAGACTGCATAGCGTTTTTTTAAAACCTATGTGGGAAGGGTTTTTCCCACACAACTGAAGACTTGAAATTTTGACATTGATTGGATATTTTGTAAGTTACTTACAATTTATTATGATAAGTTTTTATTCTGGTTATAAATGTTGTGGTTGTGGCAGTACATTATTTCTTATTATTTACATACTTTAATGAGATTAATATGTTGGATGTTACTCATTATTGTGTGTAAATGTAAAGTGAAATATGGACGCCGAGCAGTGGACGTGGAAGTGGCCGTGGGCGTGGCGGTGGACGTGGCGCCGGCACCGTGAACATGACCCCAGCTGAATTCTCTGCCCTGTTAATCAGCATGTGTAGCGGCATTGAACACTCAACCGCTCAGTTTTGAGGTAAACGGTGACTTTAGTCATCGATTACGCAAATATTCCGTTAAGTGATAAATTCATTCTGTTCGATTTAAAATACTCTGTCATTGAATACAGGACCACCTGGGTGTACTTACAAGGCATTTATGAATGCAAGCCCCATACCTACAGTGGATCTGAGGGAGCTGTAGGGCTCGTGAGGTGTTCGAGAAGACTGAATCAGTCTTCGCCAATGCAACTGTCCAGCGGTGGACCAGGTGAAATTCGCCACGGGGACACTTAATGGTGCAGCACTCACGTGGTGGAATGCGCAAGTGCAGATGCTTGGTCAGGTGATGAAATGCGCTGCCATGGGATGAATTCAAAACGATGATGACAGAGGAATACTGCCCTCGTAATGAAGTTCAGAAGCTAGAAGCCGAGTTCTGGCAATTAAAGATGAAAAGATCTGACATTGAAGCTTACACTACTAGGTCTCATGACTGGCTACACTTTGTCCTGCCATGGTTGACCCGCCGAGCCGACGAATTGAGCTCTACTTACGTGGGTTGTGCCGGAAATTCAAAGTATGGTGACCGCTGCAAATCTTCCTACTATTCACAGGTCATTTTCGATTGGCTCATAAACTCACCGATCAGCAGTGGAGCAAGGGAAGTTACCTAAGCGGGGCGCTGTGACAAGCATGCCCGACAATAACGCAAGTGGGAAAGTAATGCCAGCAAGGATCAACATCTGGTAGTCAACCTCAGCAACAACAGCCTCAACAACAACAGCAACAAAGGAGTTTGATAACGACCGCAACTTCAACCAATAGTCTGCCCCACTCAAGGACCCGTTGGTTATGCGGGGAAAAGCCCCAAATGCAACCGATGCAACTATCACTACACTGGCAGGTGTGATAGCTTTCGATGCCAGCGTTGTGGGAAGGTTGGACACGCGGCAAAGGATTGTCGTGGGAGTTGATGAAGAAGCCCCAGCAGCCTCAGCGTCCCAGCGGCCCCATGAAACGCCAAAGGGTTGCTTTGAATGTGGAAAAGAGGGGCATTACAGAGAAATTGCCCTCAATTAAAGAAATGGTAATGGCAATGGAATGGTGGTAATAACAATAATGGGGGCAATGGTGACAATAATGGTGGCGGCAATGGTGGAGCAAAAAGGAGAGCCTTTGTCATGGGATCAGGTGAGGCTCTAAACGATCCTACTACTGGTACTGTAAATTTCCTATTAATGGTCGTTTTGCTTCTATACTGTTTGATATTGGAGCCGATAGGAGTTTTATTTCTACTAAATTCGGTAGTCTCCTAAGTGATATGCCTTCTGCGTTGGACTCTAAGTATACCGTAGAATTAGCTGATGGTAAGCAAATTTTCGTTATGCATATCCTTAAGGGTTGTAAGATAGAACTCGCTGGTCCATACCTTTGATATCGATCTCATGCCTATTACACTTGGGAGTTTTGACGTGGTCTGGGTATGGATTGGCTGTCTGAGAAGCTGGCAGAAGTCATATGCCATGAGAAGGTTATTCGCATTCCTCTAAAGGAGGGAGAGATTCTCTTAGTTAAGGGCGAAAGAGTGGTGCGTGATAGGCATCATATCTTTTATGAAGCGCAGAAGTGGCTACGCAAGGGTCACTTAGCCATATTAGCCCTTGTGACTGATAAACAACAAGAAGAGAAAAAGATAGAGAATATCTTGGTAGTTCGTGACTTTCCAGAGGTGTTTCCCAGAGGATCTGCCTGGACTACCACCTCATCGTCAGGTTGAATTTCAAATTGATTTGACTCCCGGACAGCTCCAATTACGAGAGCACCTTATCGGTAGCACCAAACGAACTGCAGGAACTATCTGCACAACTTCAGGAGCTATTGGATAAAGGATTTATTCGACCGAGCTCATCACCGTGGGGAGCACCTGTACTTTTTGTTAAGAAGAAAGATGGTACCTTTCATATGTGCATTGACTATAGAGAGTTGAACAAGGTCACAGTCAAGAACCGATACCCTTTGCCCGTATGATGACTTATTTGATCAACTTCAGGGATCAAGCTATTACTCAAAAATTGATTTGAGGTCCGGTTATCATCAACTGAGAGTTCGGGAGGAAGACACTCTAAAACCAAACATTCCGCACTCGTTATGGTCATTATGAATTCTTGGTCATGCCCTTTGGGTTGACTAATGCACCAGCGGTATTCATGGATCTCATGAATCGTGTGTGCAAACCCTACCTCGATCAGTTGTTATCGTGTTTATCGATGACATATTCATCTATTCTAAGACCAGGAGGAGCATGAGGAGCATCTACGTCTAATCTTGGAATTGCTTAAGAAGGAACAGTTGTATGCCAATTTTCTAAGTGTGATTTTTGAATTCGTGAGGTGCAATTCTTGGGTCACATTGTTAACGAGAAAAGGAATACATGTGGATCCTACAAAGATTGAGGCTATAAAGAACTGGTCGGTACCCAAGACGCCTAGTGAGATAAGGCAATTTCTTGGACTGGCAGGGTACTATCGACGTTTCATCGAGGGATTTTCAAAAATCGCTCAACCTCTCACAGCCTTGACCCATAAAGGAACAACGTATAAATGGGGTGAGAGGCAAGAAGCCGCTTTTTAGTTGCTGAAACAGAAACTCTGTAGCGCGCCGATATTAGCATTACCAGAAGGAAGTGATGATTTTGTAGTTTACTGTGATGCTTCTATCCAAGGACTTGGTTGTGTCCTGATGCAGCGTGGCAACGTAATAGCCTATGCCTCGAGACAACTGAAGGTGCATGAAAAGAACTATACTACTTATGATTTGGAGTTAGGTGCAGTGATTTTTGCCTTGAAGATCTGGAGACATTACTTGTACGGAACCAAATGCACCATTTACACTAATCACAAGAGTCTTCAGCATATCTTTGAGTAGAAAGAGCTAAACATGAGGCAGCGACGCTGGGTGGAACTGTTAAACGATTACGATTGTGCTATCAAATATCACCCAGGTAAGGCGAATGTAGTCGCTGATGCTTTGAGTAGGAAGGAGACTGCTAAGCCCCGGCGAGTGCGTGCTTTGCAGCTTACGATTAGCACTCATTTGCTTGAACAAATCAAGGAAGCTCAGACAGAAGCTTTGAAAACGGAAAACATTGGTTCAGAATCCTTACGTGGGATGGACAAACAGTTGGAAGTCAAATCCGATGGAATCCGGTATTTCATGGATAGACTTTGGGTACCTATGTATGGAGATTTGAGAGATTTAGTCATGGGTGAAGCACATAAGTCTAAATATTCCATACACCCTGGTTCTGACAAAATGTATCATGACCTGAAAGCGCACTATTGGTGGCCTAATATGAAGGCAGACGTAGCAACGTATGTGAGCAAGTGTCTAACCTATTCCAAGGTTAAAGTGGAATATCAAAAGCCATCTGGGTTACTGCAACAACCTGAGATTCCTTTGTGGAAGTGGGAACAAATTTCTATGGACTTTATTACTAAATTACCCAGAACTTCTAATGGTTGTGACACGATATGGGTGATCGTGGATCGACTGACTAAGTTAGCTCACTTCTTGGCGATCAAGGAAACGGACAAAATGGACAAATTAACGAGAATTTACCTGAAGGAGGTGGTCTCAAGGCATGGCGTGCTGATCTCGATTATTTCTGATCTTGATGCTCGTTTTACGTCTTATTTCTGGCAGTCGTTACAGAAATCTCTGGGAACGCGGTTGGATATGAGTACTGCATATCATCCGTAGACCGATGGACAAAGCGAGCGTACTATTCAAACTTTGGAGGACATGTTATGTGCTTGCGTAATTGATTTTGGAAATAATTGGGAAGTTGATCTACCTTTGGTCGAATTCTCGTACAACAATAGTTACCATACTAGTATTCAGGCAGCACCATTTGAGGCGTTGTATGGGCGAAAGTGTAGATCACCAGTTTGTTGGGCTGAAGTTGGTGATAGTCAGCCGACTGGCCTAAATTGGTGCACGAGACTACCGAAAAGATTGTGCAGATACGGAACCGTATGGCTGCAGCGCGAGACAGACAAAAGAGCTATGGAGACAAGCGACGGAAACCTTTGGGATTTCAGGTCGGTGACAAAGTGTTGTTGAAGGTCTCACCATGGAAAGGCGTCATTCGATTTGGCAAAAGAGGCAAGCTTAACCCGAGATACGTTGGACCATTTGAGATTCTTGAAAGAATAGGTCCAGTGGCGTATCGGTTAGACCTGCCTGAGTCATTAAATGGCGTTCACAACGTATTTCACATCTCAAATCTGAAAAAGTGCTTATCTGATGAGACTTTGGTTGTACCACTCGAGGAAGTACAAGTGGATGAGCAATTGCGCTTTGTTGAGGAGCCTGTTGAAGTAATGGACCGTGAGGTCAAAACTCTTAAGCAAAGCAAAATACCTATAGTCAAGGTTCGTTGGAACTCAAGACGTGAACCGGAATTCACGTGGGAACGAGAGGATCAGATGAAGCTCAAGTATCCTCATCTGTTCGAAACGACGGTCACAGCCGGGGAAGGTACTGATTAAATTTCGGGACGAAATTTCTTTCAACATGGGGATTATGTGACAACTCACTCGATTTCGTTATGCCAATGCAGTAAACCAGTGATGTAACACAACCATGTAACGCAATTTTCGGGACGAAAATTCTTTCAACATGGGGATAATGTGACATCTGGTAATTTTCCGTTACCAAACTCCGTTAGTTCCGTTAGGTCTTGCATACACGTGTCGTGAGCACACACTAGTTGTCGTTGAACGTTGGTGACTTAATAACAATTATCTATGGTAAACAAATGATAACCTAGTGAATAATGTTGATTATTAGTTGTGGTTATGTGATTCATGCATTTTAAGTTATTGTTTGTGAATTTTACTTGATAACGTGACAATGTGTAACTATGATCTCATATGTTTTGCTATTAGTTGAAAATGTATGTGATTATTATTGTTGATTAGTAATGCTTATATTTTGTAGTTAAAACCTATTAAAAAGTGTTAAAAAGATTAGTTTTTATAAAATATAAACAATAGGGTTTATTTTGTAATTGGATTGAAATAAAAAGTTACCATATTTAAACAAAATTAAACCCAACCCTAGCCCAAACCTCCATTGCGGCTGTAACCCCCCTCCCAACACCTTCATCTTGCGATTTTGATCCAAGAACAAGTGCACAAGTCAAATTCCAAGTGGTTTCAAGTATTACAAGTTGTTTTCAAGTGTTAATCATCATCTAAGCACACTTAAAGGTTAGTTTTGATTAGTTTTTTCATGGTTTTGATTCTTGAAGAACCCTAATTCGAAATTGGTGATGAAAAAAAGTGAAATTGATGATTGTTAGATGTTAATTTGATGTTGGTTAGATTGTATGAATGTTAGATTATGTTGATTATGCAAGAATTCCATGGTTTGATCACATTGTTCACACATTGCCTTAAGAGGAAACTTTTTGTTCTTGGAATTCATGATTTGATGATTGTATGATGTTAGATACATTGCTTGGATGTTGGTTTACTTGAATTGTGCAAGAGAAGTCATGAAATCTAGTGTTTGTTCATACATTACTATAAGTGGAAACTTTTATGCATGATGATTGGGAATTTTGATGAGTTAGTGATGATTATCATGTTAGAATGAATGTTATGAACTTGATTGGGTATAAAATTGATGAAACTATGAAAGAATTGGATATTAGATTGCTTTTGGGTGTTACCTTCTAAAAAGGGAAACTTTATTTTGAAGATCATTGGATATGATGATGTGAGCATGTTTATGGTGTTAGGAGCATGTTAGAATGCTTATGGATGATGTCTAATGTGGTGGAATGTGTTACTTGGGTTGTACGGATGCTTGATTGATCATTTAAAGAATGTAGGTTCTTGGTGATTATACATGATGATGAATTATGGCTAGTGATTAGGAAATCAAGTTTGGGATTGGAATTGATCATTATTGTGTTTGTTGGTTGGAATGAATCTTGTTGATTTATGTTATTATGATTGTCATACATGCGTGCGAATCTGAGGCCCCTACTTAGTAGGATTGGCAGGGTTTAGGGTGTGAAGTCGTGAGTGGCTTCACATGGCATGTTGTGCATGATTAGACTTCATGAATGAATTATTAGTTGTGATATATTTATGATTGTGTTGAGCATGTTGATTGTTTGAGATTCGCATAAGTTGTATGATGATCTAGATTGAACTTGGGTTGATGATGTAATATGCGTGAATACTTTGTTTGATAATCATGTATGATAAGTTGATACATTTGATTAAACGAGATTTCAATTAATATGTCACCAACGGGTCAAACGGGTCAACTAGGTTAGAGGAGTCTTGTTTTCCAAAGCCTTGGGTCAATGTGCTTATTGAGCATTTAGGGTTGTTAAGTTTTCTGTGCACACGTACTTATGTACTTACGTTGCTTATTGAGCATTTAGGGTTGTTAAGTTTTCTGTGCACACGTACTTATGTACTTACGTGTTCTAGGTAACCTTTGAAGGGTTGTCTTTCCATCCATCATCAGTTCTCTCTTGTCATTATCCTTGCACATCAGGTGAGTTCATGCCCCACTATTTTATAAACTCTCTTATGGGGGAGGTAGCATACTTGTTCACAAACGCTATATCATTATTATAAGTTGTGTATGTTTTAACATGGTGTATAATACCTTGAAAGTTCTCACACTTTCGGATCGTTAATAATGGTAACTCGCGGAAAATCTTGGGTAGTACTACTGGGTTTGACAAGCCCCACCTGTGCGACTCGAGGTCAAACGGGTGCAATATTGTCCTAGACACAAACATCGTTACGACCTGGTAAGTCGTGACGGGAGGCAACAAATGCAACACAGTCAGCTTCGATCGCGAAATCACTATTGCTATTACTTATGAATATAGACTAGCTATCTATTTCAATGCACTTCTTATGTTATGCAAATTATCATTGTTTATGTTAAATGCAAACTCTTGAACTCACCAACCATTGTGTTGACATTTTTAGTATGCTATTCTCAGGTCGTTAATTCAAGTTGCCATTAGGAGCACTACACGGGTCCAGCATGCATTCTAAGACTTCATCTTAAGTCATGACATTTGAATTTTATTTATGAGATTTAAATAATGGGTTGGCGCGTGTTTTGCCAAATTTTACATTTACATACTTTGGGTTTGTCTTATTTACAAAACGCTTCCGCATGGTTTTAAAACTTGAACTTTGATTGGTTTATTTTTAAATGTGGCATATAGTGTCGTTCTGAGTAACTAGTGACTGTGATCCTAGTTTGTTCACACGCCTCGCGGTAAAACTCCGCACGTGGATTTTGAGGGTGTGACATAAAACGATTACAAATGACAACTTTTGATCTACGAAATCATTGTTGCGCATCGAGGCAACAATAGAAGTTGCAAAGGACAAAGAATGAACTCGTATACACTCAATGGAATTGACAATCAATTTATAAATTAGGATTAAAAGTAGTAACATGTTAAAGATGAAACGTAATGTGTGATCAATAAATGTGAAGTCAAATCAAGGGCACACAAACAAGAAAATTAGATTTCTATGCATTAGAGTCAAAATCGTCGAGTGTTGATTTGTGCATCAAAGTATTCTCGAAAGTTTGACACAATACATACAAAATGAACTACGTATACAAAAACAATAAATGGCAATTGTTCTAGCGTGAATAGTTTTTGCTTCACCTAACAGCCATCAATCCAATGATGTTTGGATTCTAAAACCTTCTAAACACACTCTTGAACAATTTTAAACAAATGCAAGTATAATAATATATAAAATCACACTAAAAACCATAAATAAAACAATTGCATATATACTTTAAATGAAACAAAACCCGACAACTCCATCACACAATCTGCCTAACAAATCGATCAACCCGTGCCAAATCATAACAAAATCACACTATCCCAATGTTTCAACACTCTTGCCTACAATATGCATTAAAACGATTACAAATGACAACTTTTGACCTACTAAATCATTGTTGAACATCGAGGCAACAATAGAAGTTGCAAAGGACAAAGAATGAACTCGTATACACTCAATGGAATTGACAATCAATTTATAAATTAGGATTAAAAGTAGTAACACGTTAAAGATGAAACATAATGTGTGATCAATAAATGTGAAGTCAACTCAAGGGCACACAAACAAGAAAATTAGATTTCTATGCATTAGAGTCAAAATCGTGCGAGTGTTGATTTTTTCATCAAAGTATTCTCGAAAGTTTAACACAATACATACAAAATGAACTACGTATACAAAAACAATAAATGGCAATTGTTCTAGCGTGAATAGTTTTTGCTTCACCTAACAGCCATCAATCCAATAATATTTTGATTCTAAAGCCTTCTAAACACACTCTTGAACTATTTTAAACAAATGCAAGTATAATAATCTATAAAATCACACTAAAAACCATAAATAAAACAATTGCATATATACTTTAAACGGAACAAAACCCGACAACTCCATCACACAATCTGCCTAACAAATCGATCAACCCGTGTCAAATCATAACAAAATCGCACTATCCCCATGTTTCAACACTCTTGCCTACAATATGCACTAAAACGATTACAAATGACAACTTTTGATCTACGAAACCATTGTTGAGCATCGAGGCAACAATAGAAGTTGCAAAGTACAAAGAATGAACTCGTATACACTCAATGGAATTGACAATCAATTTATCAATTAGGATTAAAAGTAGTAACACGTTAAAGATGAAACGTAATGTGTGATCAACAAATGTGAAGTCAAATCAAGGGCACACAAACAAGAAAATTAGATTTCTATGCATTAGAGTCAAAATCGTGCGAGTGTTGATTTGTGCATCAAAGTATTCACGAAAGTTTAACACAATACATACAAAATGAACTACGTATACAAAAACAATAAATGGCAATTCTTCTAGCGTGGATATTCTTTGTTTCACCTAACAGCCATCAATCCAATGATGTTTTGATTCTAAAGCCTTCTAAACACACCCTTGAACTATTTTAAACAAATGCAAGTATAATAATCTATAAAATCACACTAAAAACCATAAATAAAACAATTGCATATATACTTTAAACGAAACAAAACCCGACAACTCCATCACACAATCTGCCTAACAAATCGATCAACCCGTGCCAAATCTTAACCAAATCACACTATCCCCATGTTTCAACACTCTTGCCTACAATATGCACTAAAACGATTACAAATGACAACTTTTGATCCACGAAATCATTGTTGAGTATCGAGGCAACAATAGAAGTTGCAAAGGACAAAGAATGAACTCGTATACACTCAATGGAATTGACAATCAATTTATAAATTAGGATTAAAAGTAGTAACACGTTAAAGATGAAACGTAATGTGTGATCAATAAATTTGAAGTCAAATCAAGGGCACACAAACAAGTGAATTAGATTTCTATGCATTAGAGTCAAAATCGTGCGAGCGTTGATTTGTGCATCAAAGTATTCTCCAAACCTTAACACAATACATGCGAAATGAACTACGCATACAAAAACAATAAATAGCAATTGTTCTTGCATTGATAGTTTTTGCTTCATCTAACAACCATCAATCCAATGAAGTTTTGATTCTAAAGCCTTCTAAACACACTCTTGAACTATTTTAAACAAATGCAAGTATAATAACGTATAAAATCACACTAAAAACCATAAATAAAACAATTGCATATATACTTTAAACGAAACAAAACCCGACAACGCCATCACACAATTTGCCTAACAAATCGATCAACCCGTGCCAAATCATAACCAAATCACACTATCCCCATGTTTCAACACTCTTGCCTACAATATGCACTAAAACGATTACAAATGACAACTTTTGATTTATAAAATCATTGTTGAGCATCGAGGCAACAATAGAAGTTGCAAAGGACAAAGAATGAACTCGTATACACTTAATGGAATTGAGAATCAATTTATAAATTAGGATTAAAAGTAGTAACACGTTATAGATGAAACGTAATGTGTGATCAATAAATGTGACGTCAAATCAAGGGCACACAAACAAGAAAATTAGATTTCTATGCATTAGAGTCAAAATCGTGCGAGTGTTGATTTGTGCATCAAAGTATTCTCGAAAGTTTAACACAATACATACAAAATGAACTACGTATACAAAAACAATAAATGGCAGCTGTTCTAGCGTGGATTGTTTTTGCTTCACCTAACAGCCATCAATTCAATGATGTTTTGATTCTAAATCCTTCTAAACACACTGTTGAACTATTTTAAACGAATGCAAGTATAATAATCTTTAAAATCACACTAAAAACCATGAATAAAAGAATTGCATATATACTTTAAACGAAACAAAACCCGACAACGCCATCACACAATCTGCCTAACAAATCGATCAACCCGTGCCAAATCATAACCAAATCACACTATCCCCATGTTTCAACACTCTTGCGTACAATATGCACTAAAACGATTACAAATGACAACTTTTGATCTGTAAAATCATTGTTGAGCATCGAGGCAACAATAGAAGTTGCAAAGGACAAAGAATGAACTCGTATACACTCAATGGAGTTGAGAATCAATTTATAAATTAGGATTAAAAGTAGTAACACGTTATAGATGAAACGTAATGTGTGATCAATAAATGTGAAGTCAAATCAAAGGCACACGAACAAGTAAATTAGATTTCTATGCATTAGAGTCAAAATCGTGCGTGTGTTGATTTGTGCATCAAAGAATTCTCGAAAGCTTAACACAACACATGCGAAATAAACTATGTATACAAAAACAATAAATATCAATTGTTCTTGCATGGAAAGTTTTTGCTTTACCTAACAACCATCAATCTAATGAAGTTTTGATTCTAAAGCCTTCTAAACACACTCCTGAACTATTTTAAACAAATGCAAGTATAATAATCTATAAAATCACACTAAAAACCATAAATAAAACAATTGCATATATACTTCAAACGAAACAAAACCCGACAACGCCATCACACAATTTGCCTAACAAATCGATCAACCCGTGCCAAGTCATAACCAAATCACGCTATCCCCATCTTTCAACACTCTTGCCTACAATATGCACTAAAACGATTACAAATAACAACTCTTAATCTATAGAATAATTGTTGAGCATCGAGGCAACAATAGAAGTTGCAAAGCACACGGAATGAACTCGTATACACTCAATGGAATTTAGAATCAATTTATAAATTAGGATTAAAAGTAGTAACACGTTAAAGATGAAACATAATGTGTGATCAACAAATGTGACGTCAAATCAAGGGCACACAAACAAGAAAATTAGATTTCTATGCATTAGAGTCAAAATCGTGCGAGTGTTGATTTGTGCATCAAAGTATTCTCGAAAGTTTAACACAATACATACAAAATGAACTACGTATACAAAAACAATAAATGGCATTTGTTCTAGCGTGGATAGTTTTTCTTCACCTAACAGCCATCAATCCAATGATGTTTTGATTATAAAGCCTTATAAACACACTCTTAAACTATTTTAAACAAATGCAAGTATAATAATCTTTAAAATCACACTAAAAACCATGAATAAAACATTTGCATATATACTTTAAACGAAACAAAACCCGACAACGCCATCACACAATCTGCCTAACAAATCGATCAACCCGTGCCAAATCATAACCAAATCACACTATCCCCATGTTTCAACACTCTTGCCTACAATATGCACTAAAACGATTACAAATGACAACTTTTGATCTATAAATCATTGTTGAGCGTCGAGGCAACAATAGAAGTTGCAAAGGGCAAAGAATGAACTCGTATACACTTATGGAATTCACAATCAATTTAAAATTAGGATTAAAAGTAGTAACACGTTATAGATGAAACATAATGCGTGATCAATAAATGTGAAGTCAAATCATGGCACACAAACAAGTAAATTAGATTTCTATGCATTAGAGTCAAAATCGTGCGAGCGCTGATTTGTGCATCAAAGTATTCTCCAAAGCTTAACACAATACATACAAAATGAACTACGTACACAAAAACAATAAATGGCAATTGTTCTTGCATTAATAATTTTTGCTTCATCTAACAACCATCAATCCAAAAAAGTTTTGATTCTAAAGCCTTTAAACACACTCTTGAACTATTTTAAACAAATGCAAGTATAATAATGTATAAAATCACACTAAAAACCATAAATAAAACAATTGCATATATACTTGAAACGAAAGAAAACCCGACAACGCCATCACACAATTTGCCTAACAAATCGATCAACCCGTGCCAAATCATAACCAAATCACACTATCCCCATGTTTCAACACTCTTGCGTACAATATACACTAAAACGATTACAAATGACAACTTTTGATTTATAAAATCATTGTTGAGCATCGAGGCAACAATAGAAGTTGCAAAGGACAAAGAATGAACTCGTATACACATAATGGAATTGAGAATCAATTTATAAATTATGATTAAAAGTAGTAACACGTTATAGATGAAACGTAATGTGTGATCAATAAATGTGACGTCAAATCAAGGGCACACAAACAAGAAAATTAGATTTCTATGCATTAGAGTCAAAATCGTGCGAGTGTTGATTTGTGCATCAAAGTATTCTCGAAACTTTAACACAATGCATGCAAAATGAACTACGTATACAAAAACAATAAATGGCAGTTGTTCTAGCGTGGATAGTTTTTGCTTCACCTAACAGCCATCAATCCAATGATGTTTTGATTCTAAAGCCTTCTAAACACACTCTTGAACTATTTTAAACAAATGCAAGTATAATAATCTATAAAATCACACTAAAAACCATAAATAAAACAATTGCATACATACTTTAAACAAAACAAAACCCGACAACGCAACAAATCACACAATCTGCCTAACAAATCGATCAACCCATGCCAAATCATAACCAAATCACACTACCCCATTTTTCAACACTCTTGCCTACAATATGCACTAAAACAATTACAAATAACAACTTTTAATCTATAGAATCATTGTTGAGCATCGAGGCAACAATAGAAGTTGCAAAGGACACGGAATGAACTCGTATACACTCAATGGAATTGAGAATCAATTTATAAATTAGGATTAAAAGTAGTAACACGTTATAGATGAAACATAATGTGTGATCAATAAATGTGAAGTCAAATCAAGGGCACACGAATAACTAAATTAGATTTCTATGCATTAGAGTCAAAATCGTGCGAGTGTTGATTTGTGCATCACAGTATTCTCGAAAGCTTAACACATTACATGCGAAATGAACTACGTATACAAAAACAATAAATAGCAATTGTTCTTGCATGTATAGTTTTTGCTTCACCTAACAACCATCAATCCAATGAAGTTTTGATTCTAAAGCCTTATAAACACACTCTTAAACTATTTTAAACAAATGCAAGTATAATAATCTTTAAAATCACACTAAAAACCATGAATAAAACAATTGCATATATACTTTAAACGAAACAAAACCCGACAACGCCATCACACAATCTGCCTAACAAATCGATCATCAAGTGCCAGATCATAACCAAATCACACTATCCCATGTTTCAACACTCTTGCCTACAATATGCACTAAAACGATTACAAATGACAACTTTTGATCTATAAATCATTGTTGAGCGTCGAGGCAACAATAGAAGTTGCAAAGGACAAAGAATGAACTCGTATACACTAATGGAATTCACAATCAATTTATATTAGTATTAAAAGTAGTAACACGTTATAGATGAAACATAATGCGTGATCAATAAATGTGAAGTCAAATCAGGGCACACAAACAAGTAAATTAGATTTCTATGCATTAGAGTCAAAATCGTGCGAGCGTTGATTTGTGCATCAAAGTATTCTCCAAAGCTTAACACAATACATAAAATGAACTACGTACACAAAAACAATAAATGGCAATTGTTCTTGCATTAATAGTTTTTGCTTCATCTAACAACCATCAATCCAAAAAAGTTTTGATTCTAAAGCCTTCTAAACACACACTTGAACTATTTTAAACAAATGCAAGTATAATAATGTATAAAATCACAAAAAACCATAAATAAAACAATTGCATATATACTTGAAACGAAAAAAACCCGACAACGCCATCACACAATTTGCCTAACAAATCGATCAACCCGTGCCAAATCATAACCAAATCACACTATCCCCATGTTTCAACACTCCTGCCTACAATATACACTAAAACGATTACAAATGACAACTTTTGATTTATAAAATCGTTGTTGAGCATCGAGGCAACAATAGAAGTTGCAAAGGACAAAGAATGAACTCGTATACACTTAATGGAATTGAGAATCAATTTATAAATTATGATTAAAAGTAGTAACACGTTATAGATGAAACGTAATGTGTGATCAATAAATGTGACGTCAAATCAAGGGCGCACAAACAAGAAAATTAGATTTCTATGCATTAGAGTCAAAATCGTGCGAGTGTTGATTTGTGCACAATACATGCAAAATGAACTACGCATACAAAAACAATAAATGGCAGTTGTTCTAGCGTGGATAGTTTTTGTTTCACCTAACAGCCATCAATCCAATGATGTTTTGATTCTAAAGCCTTCTAAACACACTCTTGAACTATTTTAAACAAATGCAAGTATAATAATCTATAAAATCACACTAAAAACCATAAATAAAACAATTGCATACATACTTTAAACAAAACAAAACCCGACAACGCAACAAATCACACAATCTGCCTAACAAATCGATCAACCCGTGCCAAATCATAACCAAATCACACTACCCCCATTTTTCAACACTCTTGCCTCCAATATGCACTAAAACGATTACAAATAACAACTTTTAATCTATAGAATCATTGTTGAGCATCGAGGCAACAATAGAAGTTGCAAAGGAATGAACTCGTATACATTCAATGGAATTGAGAATCAATTTATAAATTAGGATTAAAAGTAGTAACACGTTATAGATGAAACACAATGTGTGATCAATAAATGTGAAGTCAAATCAAGGGCACACGAACAAGTAAATTAGATTTCTATGCATTAGAGTCAAAATCGTGCGAGTGTTGATTTGTGCATCAAAGTATTCTCGAAAGCCTAACACAATACATACGAAATGAACTACGTATACAAAAACAATAAGTAGCAATTGTTCTTGCATGTATAGTTTTTGCTTCACCTAACCACCATCAATCCAATGAAGTTTCGATTCTAAAGCCTTTCAAACACACTCTTGAACAATTTTAAACGAATGGAAGTATAATGATCTATAAAATCACACTAAAAGCCATAAATAAAACAATTGTATACATACTTTAAACAAAACAAAACCCGACAACTCCATCACACAATTTGCCTAACAAATCGATCAACCCGCCAAATCATAACCAAATCACACTATCCCATCTTTCAACACTCTTGCCTACAATATGCACTAAAACGATTACAAATGACAACTTTTGATCTATAAAATCATTGTTGAGCATCGAGGCAACAATAGAAGTTGCGAAGGACACAGAATGAACTCGTATACACTCAATGGAATTGAGAATCAATTTATAAATTAGGATTAAAAGTAGTAACACGTTATATATAAAACATAATGTGTGATCAATGAATGTGAAGTCAAATCAAGGGCACACGAACAAGTAATTAGATTTCTATGCATTAGAGTCAAAATCGTGCGAGTGTTGATTTATGCATCAAAGTATTCTCGAAAGCTTAACACATTACATGCGAAATGAACTACGTATACAAAAACAATAAATGACAATTGTTCTTGCATTTATACTTTTTGCTTCACCTAACAACCATCAATCCAATGAAGTTTTGATTCTAAGGCCTTTCAAACACACTCTTGAACTATTTTAAACGAATGCAAGTATAATGATCTATAAAATCACACTAAAAGCCATAAATAAAATAATTGTATACATACTTTAAACAAAACAAAACCCGACAACGCAATCACACAATTTGCCTAACAAATCTATCAACCCGTGCCAAATCATAACCAAATCACACTATCCCCATCTTTCAACACTCTTGCCTACAATATGCACTAAAACGATTACAAATGACAACTTTTGATCTATAAAATCATTGTTGAGCATCGAGGCAACAATAGAAGTTGCAAAGGACAAAGCATGAACTCGTATACACTCAATGGAATTGACAATCAATTTATAAATTAGGATTAAAAGTAGTAACATGTTATAGATGAAACATAATGTGTGATCAATAAATGTGAAGTCAAATCAAGGGCACATGAACAAGTAAATTAGATTTCTATGCATTAGAGTCAAAATCGTGCGAGTGTTGATTTGTGCATCAAAGTATTCTCCAAAGCTCAACACAATACATACAAAATGAACTACGTATACAAAAACAATAAATAGCAATTGTTCTTGCATAAATAGTTTTTGCTTCATCTAACAACCATCAATACAATGAAGTTTTGATTCTAAAGCCTTCTAAACACACTCTTGAATTATTTTAAACAAATGCAAGGATAATAATCTATAAAATCACACTAAAAACCATAAATAAAACAATTGCATATATACTTTAAACGAAACAAAACCCGACAACACCATCACACAATTTGCCTAACAAATCGATCAACCCGTGCCAATTCATATCCTAATCACTCTATCCCCATCTTCTAACACTCTTGCCTACAATATGCACTAAAACGATTACAAATGACAACTTTTGATCTATAAAATCATTGTTGAGCATCGAGGCAACAATAGAAGTTGCAAAGGACACAGAATGAACTCGTATACACTCAATGGAATTGAGAATCAATTTATAAATTAGGATTAAAAGTAGTAACACGTTATAGATGAAACATAAGGTGTGATCAATAAATGTGAAGTCAAATCAAGGGCACACGAACAAGTAAATTAGATTTCTATGCATTAGAGTCAAAATCGTGCGAGTGTTGATTTGTGCATCAAAGTATTCTCGAAAGCTTAACACAATACATACGAAATGAACTACGTATACAAAAACAATAAGTAGCAATTGTTCTTGCATGTATAGTTTTTGCTTCACCTAACAACCATCAATCCAACGAAGTTTTGATTCTAAAGCCTTTCAAACACACTCTTGAAGTATTTTAAACGAATGCAAGTATAATGATCTATAAAATCACACTAAAAACCATAAATAAAACAATTGCATATATACTTTAAACGAAACAAAACCCGACAACGCCATCACCCAATTTGCCTAACAAATCGATCAACCCGTGCCAAATCATAACCAAATCACACTATCCCCATCTTTCAACACTCTTGCCTACAATATGCACTAAAACGATTACAAATGACAACTTTTGATCTATAAAATCATTGTTGAGCATCGAGGCAACAATAGAAGTTGCAAAGGACACAGAATGAACTAGTATACACTCAATGGAATTGAGAATCAATTTATAACTTAGGATTAAAAGTAGTAACATGTTATAGATGAAACATAATGTGTGATCAATAAATGTGAAGTCAAATCAAGTGCACACGAACAAAAAAATTAGATTTCTATGCATTAGAGTCAAAATCATGCGAGTGTTGATTTGTGCATCAAAGTATTCTCGAAACTTTAACACAATACATACAAAATGAACTACGTATACAAAAACAATAAATAGCAATTGTTCTTGCGTGGATAGTTTTTGCTTCACCTAACAACCATCAATCCAATGAAGTTTTGATTCTAAAGCCTTCTAAACACACTCTTGAACTATTTTAAACAAATGCAAGTATAATAATCTATAAAATCACACTAAAAACCACAAATAAAACAATTGCATATATACTTTAAACGAAACAAAACCCGACAACGCCATCACACAATTTCCCTAGTAAATCGATCAACCCCGTGCCAAATCACATCCAAATCACACTATCCCCATTTTTCAACACTCTTGCCTACAATATGCACTAAAACGATTACACATGACAACTTTTGATCTATAAAATCATTGTTGAGCATCGAGGCAACAATAGAAGTTGCAAAAGACAAATAATGAACTCGTATACACTCAATGGAATTGAGAATCAATTTATAAGTTAGGATTAAAAGTAGTAACATGTTATAGATGAAACATAATGTGTGATCAATAAATGTGAAGTCAAATCAAGGGCACACGAACAAGTAAATTTGATTTCTATGCATTAGAGTCAAAAACGTGCGAGTGTTGATTTGTGCATCAAAGTATTCTAAAAAGGTTAACACAATACATGCGAAATGAACTACGTATACAAAAACAATAAATAGCAATTGTTCTTGCATTGATAGTTTTTGCTTCACCTAACAACCATCATTGCAATGAATTTTGATTCTAAAGCCTTTTAAACACACTCTTGAACTATTTAAACAAATGCAAGTATAATAATCTATAAAATCACACTAAAAACCATAATAAAACAATTGTGTATATACCTTAAACGAAACAAAACCCAACAACGCCATGACACAATTTGCCTAACAAATAGATCAACCCGTGCCAAATCATAACCAAATCACACTATCCCCATCTTTCAACATTCTTGCCTACAATATGCACTAAAACGATAACAAATGACAACTTTTGATCTATAAAATCATTGTTGAGCATCGAGGCAACAATAGAAGTTGCAAAGGACACAGAATAACTCGTATACACTCAACAGAATTTAGAATCAATTTATAACTTAGGATTAAAAGTAGTAACCGTTAAAGATGAAACATAATGTGTGATCAACAAATGTGTAGTCAAATCAAGGCACACGAACAAGAAAATTAGATTTCTATGCATTAGAGTCAAAATCGTGCGAGTGTTGATTTGTGAATCAAAGTATTCTCAAAACTTTAACACAATACATACAAAATGAACTACGTATACAAAAACAATAAATAGCAATTGTTCTTGCATAGATAGTTTTTGCTTCACCTAACAACCATTAATCCAATAAAGTATTGATTCTCAAGCCTTTTAAACACACTCTTGAACTATTTTAAACAAATGCAAGTATAATAATCTATAAAATCACACTAAAAACTATAAATAAAACAATTGCATATATACTTTAAACGAAACAAAACCCGACAACGCCATCACACAATTTGCCTAACAAATCGATCAACCCGTGCCAAATCATAACCAAATCACACTATCCCCATTTTCAACACTCTTGCCTACAATATGCACTAAAACGATTACAAATGACAACTTTTGATCTATAAAATCATTGTTGAGCATCGAGGCAACAATAGAAGTTGCAAAGACAAAGAATGAACTCGTATACACTCAATGGAATTGAGAATCAATTTATAAATTAGGATTAAAAGTAGTAACATGTTATAGATGAAACATAATGTGTGATCAATAAATGTGAAGTCAAATCAAGGGCACACGAACAAGTAAATTTTATTTCTATGCATTAGAGTCAAAATCGTGCGAGTGTTGATTGTGCATCAAAGTATTCTCGAAAGCTTAACACAATACATGCGAAATGAACTACGTATACAAAAACAATAAATAGCAATTGTTCTTGCATTGATAGTTTTTGCTTCACCTAACAACCATCAATCCAACGAAGTTTTGATTCTAAAGCCTTCAAACACACTCTTGAAATATAATGATCTATAAAATCACACTAAAAACCATAAATAAAACAATTGTATATATACTTTAAACGAAACAAAACCCAACAACGCCATGACACAATTTGCCTAACAAATCGATCAACCCGTGCCAAATCATAACCAAATCACACTATCCCCATCTTTCAACACTCTTGCCTACAATATGCACTAAAACGATTACAAATGACAACTTTTGATCTATAAAATCATTGTTGAGAATCGAGGCAACAATAGAAGTTGCAAAGGACACAGAATGAACTCGTATACACTCAATGGAATTTAGAATCAATTTATAAATTAGGATTAAAATTAGTAACACGTTAAAGATGAAACATAATGTGTGATCAACAAATGTGAAGTCAAATCAAGTGCACACGAACAAGAAAATTAGATTTCTATGCATTAGAGTCAAAATCGTGCGAGTGTTGATTTGTGCATCAAAGTATTCTCGAAAGTTTAACACAATACATACAAAATGAACTACGTATACAAAAACAATAAATAGCAATTGTTCTTGCATAGATAGTTTTTGCTTCACCTAACAACCATCAATCCAATGAAGTTTTGATTCTAAAGCCTTCTAAACACGCTCTTGAACTATTTTAAACAAATGCAAGTATAATAATCTATAAAATCACACTGAAAACCATAAATAAAAGCAATTATGTATATACTTTAAACGAAACAAAACCCAACAACGCCATGACACAATTTGCCTAACAAATCGATCAACCCGTGCCAAATCATAACCAAATCGCACTATCCCCATCTTTCAACACTCTTGCCTACAATATGCACTAAAACGATTACAAATGACAACTTTTGATCTATAAAATCATTGTTGAGAATCGAGGCAACAATAGAAGTTGCAAAGGACACAGAATGAACTCATTTACACTCAATAGAATTTAGAATCAATTTATAAATTAGGATTAAAATTAGTAACATGTTAAAGATGAAACATAATGTGTGATCAACAAATGTGTAGTCAAATGAAGTGCACACGAATAAGAAAATTAGATTTCTATGCATTAGAGTCAAAATCGTGCAAGTGTTGATTTGTGAATCAAAGTATTCTCGAAACTTTAACACAATACATACAAAATGAACTACGTATACAATAACAATAAATAGCAATTGTTCTTGCATAGATAGTTTTTGCTTCACCTAACAACCATCAATCCAATGAAGTTTTGATTCTAAAGCCTTCTAAAGACACTCTTGAACTATTTTAAACAATGCAAGTATAATAATCTATAAAATCACACTAAAAACCATAAATAAAACAATTGCATATATACATTAAACGAAACAAAACCGACAACGCCATCACACAATTTGCCTAACAAATCGATCAAACCCGTGCCAAATCATATCCAAATCACACTATCCCCATTTTTCAACACTCTTGCCTACAATATGCACTAAAACGATTACAAATTACAACTTTTGATTTGTAAAATCATTGTTGAGGATCGAGGCAACAATAGAAGTTGCAAAAGACAAAGAATGAACTCATATACACTCAATGGAATTTAGAATCAATTTATAAATTAGGATTAAAAGTAGTAACACGTTATAGATGAAACATAATGTGTTATCAATAAATGTGAAGTCAAATCAAGGGCACACGAACAAGTAAATTTGATTTCTATGCATTAGAGTCAAAATCATGCGAGTGTTGATTTGTGCATCAAAGTATTCTCGAAAGCTTAACGCAATACATGCGAAATGAACTACGTATACAAAAACAATAAATAGCAATTGTTTTTGCATGTATAGTTTTTGCTTCACCTAACAACCATCAATCCAATGAAGTTTTGATTCTAAAGCCTTCTAAACACACTCTTGAACTATTTTAAACAAATGCAAGTATAATAATCTATAAAATCACACTAAAAACATAAATAAAACAATTGCATATATACTTTAAACGAAACAAAACCCGACAACGCCATCACACAATTTGCCTAACAAATCGATCAACCCGTGCCAAATCATAACCAAATCACACTATCCCCATTTTTCAACACTCTTGCCTACAATATGCACTAAAACGATTACAAGTGACAACTTTTGATCTATAAAATCATTGTTGAGCATCGAAGCAACAATAGAAGTTGCAAAGGACAAAGAATGAACACGTATACACTCAATGGAATTGAGAATCAATTTATAAGTAGGATTAAAAGTAGTAACATGTTATAGATGAAACATAATGTGTGATCAATAAATGTGAAGTCAAATCAAGGGCACACGAACAAGTAAATTAGATTTCTATGCATTAGAGTCAAAATTGTGCGAGTGTTGACTTGTGCATCAAAGTATTCTCAAAGCTTAACCAATACATACAAAATAAACTACGTATACAAAAACAATAAATAGCAATTGTTCTTGCATTGATAGTTTTTGCTTCATCTAACAACCATCAATACAATGAAGTTTTGATTCTAAAGCCTTCTAAACACACTCTTGAACTATTTTAAACAAATGCAAGTATAATAATCTATAAAATCACACTAAAAACCATAAATAAAACAATTGCATATATACTTTAAACGAAACAAAACCCGACAACACCATCACACAATTTGCCTAACAAATCGATCAACCCGTGCCAAATCATAACCAAATCACACTATCCCCATTTTTCAACACTCTTGCCTACAATATGCACTAAAACGATTACAAATGACAACTTTTGATCTATAAAATCATTGTTGAGCATCGAGACAACAATAGACGTTGCAAAGCACAAAGAATGAACTCGTATACACTCAATGGAATTGAGAATCAATTTATAAATTAGGATTAAAAGTAGTAACATGTTATAGATAAAACATAATTTGTGATCAATAAATGTGAAGTCAAATCAAGGGCACACGAACAAGTAAATTTGATATCTATGCATTAGAGTCAAAATCGTGTGAGTGTTGAATTCTGCATCAAAGTATTCTCGAAAGCTTAACACAATACATGCGAAATGAACTACGTATACAAAAACAATAAATAGCAATTGTTCTTGCATTGATAGTTTTTGCTTCACCTAACAACCATCAATCCAATGAAGTTTTGATTCTAAAGCCTTTCAAACACACTCTTGAACTATTTTAAACGAATGCAATTTAATGATCTATAAAATCACACTAAAAACCATAAATAAAAGCAATTGTGTATATACTTTAAACGAAACAAAACCCAACAACGCCATGACACAATTTGCCTAACAAATCGATCAACCCATGCCAAATCATAACCAAATCACACTATCCCCATCTTTCAACATTCTTGCCTCAATATGCACTAAAACGATTACAAATGACAAATTTTGATCTATAAAATCATTGTTGAGCATCGAGGCAACAATAGAAGTTGCAAAGGACACAAGAATGAACTCATTTACACTCAATAGAATTAGAATCAATTTATAAATTACGATTAAAATTAGTAACACGTTAAAGATGAAACATAATGTGTGATCAACAAATGTGTAGTCAAATGAAGTGCACACGAATAAGAAAATTAGATTTCTAAGCATTAGAGTCAAAATCGTGCAAGTGTTGATTTGTGAATCAAAGTATTCTCGAAACTTAACACAATACATACAAAATGAACTACGTATACAAAAACAATAAATAGCAATTGTTCTTGCATAGATAGTTTTTGCTTCACCTAACAACTATCAATCCAATGAAGTTTTGATTCTAAAGCCTTCTAAACACACTCTTGAACTATTTTAAACAAATGCAAGTATAATAATCTATAAAATCACACTAAAAACCATGAATAAAACAATTGCATATATACTTTAAACGAAACAAAACCCGACAACGCCATCACACAATATGCCTAACAAATCGATCAAACCCGTGCCAAATCATAACCAAATCACACTATCCCCATCTTTCAACATTCTTGCCTACAATATGCACTAAAACGATAACAAATGACAACTTTTGATCTATAAAATCATTGTTGAGCATCGAGGCAACAATAGAAGTTGCAAAGGACACAGAATAAACTCCTATACACTCAACAGAATTTAGAATCAATTTATAACTTAGGATTAAAATTAGTAACCCGTTAAAGATGAAACATAATGTGTGATCAACAAATGTGTAGTCAAATGAAGTGCACACGAACAAGAAAATTAGATTTCTATGTATTAGAGTCAAAATCGTGCGAGTGTTGATTTGTGAATCAAAGTATTCTCAAAACTTTAACACAATACATACAAAATGAACTACGTATACAAAAACAATAAATAGCAATTGTTCTTGCATAGATAGTTTTTGCTTCACCTAACAACCATTAATCCAATAAAGTATTGATTCTCAAGCCTTTTAAACACACTCTTGAACTATTTTAAACAAATGCAAGTATAATAATCTATAAAATCACACTAAAAACTATAAATAAAACAATTGCATATATACTTTAAACGAAACAAAACCCGACAACGCCATCACACAATTTGCCTAACAAATAGATCAACCCGTGCCAAATCATAACCAAATCACACTATCCCCATTTTTCAACACTCTTGCCTACAATATGCACTAAAACGATTACAAATGGCAACTTTTGATCTATAAAATCATTGTTGAGCATCGAAGCAACAAGAGAAGTTGCAAAGCATAAAGAATGAACTCGTATACACTCAATGGAATTGAGAATCAATTTATAAATTAGGATTAAAAGTAGTAACATGTTATAGATGAAACATAATGTGTGATCAATAAATGTGAAGTCAAATCAAGGGCACACGAACAAGTAAATTTTATATCTATGCATTAGAGTCAAAATCGTGTGAGTGTTGAATTGTGCATCAAAGTATTCTCGAAAGCTTAACACAATACATGCGAAATGAACTACGTATACAAAAACAATAAATAGCAATTGTTCTTGCATTGATAGTTTTTGCTTCACCTAACAACCATCAATCCAACGAAGTTTTGATTCTAAAGCCTTTCAAACACACTCTTGAAATATAATGATCTATAAAATCACACTAAAAACCATAAATAAAAGCAATTGTGTATATACTTTAAACGAAACAAAACCCAACAACGCCATGACACAATTTGCCTAACAAATCGATCAACCCGTGCCAAATCATAACCAAATCACACTATCCCCATCTTTCAACATTCTTGCCTTCAATATGCACTAAAACGATTACAAATGACAACTTTTGATCTATAAAATCATTGTTGAGCATCGAGGCAACAATAGAAGTTGCAAAGAACACAGAATGAACTCATATACACTCAATAGAGTTTAGAATCAATTTATAAATTAGGATTAAAATTAGTAACACGTTAAAGATGAAACATAATGTGTGATCAACAAATGTGTAGTCAAATGAAGTGCACAGGAACAAGAAAATTAGATTTCTATGCATTAGAGTCAAAATCGTGCGAGTGTTGATTTGTGAATCAAAGTATTCTCGAAACTTTAACACAATACATACAAAATGAACTACGTATACAAAAACAATAAATAGCAATTGTTCTTGCATTGATAGTTTTTGCTTCACCGAGCAACCATCAATCCAATAAAGTTTTGATTCAAAAGCCTTCTAAACACAGTCTTGAACTATTTAAAACAAATGCAAGTATAATAATGTATAAAATCACACTAAAAATCATAAATAAAAGCAATTATGTATATACTTTAAACGAAACAAAACCCAACAACGCCATGACACAATTTGCCTAACAAATCGATCAACCCGTGCCAAATCATAACCAAATCACACTATCCCCATCTTTCAACATTCTTGCCTTCAATATGCACTAAAACGATTACAAATGACAACTTTTGATCTATAAAATCATTGTTGAGAATCGAGGCAACAATAGAAGTTGCAAAGGACACAGAATGAACTCATTTACACTCAATAGAATTTAGAATCAATTTATAAATTAGGATTAAAATTAGTAACATGTTAAAGATGAAACATAATGTGTGATCAACAAACGTGTAGTCAAATGAAGTGCACACGAATAAGAAAATTAGATTTCTAAGCATTAGAGTCAAAATCGTGCAAGTGTTGATTTGTGAATCAAAGTATTCTCGAAACTTTAACACAATACATACAAAATGAACTACGTATACAATAACAATAAATAGCAATTGTTCTTGCATAGATAGTTTTTGCTTCACCTAACAACCATCAATCCAATGAAGTTTTGATTCTAAAGCCTTTTAAAGACACTCTTGAACTATTTTAAACAAATGCAAGTATAATAATCTATAAAATCACACTAAAAACCATAAATAAAACAATTGCATATATACATTAAACGAAACAAAACCCGACAACGCCATCACACAATATGCCTAACAAATCGATCAAACCCGTGCCAAATCATATCCAAATCACACTATCCCCATTTTTCAACACTCTTGCCTACAATATGCACTAAAACGATTACAAATTACAACTTTTGATTTGTAAAATCATTGTTGAGCATCGAGGCAACAATAGAAGTTGCAAAAGACAAAGAATGAACTCATACACTTAATGGAATTGAGAATCAATTTATAAATTAGGATTAAAAGTAGTAACACGTTATAGATGAAACATAATGTGTTATCAATAAATGTGAAGTCAAATCAAGGGCACACGAACAAGAAAATTTGATTTCTATACATTAGAGTCAAAATCATGCGAGTGTTGATTTGTGCATCAAAGTATTCTCGAAAGCTTAACGCAATACATGCGAAATGAACTACGTATACAAAAACAATAAATAGCAATTGTTTTTGCATGTATAGTTTTTGCTTCACCTATCAACCATCAATCCAATGAAGTTTTGATTCTAAAGCCTTCTAAACACACTCTTGAACTATTTTAAACAAATGCAAGTATAATAATCTATAAAATCACACTAAAAACTATAAATAAAACAATTGCATATATACTTTAAACGAAACAAAACCCGACAACGCCATCACACAATTTGCCTAACAAATCGATCAACCCGTGCCAAATCATAACCAAATCACACTATCCCCATTTTTCAACACTCTTGCCTACAATATGCACTAAAACGATTACAAGTGACAACTTTTGATGTATAAAATCATTGTTGAGCATCGAAGCAACAAGAGAAGTTGCAAAGGACAAAGAATGAACACGTATACACTCAATGGAATTGAGAATCAATTTATAAGTAGGATTAAAAGTAGTAACATGTTATAGATGAAAGATAATGTGTGATCAATAAATGTGAAGTCAAATCAAGGGCACACGAACAAGTAAATTAGATTTCTATGCATTAGAGTCAAAATTGTGCGAGTGTTGACTTGTGCATCAAAGTATTCTTCAAAGCTTAACCCAATACATACAAAATAAACTACGTATACAAAAACAATAAATAGCAATTGTTCTTGCATTGATAGTTTTTGCTTCATCTAACAACCATCAATACAATGAAGTTTTGATTCTAAAGCCTTCTAAACAAACTCTTGAACTATTTTAAACAAATGCAAGTAAAATAATCTATAAAATCACACTAAAAACCATAAATAAAACAATTGCATATATACATTAAACGAAACAAAACGCGACAATGCCATCACACAATTTGCCTAACAAATCGATCAACCCGTGCCAAATCATAACCAAATCACACTATCCTCATTTTTCAACACTCTTGCCTACAATATGCACTAAAACGATTACAAATGACAACTTTTGATCTATAAAATCATTGTTGAGCATCGAAGCAACAAGAGAAGTTGCAAAGCACAAAGAATGAACTCGTATACACTCAATGGAATTGAGAATCAATTTATAAATTAGGATTAAAAGTTGTAACATGTTATAGATGAAACATAATGTGTGATCAATAAATGTGAAGTCAAATCAAGGGCACACGAACAAGTAAATTTGATATCTATGCATTAGAGTCAAAATCGTGTGAGTGTTGAATTGTGCATCAAAGTATTCTCGAAAGCTTAACACAATACATGCGAAATGAACTACGTATACAAAAACAATAAATAGCAATTGTTCTTGCATTGATAGTTTTTGCTTCACCTAACAACCATCAATCCAACGAAGTTTTGATTCTAAAGCCTTTCAAACACACTCTTGAACTATTTTAAACGAATGCAAATTTAATGATCTATAAAATCACACTAAAAACCATAAATAAAAGCAATTGTGTATATACTTTAAACGAAACAAAACCCAACAACGCCATGACACAATTTGCCTAACAAATCGATCAACCCATGCCAAATCATAACCAAATCACACTATCCCCATCTTTCAACATTCTTGCCTTCAATATGCACTAAAACGATTACAAATGACAAATTTTGATCTATAAAATAATTGTTGAGCATCGAGGCAACAATAGAAGTTGCAAAGGACACAGAATGAACTCATTTACACTCAATAGAATTTAGAATCAATTTATAAATTACGATTAAAATTAGTAACACGTTAAAGATGAAACATAATGTGTGATCAACAAATGTGTAGTCAAATGAAGTGCACACGAATAAGAAAATTAGATTTCTAAGCATTAGAGTCAAAATCGTGCAAGTGTTGATTTGTGAATCAAAGTATTCTCGAAACTTTAACACAATACATACAAAATGAACTACGTATACAAAAACAATAAATAGCAATTGTTCTTGCATAGATAGTTTTTGCTTCACCTAACAACTATCAATCCAATGAAGTTTTGATTCTAAAGCCTTCTAAACACACTCTTGAACTATTTTAAACAAATGCAAGTATAATAATCTATAAAATCACACTAAAAACCATGAATAAAACAATTGCATATATACTTTAAACGAAACAAAACCCGACAACGCCATCACACAATATGCCTAACAAATCGATCAAACCCGTGCCAAATCATATCCAAATCACACTATCCCCATTTTTCAAGACTCTTGCCTACAATATGCACTAAAACGATTACAAATTACAACTTTTGATTTGTAAAATCATTGTTGAGCATCAAGGCAACAATAGAAGTTGCAAAAGACAAAGAATGAACTCATACACTCAATGGAATTGAGAATCAATTTATAAATTAGGATTAAAAGTAGTAACACGTTATAGACGAAACATAATGTGTTATCAATAAATGTGAAGTCAAATCAAGGGCACACGAACAAGTAAATTTGATTTCTATGCATTAGAGTCAAAATCATGCGAGTGTTGATTTGTGCATCAAAGTATTCTCGAAAGCTTAACGCAATACATGCGAAATGAACTACGTATACAAAAACAATAAATAGCAATTGTTTTTGCATGTATAGTTTTTGCTTCACCTAACAACCATCAATCCAATGAAGTTTTGATTCTAAATCCTTCTAAACACACTCTTGAACTATTTTAAACAAATGCAAGTATAATAATCTATAAAATCACACTAAAAACTATAAATAAAACAATTGCATATATACTTTAAACGAAACAAAACCCGACAACGCCATCACACAATTTGCCTAACAAATCGATCAACCCGTGCCAAATCATAACCAAATCACACTATCCCCATTTTTCAACACTCTTGCCTACAATATGCACTAAAACGATTACAAATGACAACTTTTGATCTATAAAATCATTGTTGAGCATCGAAGCAACAAGAGAAGTTGCAAAGGACAAAGAATGAACTCGTATACACTCAATGGAATTGAGAATCAATTTATAAGTAGGATTAAAAGTAGTAACATGTTATAGATGAAAGATAATGTGTGATCAATAAATGTGAAGTCAAATCAAGGGCACACGAACAAGTAAATTAGATTTCTATGCATTAGAGTCGAAATCGTGCCAGTGTTGACTTGTGCATCAAAGTATTCTCCAAAGCTTAACCCAATACATACAAAATTAACTACGTATACAAAAACAATAAATAGCAATTGTTCTTGCATTGATAGTTTTTGATTCATCTAACAACCATCAATACAATGAATTTTTGATTCTAAAGCCTTCTAAACAAACTCTTGAACTATTTTAAACAAATGCAAGTAAAATAATCTATAAAATCACACTAAAAACCATAAATAAAACAATTGCATATATACATTAAACGAAACAAAACCCGACAACGCCATCACACAATTTGCCTAACAAATCGATCAACCCGTGCCAAATCATAACCAAATCACACTATCCTCATTTTTCAACACTCTTGCCTAAAATATGCACTAAAACGATTACAAATGACAACTTTTGATCTATAAAATCATTCTTGAGCATCGAGGCAAAATAGATGTTGCAAAGGACAAAGAATGAACTCGTATGCACTCAATGGAATTGAGAATCAATTTATAAATTAGGATTAAAAGTAGTAACACATTATAGATGAAACATAATGTGTAATCAATAAATGTGAAGTCAAATCAAGGGCACACGAACAAGTAAATTAGATTTCTATGCATTAGAGTCAAAATCGTGCGAGTGTTGACTTGTGCATCAAAGTATTCTCGAAAGCTTGACACAATACATGCGAAATGAACAACGTATACAAAAACAATAAATAGCAATTCTTCTTGCATGTATAGTTTTTGCTTCACCTAACAACCATCAATACAATGAAATTTTGATTCTAAAGCCTTTCAAACACACTCTTGAACTATTTTAAACGAATGCAAGTGTAATGATCTATAAAATCACACTAAAATCCATAAATAAAACAATTGTATACATGCTTTAAACAAAACAAAACCCGACAACGCCATCACACAATTTGCCTAACAAATCGATCAACCCGTGCCAAATCATAACCAAATCACACTATCCCCATCTTTCAACACTCTTGCCTACAATATTCACTAAAACAATAACAAATAACAACTTTTGATTTATATAATCAATGTTGGGCATCGAGGCAACAATAGAAGTTGCAAAGGACAAAGAATGAACTCGTAGACACTCAATGGAATTGAGAATCAATTTATAAGTAGGATTAAAAGTAGTAACATGTTATAGATGAAAGATAATGTGTGATCAATAAATGTGAAGTCAAATCAAGTGCACACGAACAAGAAAATTAGATTTCTATGCATTAGAGTCAAAATCGTGCGAGTGTTGATTTGTGCATCAAAGTATTCTCGAAAGTTTAACACAATACATACAAAATGAACTACGTATACAAAAACAATAAATAGCAATTGTTCTTGCATAGATAGTTTTTGCTTCACCTAACAACCATCAATCCATTGAAGTTTTGATTCTAAAGCTTTCTAAACACACTCTTGAACTATATTAAACCAATGCAAGTATAATAATCTATAAAATCACCCTAAAAACCATAAATAAAACAATTGCATATATACTTTAAACGAAACAAAACCCGACAACGGCATCACACAATTTCCCTAACTAATCGATCAACCCGTGCCAAATCATAACCATATCACACTATCCCCATTTTTCAACACTCTTGCCTACAATATGCACTAAAACCATTACAAATGATAACTTTTGATCTATAAAATCTTTGTTGAGCATCGAGGCAACAATAGATGTTGCAAAGGACAAAGAATGAACTCGTATACACTCAATGGAATTGAGAATCAATTTATAAATTAGGATTAAAAGTAGTAACATGTTATAGATGAAAGATAATGTGTGATCAATAAATGTGAAGTCAAATCAAGGGCACACGAACAAGTAAATTAGATTTCTATGCATTAGAGTCGAAATCGTGCGAGTGTTGACTTGTGCATCAAAGTATTCTCCAAAGCTTAACCCAATACATACAAAATGAACTACGTATACAAAAACAATAAATAGCAATTGTTCTTGCATTGATAGTTTTTGCTTCATCTAACAACCATCAATACAATGAAGTTTTGATTCTAAAGCCTTCTAACACACTCTTGAACTATTTTAAACAAATGCACGTAATAATCTATAAAATCACACTAAAAACCATAAATAAAACAATTGCATATATACATTAAACGAAACAAAACCCGACAACGCCATCACACAATTTGCCTAACAAATCGATCAACCCGTGCCAAATCATAACCAAATCACACTATCCCCATTTTTCAACACTCTTGCCTACAATATACACTAAAACGATTACAAATGACAACTTTTGATCTATAAAATCATTGTTGAGCATCGAGGCAACAATAGAAGTTGCAAAGGACAAAGAATGAACTCGTATACACTCAATGGAATTGAGAATCAATTTATAAATTAGGATTAAAAGTAGTAACACGTTATAGATGAAACATAATGTGTGATCAATAAATGTGAAGTCAAATCAAGGGCACACGAACAAGTAAATTTTATTTCTATGCATTAGAGTCAAAATCGTGCGCGTGTTGATTTGTGCATCAAAGTATTCTCGAAAGTTTAACACAATACATACAAAATGAACTACGTATTAAAAACCATTAAATAGCAATTGTTCTTGCCTCGATAGTTTTTGCTTCATCTAACAACCATCAATCCAATGAAGTTTTGATTCTAAAGCCTTCTAAACACACTCTTGAACTATTTTAAACAAATGCAAGTATAATAATCTATAAAATCACACTAAAAACCATAAATAAAACAATTGCATATATACATTAAACGAAACAAAACCCGACAACGCCATCACACAATTTGCCTAACAAATCGATCAAACCCGTGCCAAATCATATCCAAATCACACTATCCCCATTCTTCAACACTCTTGCCTACAATAGGCACTAAAACGATTACAAATGACAACTTTTGATCTATAAAATCATTGTTGAGCATCGAGGCAACAATAGAAGTTGCGAAGGACACAGAATGAACTCTTATACACTCAATGGAATTTAGAATCAATTTATAAATTAGGATTAAAATTAGTAACACGTTAAAGATGAAACATAATGTGTGATCAACACATGTGAAGTCAAATCAAGGGCACACAAACAAGTAAATTAGATTTCTATGCATTAGAGTCAAAATCGTGCGAGTGTTGACTTGTGCATCAAAGTATTCTCCAAAGCTTAACCCAATACATACAAAATGAACTACGTATACAAAAACAATAAATAACAATTGTTCTTGCATTGATAGTTTTTGCTTCGTCTAACAACCATCAATCCAATGAAGTTTTGATTCAAAAGCCTTCTAAACACACTCTTGAACTATTTTAAACAAATGCACGTATAATAATATATAAAATCACACTAAAAACCATAAATAAAACAATTGCATATATACATTAAACGAAACAAAACCCGACAACGCCATCACACAATTTGCCTAACAAATCGATCAAACCCGTGCCAAATCATATCCAAATCACATTATCCCTAATTTTCAACACTCTTGCCTACAATATGCACTAAAACGATTACAAATTACAACTTTTGATTTGTAAAATCATTGTTGAGCATCGAGGCAACAATAGAAGTTGCAAAAGACAAAGAATGAACTCATATACACTCAATGGAATTGAGAATCAATTTATAAATTAGGATTAAAAGTAGTAACACGTTATAGATGAAACATAATGTGTTATCAATAAATGTGAAGTCAAATCAAGGGCACACGAACAAGTAAATTTGATTTCTATGCATTAGAGTCAAAATCATGCGAGTGTTGATTTGTGCATCAAAGTATTCTCGAAAGCTTAACCCAATACATGCGAAATGAACTACGTATACAAAAACAATAAATAGCAATTGTTTTTGCATGTATTGTTTTTGCTTTACCTAACAACCATCAATCCAATGAAGTTTTGATTCTAAAGCCTTTCAAATACACTCTTGAACTATTTTAAAGGAATGCAAGTATAATGATCTATAAAATCACACTAAAAGCCATAAATAAAACAATTGTATACATACTTTAAACAAAACAAAACCCGAAAATGCCATCACACAATTTGCCTAACAAATCGATCAACCCATGCCAAATCATAACCAAATCACACTATCCCCATCTTTCAACACTCTTGCCTACAACATGCACTAAAACGATTACAAATGACAACTTTTGATCTATAAAATCATTGTTGAGCATCGAGGCAACAATAGAAGTTGCGAAGGACACAGAATGAACTCTTATACACTCAATGGAATTTAGAATCAATTTATAAATTAGGATTAAAATTAGTAACACGTTAAAGATGAAACATAATGTGTGATCAACACATGTGAAGTCAAATCAAGGGCACACAAACAAGTAAATTAGATTTCTATGCATTAGAGTCAAAATCGTGCGAGTGTTGACTTGTGCATCAAAGTATTCTCCAAAGCTTAACCCAATACATACAAAATGAACTACGTATACAAAAACAATAAATAGCAATTGTTCTTGCATTGATAGTTTTTGCTTCATCTAACAACCATCAATCCAATGAAGTTTTGATTCAAAAGCCTTCTAAACACACTCTTGAACTATTTTAAACAAATGCACGTATAATAATATATAAAATCACACTAAAAACCATAAATAAAACAATTGCATATATACATTAAACGATACAAAACCCGACAACGCCATCACACAATTTGCCTAACAAATCGATCAAACCCGTGCCAAATCATATCCAAATCAAATTATCCCTAATTTTCAACACTCTTGCCTACAATATGCACTAAAACGATTACAAATTACAACTTTTGATTTGTAAAATCATTGTTGAGCATCGAGGCAACAATAGAAGTTGCAAAAGACAAAGAATGAACTCATATACACTCAATGGAATTGAGAATCAATTTATAAATTAGGATTAAAAGTAGTAACACGTTATAGATGAAACATAATGTGTTATCAATAAATGTGAAGTCAAATCAAGGGCACACGAACAAGTAAATTTGATTTCTATGCATTAGAGTCAAAATCATGCGAGTGTTGATTTGTGCATCAAAGTATTCTCGAAAGCTTAACCCAATACATGCGAAATGAACTACGTATACAAAAACAATAAATAGCAATTGTTTTTGCATGTATTGTTTTTGCTTTACCTAACAACCATTAATCCAATGAAGTTTTGATTCTAAAGCCTTTCAAACACACTCTTGAACTATTTTAAAGGAATGCAAGTATAATGATCTATAAAATCACACTAAAAGCCATAAATAAAACAATTGTATACATACTTTAAACAAAACAAAACCCGAAAATGCCATCACACAATTTGCCTAACAAATCGATCAACCCATGCCAAATCATAACCAAATCACACTATCCCCATCTTTCAACACTCTTGCCTACAACATGCACTAAAACGATTACAAATGACAACTTTTGATCTATAAAATCATTGTTGAGCATCGAGGCAACAATAGAAGTTGCGAAGGACACAGAATGAACTCTTATACACTCAATGGAATTTAGAATCAATTTATAAATTAGGATTAAAATTAGTAACACGTTAAAGATGAAACATAATGTGTGATCAACACATGTGAAGTCAAATCAAGGGCACACAAACAAGTAAATTAGATTTCTATGCATTAGAGTCAAAATCGTGCGAGTGTTGACTTGTGCATCAAAGTATTCTCCAAAGCTTAACCCAATACATACAAAATGAACTACGTATACAAAAACAATAAATAGCAATTGTTCTTGCATTGATAGTTTTTGCTTCATCTAACAACCATCAATACAATGAAGTTTTGATTATAAAGCCTTCTAAACACACTCTTGAACTATTTTAAACAAATGCACGTATAATAATCTATAAAATCACACTAAAAACCATAAATAAAACAATTGCATATATACATTAAACGAAACAAAACCCGACAACGCCATCACACAATTTGCCTAACAAATCGATCAACCCGTGCCAAATCATAACCAAATCACACTATCCCCATTTTTCAACACTCTTGCCTACAATATACACTAAAACGATTACAAATGACAACTTTTGATCTATAAAATCATTGTTGAGCATCGAGGCAACAATAGAAGTTGCAAAGGACAAAGAATGAACTCGTATACACTCAATGGAATTGAGAATCAATTTATAAATTAGGATTAAAAGTAGTAACACGTTATAGATGAAACATAATGTGTGATCAATAAATGTGAAGTCAAATCAAGGGCACACGAACAAGTAAATTTTATTTCTATGCATTAGAGTCAAAATCGTGCGCGTGTTGATTTGTGCATCAAAGTATTCTCGAAAGTTTAACACAATACATACAAAATGAACTACGTATTAAAAACCATTAAATAGCAATTGTTCTTGCCTCGATAGTTTTTGCTTCATCTAACAACCATCAATCCAATGAAGTTTTGATTCTAAAGCCTTCTAAACACACTCTTGAACTATTTTAAACAAATGCAAGTATAATAATCTATAAAATCACACTAAAAACCATAAATAAAACAATTGCATATATACATTAAACGAAACAAAACCCGACAACGCCATCACACAATTTGCCTAACAAATCGATCAAACCCGTGCCAAATCATATCCAAATCACACTATCCCCATTCTTCAACACTCTTGCCTACAATAGGCACTAAAACGATTACAAATGACAACTTTTGATCTATAAAATCATTGTTGAGCATCGAGGCAACAATAGAAGTTGCGAAGGACACAGAATGAACTCTTATACACTCAATGGAATTTAGAATCAATTTATAAATTAGGATTAAAATTAGTAACACGTTAAAGATGAAACATAATGTGTGATCAACACATGTGAAGTCAAATCAAGGGCACACAAACAAGTAAATTAGATTTCTATGCATTAGAGTCAAAATCGTGCGAGTGTTGACTTGTGCATCAAAGTATTCTCCAAAGCTTAACCCAATACATACAAAATGAACTACGTATACAAAAACAATAAATAACAATTGTTCTTGCATTGATAGTTTTTGCTTCGTCTAACAACCATCAATCCAATGAAGTTTTGATTCAAAAGCCTTCTAAACACACTCTTGAACTATTTTAAACAAATGCAGTATAATAATATATAAAATCACACTAAAAACCATAAATAAAACAATTGCATATATACATTAAACGAAACAAAACCCGACAACGCCATCACACAATTTGCCTAACAAATCGATCAAACCCGTGCCAAATCATATCCAAATCACATTATCCCTAATTTTCAACACTCTTGCCTACAATATGCACTAAAACGATTACAAATTACAACTTTTGATTTGTAAAATCATTGTTGAGCATCGAGGCAACAATAGAAGTTGCAAAAGACAAAGAATGAACTCATATACACTCAATGGAATTGAGAATCAATTTATAAATTAGGATTAAAAGTAGTAACACGTTATAGATGAAACATAATGTGTTATCAATAAATGTGAAGTCAAATCAAGGGCACACGAACAAGTAAATTTGATTTCTATGCATTAGAGTCAAAATCGTGCGAGTGTTGACTTGTGCATCAAAGTATTCTCGAAAGCTTGACACAATACATGCGAAATGAACAACGTATACAAAAACAATAAATAGCAATTCTTCTTGCATGTATAGTTTTTGCTTCACCTAACAACCATCAATACAATGAAATTTTGATTCTAAAGCCTTTCAAACACACTCTTGAACTATTTTAAACGAATGCAAGTGTAATGATCTATAAAATCACACTAAAATCCATAAATAAAACAATTGTATACATGCTTTAAACAAAACAAAACCCGACAACGCCATCACACAATTTGCCTAACAAATCGATCAACCCGTGCCAAATCATAACCAAATCACACTATCCCCATCTTTCAACACTCTTGCCTACAATATTCACTAAAACAATAACAAATAACAACTTTTGATTTATATAATCAATGTTGGGCATCGAGGCAACAATAGAAGTTGCAAAGGACAAAGAATGAACTCGTAGACACTCAATGGAATTGAGAATCAATTTATAAGTAGGATTAAAAGTAGTAACATGTTATAGATGAAAGATAATGTGTGATCAATAAATGTGAAGTCAAATCAAGGCACACGAACAAGAAAATTAGATTTCTATGCATTAGAGTCAAAATCGTGCGAGTGTTGATTTGTGCATCAAAGTATTCTCGAAAGTTTAACACAATACATACAAAATGAACTACGTATACAAAAACAATAAATAGCAATTGTTCTTGCATAGATAGTTTTTGCTTCACCTAACAACCATCAATCCATGAAGTTTTGATTCTAAAGCTTTCTAAACACACTCTTGAACTATATTAAACCAATGCAAGTATAATAATCTATAAAATCACCTAAAAACCATAAATAAAACAATTGCATATATACTTTAAACGAAACAAAACCGACAACGGCATCACACAATTTCCCTAACTAATCGATCAACCCGTGCCAAATCATAACCATATCACACTATCCCCATTTTTCAACACTCTTGCCTACAATATGCACTAAAACCATTACAAATGAAACTTTTGATCTATAAAATCTTTGTTGAGCATCGAGGCAACAATAGATGTTGCAAAGGACAAAGAATGAACTCGTATACACTCAATGGAATTGAGAATCAATTTATAAATTAGGATTAAAAGTAGTAACATGTTATAGATGAAAGATAATGTGTGATCAATAAATGTGAAGTCAAATCAAGGGCACACGAACAAGTAAATTAGATTTCTATGCATTAGAGTCGAAATCGTGCGAGTGTTGACTTGTGCATCAAAGTATTCTCCAAAGCTTAACCCAATACATACAAAATGAACTACGTATACAAAAACAATAAATAGCAATTGTTCTTGCATTGATAGTTTTTGCTTCATCTAACAACCATCAATACAATGAAGTTTTGATTATAAAGCCTTCTAAACACACTCTTGAACTATTTTAAACAAATGCACGTATAATAATCTATAAAATCACACTAAAAACCATAAATAAAACAATTGCATATATACATTAAACGAAATAAAACCCGACAACGCCATCACACAATTTGCCTAACAAATCGATCAACCCGTGCCAAATCATAACCAAATCACACTATCCCCATTTTTCAACACTCTTGCCTACAATATACACTAAAACGATTACAAATGACAACTTTTGATCTATAAAATCATTGTTGAGCATCGAGGCAACAATAGAAGTTGCAAAGGACAAAGAATGAACTCGTATACACTCAATGGAATTGAGAATCAATTTATAAATTAGGATTAAAAGTAGTAACACGTTATAGATGAAACATAATGTGTGATCAATAAATGTGAAGTCAAATCAAGGGCACACGAACAAGTAAATTTTATTTCTATGCATTAGAGTCAAAATCGTGCGCGTGTTGATTTGTGCATCAAAGTATTCTCGAAAGTTTAACACAATACATACAAAATGAACTACGTATTAAAAAACCATAAATAGCAATTGTTCTTGCCTCGATAGTTTTTGCTTCATCTAACAACCATCAATCCAATGAAGTTTTGATTCTAAAGCCTTCTAAACACACTCTTGAACTATTTTAAACAAATGCAAGTATAATAATCTATAAAATCACACTAAAAACCATAAATAAAACAATTGCATATATACATTAAACGAAACAAAACCCGACAACGCCATCACACAATTTGCCTAACAAATCGATCAAACCCGTGCCAAATCATATCCAAATCACACTATCCCCATTCTTCAACACTCTTGCCTACAATAGGCACTAAAACGATTACAAATGACAACTTTTGATCTATAAAATCATTGTTGAGCATCGAGGCAACAATAGAAGTTGCGAAGGACACAGAATGAACTCTTATACACTCAATGGAATTTAGAATCAATTTATAAATTAGGATTAAAATTAGTAACACGTTAAAGATGAAACATAATGTGTGATCAACACATGTGAAGTCAAATCAAGGGCACACAAACAAGTAAATTAGATTTCTATGCATTAGAGTCAAAATCGTGCGAGTGTTGACTTGTGCATCAAAGTATTCTCCAAAGCTTAACCCAATACATACAAAATGAACTACGTATACAAAAACAATAAATAACAATTGTTCTTGCATTGATAGTTTTTGCTTCGTCTAACAACCATCAATCCAATGAAGTTTTGATTCAAAAGCCTTCTAAACACACTCTTGAACTATTTTAAACAAATGCACGTATAATAATATAAAATCACACTAAAAACCATAAATAAAACAATTGCATATATACATTAAACGAAACAAAACCCGACAACGCCATCACACAATTTGCCTAACAAATCGATCAAACCCGTGCCAAATCATATCCAAATCACATTATCCCTAATTTTCAACACTCTTGCCTACAATATGCACTAAAACGATTACAAATTACAACTTTTGATTTGTAAAATCATTGTTGAGCATCGAGGCAACAATAGAAGTTGCAAAGACAAAGAATGAACTCATATACACTCAATGGAATTGAGAATCAATTTATAAATTAGGATTAAAAGTAGTAACACGTTATAGATGAAACATAATGTGTTATCAATAAATGTGAAGTCAAATCAAGGGCACACGAACAAGTAAATTGATTTCTATGCATTAGAGTCAAAATCATGCGAGTGTTGATTTGTGCATCAAAGTATTCTCGAAAGCTTAACCCAATACATGCGAAATGAACTACGTATACAAAAACAATAAATAGCAATTGTTTTGCATGTATTGTTTTGCTTTACCTAACAACCATCAATCCAATGAAGTTTTGATTCTAAAGCCTTTCAAATACACTCTTGAACTATTTTAAAGGAATGCAAGTATAATGATCTATAAAATCACACTAAAAGCCATAAATAAAACAATTGTATACATACTTTAAACAAACAAAACCCGAAAATGCCATCACACAATTTGCCTAACAAATCGATCAACCCATGCCAAATCATAACCAAATCACACTATCCCATCTTTCAACACTCTTGCCTACAACATGCACTAAAACGATTACAAATGACAACTTTTGATCTATAAAATCATTGTTGAGCATCGAGGCAACAATAGAAGTTGCGAAGGACACAGAATGAACTCTTATACACTCAATGGAATTTAGAATCAATTTATAAATTAGGATTAAAATTAGTAACACGTTAAAGATGAAACATAATGTGTGATCAACACATGTGAAGTCAAATCAAGGGCACACAAACAAGTAAATTAGATTTCTATGCATTAGAGTCAAAATCGTGCGAGTGTTGACTTGTGCATCAAAGTATTCTCCAAAGCTTAACCCAATACATACAAAATGAACTACGTATACAAAAACAATAAATAGCAATTGTTCTTGCATTGATAGTTTTTGCTTCATCTAACAACCATCAATCCAATGAAGTTTTGATTCAAAAGCCTTCTAAACACACTCTTGAACTATTTTAAACAAATGCACGTATAATAATATATAAAATCACACTAAAAACCATAAATAAAACAATTGCATATATACATTAAACGATACAAAACCCGACAACGCCATCACACAATTTGCCTAACAAATCGATCAAACCCGTGCCAAATCATATCCAAATCAAATATCCCTAATTTCAACACTCTTGCCTACAATATGCACTAAAACGATTACAAATTACAACTTTTGATTTGTAAAATCATTGTTGAGCATCGAGGCAACAATAGAAGTTGCAAAAGACAAAGAATGAACTCATATACACTCAATGGAATTGAGAATCAATTTATAAATTAGGATTAAAAGTAGTAACACGTTATAGATGAAACATAATGTGTTATCAATAAATGTGAAGTCAAATCAAGGGCACACGAACAAGTAAATTTGATTTCTATGCATTAGAGTCAAAATCATGCGAGTGTTGATTTGTGCATCAAAGTATTCTCGAAAGCTTAACCCAATACATGCGAAATGAACTACGTATACAAAAACAATAAATAGCAATTGTTTTTGCATGTATTGTTTTTGCTTTACCTAACAACCATTAATCCAATGAAGTTTTGATTCTAAAGCCTTTCAAACACACTCTTGAACTATTTTAAAGGAATGCAAGTATAATGATCTATAAAATCACACTAAAAGCCATAAATAAAACAATTGTATACATACTTTAAACAAAACAAAACCCGAAAATGCCATCACACAATTTGCCTAACAAATCGATCAACCCATGCCAAATCATAACCAAATCACACTATCCCCATCTTTCAACACTCTTGCCTACAACATGCACTAAAACGATTACAAATGACAACTTTTGATCTATAAAATCATTGTTGAGCATCGAGGCAACAATAGAAGTTGCGAAGGACACAGAATGAACTCTATACACTCAATGGATTTAGAATCAATTTATAAATTAGGATTAAAATTAGTAACACGTTAAAGATGAAACATAATGTGTGATCAACACATGTGAAGTCAAATCAAGGGCACACAAACAAGTAAATTAGATTTCTATGCATTAGAGTCAAAATCGTGCGAGTGTTGACTTGTGCATCAAAGTATTCTCCAAAGCTTAACCCAATACATACAAAATGAACTACGTATACAAAAACAATAAATAGCAATTGTTCTTGCATTGATAGTTTTTGCTTCATCTAACAACCATCAATACAATGAAGTTTTGATTCTAAAGCCTTCTAAACACACTCTTGAACTATTTTAAACAAATGCACGTATAATAATCTATAAAATCACACTAAAAACCATAAATAAAACAATTGCATATATACATTAAACGAAACAAAACCCGACAACGCCATCACACAATTTGCCTAACAAATCGATCAACCCGTGCCAAATCATATCCAAATCACACTATCCCCATTTTTCAACACTCTTGCCTACAATATACTAAAACGATTACAAATGACAACTTTTGATCTATAAAATCATTGTTGAGCATCGAGGCAACAATAGAAGTTGCAAAGGACAAAGAATGAACTCGTATACACTCAATGGAATTGAGAATCAATTTATAAATTAGGATTAAAATTAGTAACACGTTATAGATGAAACATAATGTGTGATCAATAAATGTGAAGTCAAATCAAGGGCACACGAACAAGTAAATTTATTTCTATGCATTAGAGTCAAAATCGTGCGAGTGTTGATTTGTGCATCAAAGTATTCTCGAAAGTTAACACAATACATACAAAATGAACTACGTATTAAAAACAATTAAATAGCAATTGTTCTTGCCTCGATAGTTTTTGCTTCACCTAACAACCATCAATCCAATGAAGTTTTGATTATAAAGCCTTCTAAACACACTCTTGAACTATTTTAAACAGATGCAAGTACAATAATCTATAAAATCACACTAAAAACCATAAATAAAACACTTGCATATATACCTTAAACGAAACAAAACCCGACAACGCCATCACATAATTTGCCTAACAAATCGATCAACCCGTGCCAAATCATATCCAAATCACACTATCCCCATTCTTCAACACTCTTGCCTACAATAGGCACTAAAACGATTACAAATGACAACTTTTGATCTATAAAATCATTGTTGAGCATCGAGGCAACAATAGAAGTTGCGAAGGACACAGAATGAACTCGTATACACTCAATGGAATTTAGAATCAATTTATAAATTAGGATTAAAATTAGTAACACGTTAAAGATTAAACATAATGTGTGATCAACAAATGTGAAGTCAAATCAAGGGCACACAAACAAGTAAATTAGATTTCTATGCATTAGAGTCAAAATCGTGCGAGTGTTGATTTGCGCATCAAAGTATTCTCGAAAGCTTAACCAATACATACAAAATGAACTACGTATACAAAAACAATAAATAACAATTGTTCTTGCATTGATAGTTTTTGCTTCATCTAACAACCATCAATCCAATGAAGTTTTGATTCAAAAGCCTTCTAAACACACTCTTGAACTATTTTAAACAAATGCACGTATAATAATATATAAAATCACACTAAAAACCATAAATAAAACAATTGCATATATACATTAAACGAAACAAAACCGACAACGCCATCACACAATTTGCCTAACAAATCGATCAAACCCGTGCCAAATCATATCCAAATCACATTATCCCTAATTTTCAACACTCTTGCCTACAATATGCACTAAAACGATTACAAATTACAACTTTTGATTTGTAAAATCATTGTTGAGCATCGAGGCAACAATAGAAGTTGCAAAAGACAAAGAATGAACTCATATACACTCAATGGAATTGAGAATCAATTTATAAATTAGGATTAAAAGTAGTAACACGTTATAGATGAAACATAATGTGTTATCAATAAATGTGAAGTCAAATCAAGGGCACACGAACAAGTAAATTTGATTTCTATGCATTAGAGTCAAAATCATGCGAGTGTTGATTTGTGCATCAAAGTATTCTCGAAAGCTTAACCCAATACATGCGAAATGAACTACGTATACAAAAACAATAAATAGCAATTGTTTTTGCATGTATTGTTTTTGCTTTACCTAACAACCATCAATCCAATGAAGTTTTGATTCTAAAGCCTTTCAAACACACTCTTGAACTATTTTAAAGGAATGCAAGTATAATGATCTATAAAATCACACTAAAAGCCATAAATAAAACAATTGTATACATACTTTAAACAAAACAAAACCCGAAAACGCCATCACACAATTTGCCTAACAAATCGATCAACCCATGCCAAATCATAACCAAATCACACTATCCCCATCTTTCAACACTCTTGCCTACAACATGCACTAAAACGATTACAAATGACAACTTTTGATCTATAAAATCATTGTTGAGCATCGAGGCAACAATAGAAGTTGCGAAGGACACAGAATGAACTCTTATACACTCAATGGAATTTAGAATCAATTTATAAATTAGGATTAAAATTAGTAACACGTTAAGATGAAACATAATGTGTGATCAACATGTGAAGTCAAATCAAGGGCACACAAACAAGTAAATTAGATTTCTATGCATTAGAGTCAAAATCGTGCGAGTGTTGACTTGTGCATCAAAGTATTCTCCAAAGCTTAACCCAATACATACAAAATGAACTACGTATACAAAAACAATAAATAGCAATTGTTCTTGCATTGATAGTTTTTGCTTCATCTAACAACCATCAATCCAATGAAGTTTTGATTCAAAAGCCTTCTAAACACACTCTTGAACTATTTTAAACAAATGCACGTATAATAATATATAAAATCACACTAAAAACCATAAATAAAACAATTGCATATATACATTAAACGAAACAAAACCCGACAACGCCATCACACAATTTGCCTAACAAATCGATCAAACCCGTGCCAAATCATATCCAAATCAAATTATCCCTAATTTTCAACACTCTTGCCTACAATATGCACTAAAACGATTACAAATTACAACTTTTGATTTGTAAAATCATTGTTGAGCATCGAGGCAACAATAGAAGTTGCAAAAGACAAAGAATGAACTCATATACACTCAATGGAATTGAGAATCAATTTATAAATTAGGATTAAAAGTAGTAACACGTTATAGATGAAACATAATGTGTATCAATAAATGTGAAGTCAAATCAAGGGCACACGAACAAGTAAATTTGATTTCTATGCATTAGAGTCAAAATCATGCGAGTGTTGATTTGTGCATCAAAGTATTCTCGAAAGCTTAACCCAATACATGCGAAATGAACTACGTATACAAAAACAATAAATAGCAATTGTTTTGCATGTATGTTTTTGCTTTACCTAACAACCATTAATCCAATGAAGTTTTGATTCTAAAGCCTTTCAAACACACTCTTGAACTATTTTAAAGGAATGCAAGTATAATGATCTATAAAATCACACTAAAACCATAAATAAAACAATTGTATACATACTTTAAACAAAACAAAACCCGAAAATGCCATCACACAATTTGCCTAACAAATCGATCAACCCATGCCAAATCATAACCAAATCACACTATCCCCATCTTTCAACACTCTTGCCTACAACATGCACTAAAACGATTACAAATGACAACTTTTGATCTATAAAATCATTGTTGAGCATCGAGGCAACAATAGAAGTTGCGAAGGACACAGAATGAACTTTATACACTCAATGGAATTTAGAATCAATTTATAAATTAGGATTAAAATTAGTAACACGTTAAGATGAAACATAATGTGTGATCAACACATGTGAAGTCAAATCAAGGGCACACAAACAAGTAAATTAGATTTCTATGCATTAGAGTCAAAATCGTGCGAGTGTTGACTTGTGCATCAAAGTATTCTCAAAGCTTAACCCAATACATACAAAATGAACTACGTATACAAAAATAATAAATAGCAATTGTTCTTGCATTGATTGTTTTTGCTTCATCTAACAACCATCAATACAATGAAGTTTTGATTCTAAAGCCTTCTAAACACACTCTTGAACTATTTTAAACAAATGCAAGTATAATAATCTATGAAATCACACTAAAAACCATAAATAAAACAATTGCATATATACATTAAACGAAACAAAACCCGACAACGCCATCACACAATTTGCCTAACAAATCGATCAACCCGTGCCAAATCATAACCAAATCACACTATCCCCATTTTTCAACACTCTTGCCTACAATATACACTAAAACGATTACAAATGACAACTTTTGATCTATAAAATCATTGTTGAGCATCGAGGCAACAATAGAAGTTGCAAAGGACAAAGAATGAACTCGTATACACTCAATGGAATTGAGAATCAATTTATAAATTAGGATTAAAAGTAGTAACACGTTATAGATGAAACATAATGTGTTATCAATAAATGTGAAGTCAAATCAAGGGCACACGAACAAGTAAATTATTTCTATGCATTAGAGTCAAAATCGTGCGAGTGTTGATTTGTGCATCAAAGTATTCTCGAAAGTTAACACAATACATACAAAATGAACTACGTATTAAAAACCATTAAATAGCAATTGTTCTTGCCTCGATAGTTTTTGCTTCATCTAACAACCATCAATCCAATGAAGTTTTGATTCTAAAGCCTTCTAAACACACTCTTGAACTATTTAAACAAATGCAAGTATAATAATCTATAAAATCACACTAAAAACCATAAATAAAACAATTGCATATATACATTAAACGAAACAAAACCCGACAACGCCATCACACAATTTGCCTAACAAATCGATCAACCCGTGCCAAATCATATCCAAATCACACTATCCCCATTCTTCAACACTCTTGCCTACAATATGCACTAAAACGATTACAAATGACAACTTTTGATATATAAAATCATTGTTGAGCATCGAGGCAACAATAGAAGTTGCGAAGGACAAGAATGAACTTATACACTCAATGGAATTTAGAATCAATTTATAAATTAGGATTAAAATTAGTAACACGTTAAAGATGAAACATAATGTGTGATCAAACAATGTGAAGTCAAATCAAGGGCACACAAACAAGTAAATTAGATTTCTATGCATTAGAGTCAAAATCGTGCGAGTGTTGATTGTGCATCAAAGTATTCTCAAAGCTTAACCCAATACATACAAAATGAACTACGTATACAAAAACAATAAATAGCAATTGTTCTTGCATTGATAGTTTTTGCTTCGTCTAACAACCATCAATCCAATGAAGTTTTGATTCAAAGCCTTCTAAACACACTCTTGAACTATTTTAAACAAATGCAAGTATAATATATATAAAATCACACTAAAAACCATAAATAAAACAATTGCATATATACATTAAACGAAACAAAACCCGACAACGCCATCACACAATTTGCCTAACAAATCGATCAACCCGTGCCAAATCATATCCAAATCACATTATCCCTAATTTTCAACACTCTTGCCTACAATATGCACTAAAACGATTACAAATTACAACTTTTGATTGTAAAATCATTGTTGAGCATCGAGGCAACAATAGAAGTTGCAAAAGACAAAGAATGAACTCATATACACTCAATGGAATTGAGAATCAATTTATAAATTAGGATTAAAAGTAGTAACACGTTATAGATGAAACATAATGTGTTATCAATAAATGTGAAGTCAAATCAAGGGCACACGAACAAGTAAATTTGATTTCTATGCATTAGAGTCAAAATCGTGCGAGTGTTGATTTGTGCACAAAGTATTCTCGAAAGCTTAACCAATACATGCGAAATGAACTACGTATACAAAAACAATAAATAGCAATTGTTTTTGCATGTATTTTTGCTTACCTAACAACCATCAATCCAATGAAGTTTTGATTCTAAAGCCTTTCAAACACACTCTTGAACTATTTTAAAGGAATGCAAGTATAATGATCTATAAAATCACACTAAAAGCCATAAATAAAACAATTGTATACATACTTTAAACAAAACAAAACCCGAAAACGCCATAACACAATTTGCCTAACAAATCGATCAACCCGTGCCAAATCATAACCAAATCACACTATCCCCATCTTTCAACACTCTTGCCTACAACATGCACTAAAACGATTACAAATGACAACTTTTGATCTATAAAATCATGTGAGCATCGAGGCAACAATAGAAGTTGCGAAGGACAAAGAATGAACTCTTATACACTCAATGGAATTTAGAATCAATTTATAAATTAGGATTAAAATTAGTAACACGTTAAAGATGAAACATAATGTGTGATCAACAAATGTGAAGTCAAATCAAGGGCACACAAACAAGTAAATTAGATTTCTATGCATTAGAGTCAAAATCGTGCGAGTGTTGATTGTGCATCAAAGTATTCTCAAAGCTTAACACAATACATACAAAATGAACTACGTATACAAAAACAATAAATAGCAATTGTTCTTGCATTGATAGTTTTTGCTTCATCTAACAACCATCAATCCAATGAAGTTTTGATTCTAAAGCCTTCTAACCACACTCTTGAACTATTTTAAACAAATGCAAGTATAATAATGTATAAAATCACACTAAAAACATAAATAAAACAATTGCATATATACATTAAACGAAACAAAACCCGACAACGCCATCACACAATTTGCCTAACAAATCGATCAAACCCGTGCCAAATCATATCCAAATCACATTATCCCTAATTTTCAACACTCTTGCCTACAATATGCACTAAAACGATTACAAATTACAACTTTTGATTGTAAAATCATTGTTGAGCATCGAGGCAACAATAGAAGTTGCAAAAGACAAAGAATGAACTCTATACACTCAATGGAATTGAGAATCAATTTATAAATTAGGATTAAAAGTAGTAACACGTTATAGATGAAACATAATGTGTGATCAATAAATGTGAAGTCAAATCAAGGGCACACGAACAAGTAAATTTGATTTCTATGCATTAGAGTCAAAATCATGCGAGTGTTGATTTGTGCATCAAAGTATTCTCGAAAGCTTAACCCAATACATGCGAAATGAACTACGTATACAAAAACAATAAATAGCAATTGTTTTTGCATGTATTGTTTTTGCTTTACCTAACAACCATCAATCCAATGAAGTTTTGATTCTAAAGCCTTTCAAACACACTCTTGAACTATTTTAAAGGAATGCAAGTATAATGATCTATAAAATCACACTAAAAGCCATAAATAAAACAATTGTATACATACTTTAAACAAAACAAAACCCGAAAATGCCATCACACAATTTGCCTAACAAATCGATCAACCCATGCCAAATCATAACCAAATCACACTATCCCCATCTTTCAACACTCTTGCCTACAACATGCACTAAAACGATTACAAATGACAACTTTTGATCTATAAAATCATTGTTGAGCATCGAGGCAACAATAGAAGTTGCGAAGGACAAGAATGAACTCTTATACACTCAATGGAATTTAGAATCAATTTATAAATTAGGATTAAATTAGTAACACGTTAAAGATGAAACATAATGTGTGATCAACACATGTGAAGTCAAATCAAGGGCACACAAACAAGTAATTAGATTTCTATGCATTAGAGTCAAAATCGTGCGAGTGTTGACTTGTGCATCAAAGTATTCTCCAAAGCTTAACCCAATACATACAAAATGAACTACGTATACAAAAACAATAAATAGCAATTGTTCTTGCATGATAGTTTTTGCTTCATCTAACAACCATCAATCCAATGAAGTTTTGATTCTAAAGCCTTCTAAACACACTCTTGAACTATTTAAACAAATGCAAGTATAATAATATAAAATCACACTAAAACCATAAATAAAACAATTGCATATATACATTAAACGAAACAAAACCGACAACGCCATCACACAATTTGCCTAACAAATCGATCAACCCGTGCCAAATCATAACCAAATCACACCCCATTTTTCAACTCTTGCCTACAATATACACTAAAACGATTACAAATGACAACTTTTGATCTATAAAATCATTGTTGAGCATCGAGGCAACAATAGAAATTGCAAAGGACAAAGAATGAACTCGTATACACTCAATGGAATTGAGAATCAATTTATAAATTAGGATTAAAAGTAGTAACACGTTATAGATGAAACATAATGTGTTATCAATAAATGTGAAGTCAAATCAAGGGCACACGAACAAGTAAATTTAATTTCTATGCATTAGAGTCAAAATCGTGCGAGTGTTGATTTGTGCACAAAGTATTCTTGAAAGCTTCACGCAATACATGCGAAATGAACTACGTATACAAAAACAATAAATAGCAATTGTTCTTGCATTGATAGTTTTTGCTTCATCTAACAACCATCAATCCAATGAAGTTTTGATTCAAAAGCCTTCTAAACACACTCTTGAACTATTTTAAACAAATGCACGTATAATAATATATAAAATCACACTAAAAACCATAAATAAAACAATTGCATATATACATTAAACGAAACAAAACCCGACAACGCCATCACACAATTTGCCTAACAAATCGATCAAACCCGTGCCAAATCATATCCAAATCAAATTATCCCTAATTTCAACACTCTTGCCTACAATATGCACTAAAACGATTACAAATTACAACTTTTGATTTGTAAAATCATTGTTGAGCATCGAGGCAACAATAGAAGTTGCAAAAGACAAAGAATGAACTCATATACACTCAATGGAATTGAGAATCAATTTATAAATTAGGATTAAAAGTAGTAACACGTTATAGATGAAACATAATGTGTTATCAATAAATGTGAAGTCAAATCAAGGGCACACGAACAAGTAAATTGATTTCTATGCATTAGAGTCAAAATCATGCGAGTGTTGATTTGTGCATCAAAGTATTCTCGAAAGCTTAACCAATACATGCGAAATGAACTACGTATACAAAAACAATAAATAGCAATTGTTTTTGCATGTATAGTTTTTGCTTTACCTAACAACCATCAATCCAATGAAGTTTTGATTCTAAAGCCTTTCAAACACACTCTTGAACTATTTAAAGGAATGCAAGTATAATGATCTATAAAATCACACTAAAAGCCATAAATAAAACAATTGTATACATACTTTAAACAAAACAAACCCGACAAAATGCCATCACACAATTTGCCTAACAAATCGATCAACCCATGCCAAATCATAACCAAATCACACTATCCCATCTTTCAACACTCTTGCCTACGACACACTAAAACGATTACAAATGACAACTTTTGATCTATAAAATCATTGTTGAGCACATCGAGGCAACAATAGAAGTTGCGAAGGACACAGAATGAACTCTTATACACTCAATGGAATTTAGAATCAATTTATAAATTAGGATTAAAATTAGTAACACGTTAAAGATGAAACATAATGTGTGATCAACACATGTGAAGTCAAATCAAGGGCACACAAACAAGTAAATTAGATTTCTATGCATTAGAGTCAAAATCGTGCGAGTGTGACTTGTGCATCAAAGTATTCTCCAAAGCTTAACCCATACATACAAATGAACTACGTATACAAAAACAATAAATAGCAATTGTTCTTGCATTGATAGTTTTTGCTTCATCTAACAACCATCAATCCAATGAAGTTTTGATTCAAAAGCCTTCTAAACACACTCTTGAACTATTTAAACAAATGCACGTATAATAATATATAAAATCACACTAAAAACCATAAATAAAAACAATTGCATATATACATTAAACGAAACAAAACCCGACAACGCCATCACACAATTTGCCTAACAAATCGATCAAACCCGTGCCAAATCATATCCAAATCAAATTATCCCTAATTTTCAACACTCTTGCCTACAATATGCACTAAAACGATTACAAATTACAACTTTTGATTGTAAAATCATTGTTGAGCATCGAGGCAACAATAGAAGTTGCAAAAGAAAGAATGAACTCATATACACTCAATGGAATTGAGAATCAATTTATAAATTAGGATTAAAAGTAGTAACACGTTATAGATGAAACATAATGTGTTATCAATAAATGTGAAGTCAAATCAAGGGCACACGAACAAGTAAATTGATTTCTATGCATTAGAGTCAAAATCATGCGAGTGTTGATTTGTGCATCAAAGTATTCTCGAAAGCTTAACCCAATACATGCGAAATGAACTACGTATACAAAAACAATAAATAGCAATTGTTTTGCATGTATTGTTTTTGCTTTACCTAACAACCATAATCCAATGAAGTTTTGATTCTAAAGCCTTTCAAACACACTCTTGAACTATTTAAAGGAATGCAAGTATAATGATCTATAAAATCACACTAAAAGCCATAAATAAAACAATTGTATATACTTTAAACAAAACAAAACCCGAAAATGCCATCACACAATTTGCCTAACAAATCGATCAACCCATGCCAAATCATAACCAAATCACACTATCCCCATCTTTCAACACTCTTGCCTACAACATGCACTAAAACGATTACAAATGACAACTTTTGATCTATAAAATCATTGTTGAGCATCGAGGCAACAATAGAAGTTGCGAAGGACACAGAATGAACTCTTATACACTCAATGGAATTTAGAATCAATTTATAAATTAGGATTAAAATTAGTAACACGTTAAGATGAAACATAATGTGTGATCAACACATGTGAAGTCAAATCAAGGGCACACAAACAAGTAAATTAGATTTCTATGCATTAGAGTCAAAATCGTGCGAGTGTTGATTGTGCATCAAAGTATTCTCAAAGCTTAACCAATACACACAAAATGAACTACGTATACAAAAACAATAAATAGCAATTGTTTTGCATTGATAGTTTTGCTTCATCTAACAACCATCAATACAATGAAGTTTTGATTCTAAAGCCTTCTAAACACACTCTTGAACTATTTAAACAAATGCAAGTATAATAATCTATGAAATCACACTGAAAACCATAAATAAAACAATGGCTATACATTAAACGAAACAAAACCGACAACGCCATCACACAATTTGCCTAACAAATCGATCAACCCGTGCCAAATCATAACCAAATCACACTATCCCCTTTCAACACTCTTGCCTACAATATACACTAAAACGATTACAAATGACAACTTTTGATCTATAAAATCATTGTTGAGCATCGAGGCAACAATAGAAGTTGCAAAGGACAAAGAATGAACTCGTATACACTCAATGGAATTGAGAATCAATTTATAATTAGGATTAAAAGTAGACACGTTATAGATGAAACATAATGTGTGATCAATAAATGTGAAGTCAAATCAAGGGCACACGAACAAGTAAATTAGATTTCTATGCATTAGAGTCAAAATCGTGCGAGTGTTGATTTGTGCATCAAAGTATTCTCGAAAGTTTAACACAATACATACAAATGAACTACGTATTAAAAACCATTAAATAGCAATTGTTCTTGCCTCGATAGTTTTTGCTTCATAACAACCATCAATCCAATGAAGTTTTGATTCTAAAGCCTTCTAAACACACTCTTGAACTATTTTAAACAAATGCAAGTATAATAATCTATAAAATCACACTAAAAACCATAAATAAACAATTGCATATACATTAAACGAACAAAACCCGACAACGCCATCACACAATTTGCCTAACAAATCGATCAACCCGTGCCAAATCATAACCAAATCACACTATCCCATTTTTCAACACTCTGCCTACAATATACACTAAAACGATTACAAATGACAACTTTTGATCTATAAAATCATTGTTGAGCATCGAGGCAACAATAGAAGTTGCAAAGGACAAGAATGAACTCGTATACACTCAATGGAATTGAGAATCAATTATATATTAGGATTAAAAGTAGTAACACGTTATAGATGAAACATAATGTGTGATCAATAAATGTGAAGTCAAATCAAGGGCACACGAACAAGTAAATTTTATTTCTATGCATTAGAGTCAAAATCGTGCGAGTGTTGATTTGTGCATCAAAGTATTCTCGAAAGTTTAACACAATACATACAAAATGAACTACGTATTAAAAACAATAAATAGCAATTGTTCTTGCATCGATAGTTTTTGCTTCATCTAACAACCATCAATCCAATGAAGTTTTGATTCTAAAGCCTTCTAAACACACTCTTGAACTATTTTAAACAAATGCAAGTATAATAATCTATAAAATCACACTAAAAACCATAAATAAAACAATTGCATATATACATTAAACGAACAAAACCCGACAACGCCATCACACAATTTGCCTAACAAATCGATCAAACCCGTGCCAAATCATATCCAAATCACACTATCCCCATTCTTCAACACTCTTGCCTACAATAGGCACTAAAACGATTACAAATTACAACTTTTGATTTGTAAAATCATTGTTGAGGATCGAGGCAACAATAGAAATTGCAAAAGACAAAGAATGAACTCATATACACTCAATGGAATTTAGAATCAATTTATAAATTAGGATTAAAATTAGTAACACGTTATAGATGAAACATAATGTGTTATCAATAAATGTGAAGTCAAATCAAGGGCACACGAACAAGTAAATTTAATTTCTATGCATTAGAGTCAAAATCGTGCGAGTGTTGATTTGTGCACAAAGTATTCTTGAAAGCTTCACACAATACATGCGAAATGAACCACGTATACAAAACAATAAATAGCAATTGTTCTTGCATGATAGTTTTTGCTTCATCTAACAACCATCAATCCAATGAAGTTTTGATTCAAAAGCCTTCTAAACACACTCTTGAACTATTTTAAACATGAACGTATATAATATATAAAATCACACTAAAAACCATAAATAAAACAATTGCATATATACATTAAACGAAACAAACCCGACAACGCCATCACACAATTTGCCTAACAAATCGATCAACCCGTGCCAAATCATACCAAATCAACTATCCCAATTTTCAACACTCTTGCCTACAATATGCACTAAAACGATTACAAATTACAACTTTTGATTTGTAAAATCATTGTTGAGCATCGAGGCAACAATAGAAGTTGCAAAAGACAAAGAATGAACTCATATACACTCAATGGAATTGAGAATCAATTTATAAATTAGGATTAAAACTAGTAACACGTTATAGATGAAACATAATGTGTTATCAATAAATGTGAAGTCAAATCAAGGGCACACGAACAAGTAAATTGATTTCTATGCATTAGAGTCAAAATCATGCGAGTGTTGATTTGTGCATCAAAGTATTCTCGAAAGCTTAACCCAATACATGCGAAATGAACTACGTATACAAAACAATAAATAGCAATTGTTTTGCATGTATTGTTTTTGCTTACCTAACAACCATCAATCCAATGAAGTTTTGATTCTAAAGCCTTTCAAACACACTCTTGAACTATTTTAAAGGAATGCAAGTATAATGATCTATAAAATCACACTAAAAGCCATAAATAAAACAATTGTATACATACTTTAAACAAAACAAAACCCGAAAATGCCATCACACAATTTGCCTAACAAATCGATCAACCCATGCCAAATCATAACCAAATCACACTATCCCCATCTTTCAACACTCTTGCCTACAATATGCACTAAAACGATTACAAATGACAACTTTTGATCTATAAAATCATTGTTGAGCATCGAGGCAACAATAGAAGTTGCGAAGGACACAGAATGAACTCTTATACACTCAATGGAATTTAGAATCAATTTATAAATTAGGATTAAATAGTAACACGTATAGATGAAACATAATGTGTGATCAATAAATGTGAAGTCAAATCAAGGGCACACAACAAGTAAATTAGATTTCTATGCATTAGAGTCAAAATCGTGCGAGTGTTGATTGTGCATCAAAGTATTCTCCAAAGCTTAACCAATACATACAAAATGAACTACGTATACAAAAACAATAAATAGCAATTGTTCTTGCATTGATAGTTTTTGCTTCATCTAACAACCATCAATCCAATGAAGTTTTGATTCAAAAGCCTTCTAAACACACTCTTGAACTATTTAAACAAATGCAGTATAATAATCTATAAAATCACACTAAAAACCATAAATAAAACAATTGCATATATACATTAAACGAAACAAAACCCGACAACGCCATCACACAATTTGCCTAACAAATCGATCAACCCGTGCCAAAATATCCAAATCAAACTATCCCCATTTTCAACACTCTTGCCTACAATATGCACTAAAACGATTACAAATGACAACTTTTGATTTGTAAAATCATTGTTGAGCATCGAGGCAACAATAGAAGTTGCAAAGACAAAGAATGAACTCATATACACTCAATGGAATTGAGAATCAATATAAATTAGGATTAAAAGTAGTAACACGTTATAGATGAAACATAATGTGTTATCAATAAATGTGAAGTCAAATCAAGGGCACACGAACAAGTAAATGATTTCTATGCATTAGAGTCAAAATCGTGCGAGTGTTGATTTGTGCATCAAAGTATTCTCGAAAGCTTAACCCAATACATGCGAAATGAACTACGTATACAAAAACAATAAATAGCAATTGTTTTTGCATGTATTGTTTTTGCTTTACCTAACAACCATCAATCCAATGAAGTTTTGATTCTAAAGCCTTTCAAACACACTCTTGAAATTTTAAAGGAATGCAAGTATAATGATATAAAAATCACACTAAAAGCCATAAATAAAACAATTGTATACATACTTTAAACAAAACAAAACCAAAAACGCCATCACACAATTTGCCTAACAAATCGATCAACCCGTGCCAAATCATAACCAAATCACATCCCCATCTTTCAACACTCTTGCCTACAATATGCACTAAAACGATTACAAATGACAACTTTTGATCTATAAAATCATTGTTGAGCATCGAGGCAACAATAGAAGTTGCGAAGGAAACAGAATGAACTCTTATACACTCAATGGAATTTAGAATCAATTTATAAATTAGGATTAAAATTAGTAACACGTTAAGATGAAACATAATGTGTGATCAACACATGTGAAGTCAAATCAAGGGCACACAAACAAGTAAATTAGATTTCTATGCATTAGAGTCAAAATCGTGCGAGTGTTGATTTGTGCATCAAAGTATTCTCAAAGCTTAACCCAATACATACAAATGAACTACGTATACAAAAACAATAAATAGCAATTGTTCTTGCATTGATAGTTTTTGCTTCATCTAACAACCATCAATCCAATGAAGTTTTGATTCAAAAGCCTTCTAAACACACTCTTGAACTATTTTAAACAAAATGCAAGTATAATAATATATAAAATCACACTAAAAACCATAAATAAAACAATTGCATATATACATTAAACGAAACAAAACCCGACAACGCCATCACACAATTTGCCTAACAAATCGATCAAACCCGTGCCAAATCATATCCAAATCAACTATCCCTAATTTTCAACACTCTTGCCTACAATATGCACTAAAACGATACAAATTACAACTTTTGATTGTAAAATCATTGTTGAGCATCGAGGCAACAATAGAAGTTGCAAAAGACAAAGAATGAACTCATATACACTCAATGGAATTGAGAATCAATTTATAAATTAGGATTAAAAGTAGTAACACGTTATAGATGAACATAATGTGATCAATAAATGTGAAGTCAAATCAAGGGCACACGAACAAGTAAATTTGATTTCTATGCATTAGAGTCAAAATCATGCGAGTGTGATTTGTGCATCAAAGTATTCTCGAAAGCTTAACCCAATACATGCGAAATGAACTACGTATACAAAAACAATAAATAGCAATTGTTTTGCATGTATTGTTTTTGCTTTACCTAACAACCATCAATCCAATGAAGTTTTGATTCTAAAGCCTTTCAAAACCACTCTTGAACTATTTTAAAGGAATGCAAGTATAATGATCTATAAAATCACACTAAAAGCCATAAATAAAACAATTGTATACATACTTTAAACAAAACAAAACCCAAAATGCCATCACACAATTTGCCTAACAAATCGATAAACCCGTGCCAAATCATAACCAATCACACTATCCCATCTTTCAACACTCTTGCCTACAACATGCACTAAAACGATTACAAATGACAACTTTTGATCTATAAAATCATTGTTGAGCATCGAGGCAACAATAGAAGTTGCGAAGGACACAGAATGAACTCGTATACACTCAATGGAATTTAGAATCAATTTATAAATTAGGATTAAAATAGTAACACGTTAAAGATGAAACATAATGTGTGATCAACACATGTGAAGTCAAATCAGGGCACACAAACAAGTAAATTAGATTTCTATGCATTAGAGTCAAAATCGTGCGAGTGTTGATTTGTGCATCAAAGTATTCTCCAAAGCTTAACCCAATACATACAAAATGAACTACGTATACAAAAACAATAAATAGCAATTGTTCTTGCATGATAGTTTTTGCTTCATCTAACAACCATCAATACAATGAAGTTTTGATTCTAAAGCCTTCTAAACACACTCTTGAACTATTTTAAACAAATGCACGTATAATATCTATAAAATCACACTAAAAACCATAAATAAAACAATTGCATATATACATTAAACGAAACAAAACCCGACAACGCCATCACACAATTTGCCTAACAAATCGATCAAACCGTGCCAAATCATATCCAATCACACTATCCCCATTTTCAACACTCTTGCCTACAATATGCACTAAAACGATTACAAATTACAACTTTTGATTATAAAATCATTGTTGAGGATCGAGGCAACAATAGAAGTTCAAAAGACAAAGAATGAACTCGTATACACTCAATGGATTTAGAATCAATTTATAAATTAGGATTAAAGTAGTAACACGTTATAGATGAAACATAATGTGTTATCAATAAATGTGAAGTCAAATCAAGGGCACACGAACAAGTAAATTGATTTCTATGCATTAGAGTCAAAATCGTGCGAGTGTTGATTTGTGCACAAAGTATTCTCGAAAGCTTCACACAATACATGCGAAATGAACTACGTATACAAAAAAATAAATAGCAATTGTTCTTGCATTGATAGTTTTTGCTTCATCTAACAACCATCAATCAATGAAGTTTTGATTCAAAAGCCTTCTAAACACACTCTTGAACTATTTTAAACAAATGCAAGTATAATATATATAAAATCACACTAAAAACCATAAATAAAACAATTGCATATATACTTAAACGAAACAAAACCCGACAACGCCATCACACAATTTGCCTAACAAATCGATCAAACCCGTGCCAAATCATATCCAAATCACATTATCCCTAATTTTCAACACTCTTGCCTACAATATGCACTAAAACGATTACAAATTACAACTTTTGATTTGTAAAATCATTGTTGAGCATCGAGCCAACAATAGAAGTTGCAAAAAACAAAGAATGAACTCATATACACTCAATGGAATTGAGAATCAATTTATAAATTAGGATTAAAAGTAGTAACACGTTATAGATGAAACATAATGTGTTATCAATAAATGTGAAGTCAAATCAAGGGCACACGAACAAGTAAATTTGATTTCTATGCATTAGAGTCAAAATCATGCGAGTGTTGATTTGTGCATCAAAGTATTCTCGAAAGCTTAACCCAATACATGCGAAATGAACTACGTATACAAAAACAATAAATAGCAATTGTTTTTGCATGTATAGTTTTTGCTTTACCTAACAACCATCAATCCAATGAAGTTTGATTCTAAAGCCTTCAAACACACTCTTGAACTATTTTAAAGGATGCAAGTATAATGATCTATAAAATCACACTAAAAGCCATAAATAAAACAATTGTATACATACTTTAAACAAACAAAACCCGAAAATGCCATCACACAATTTGCCTAACAAATCGATCAACCCGTGCCAAATCATAACCAAATCACACCCCCATCTTTCAACACTCTTGCGTACAACATGCACTAAAACGAGTACAAATGACAACTTTTGATCTATAAAATCATTGTTGAGCATCGAGGCAACAATAGAAGTTGCGAAGGACACAGAATGAACTCTTATACACTCAATGGAATTTAGAATCAATTTATAAATTAGGATTAAATAGTAACACGTTAAAGATGAAACATAAATGTGATCAACACATGTGAAGTCAAATCAAGGGCACACAAACAAGTAAATTAGATTTCTATGCATTAGAGTCAAAATCGTGCGAGTGTTGACTTGTGCATCAAAGTATTCTCCAAAGCTTAACCCAATACATACAAAATGAACTACGTATACAAAAACAATAAATAGCAATTGTTCTTGCACGTATAGTTTTTGCTTCACCTAACAACCATCAATCCAATAAAGTTTTGATTCTAAAGCCTTTCAAACACACTCTTGAACTATTATAAACGAATGCAAGTATAATGATCTATAAAATTACACTAAAAGCCATAAATAAAACAATTGTATACATACTTTAAACAAAACAAAACCCGACAACGCCATCACACAATTTGTCTAACAAATCGATCAACCCGTGCCAAATCATAACCAAATCACACTATCCCCATCTTTCAACATTCTTGCCTACAATATTCACTAAAACGATAACAAATAACAACTTTGGATCTATAAAATCAATGTTGGGCATCGAGGCAACAATAGAAGTTGCAAAGGACAAAGAATGAACTCGTATACACTTAATCGAATTGAGAATCAATTTATAAATTAGGATTAAAAGTAGTAACATGTTATAGATGAAAATAATGTGTGATCAAAAAATGTGAAGTCAAATCAAGGGCACACGAAAAAGTAAATTTGATTTCTATGCATTAGAGTCAAAATCGTGCGAGTGTTGATTTGTGCACAAAGTATTCTCAAAAGCTTAACACAATACATGCGAAATGAACTACATATACAAAAATAATAAATAGCAATTGTTCTTGCATTGATTGTTTTTGCTTCATCTAACAACCATCAATACAATGAAGTTTTGATTCTAAAGCCTTCTAAACACACTCTGAACTATTTTAAACAAATGCAAGTATAATCTATGAATCACACTAAAAACCATAAATAAAACAATTGCATATATACTTAAACGAAACAAAACCCGACAACGCCAACACACAATTGCCTAACAAATCGATCAACCCGTGTGCCAAATCATAACCAAATCACACTATCCCCATTTTTCAACACTCTTGCCTACAATATGCAATAAAACAATACAAATGACAAACTTTTGATCAATAAAATCATTGTTGAGCATCGAGGCAACAATAGATGTTGCAAAGGACAAAGAATGAACTCGTATACACTCAATGGAATTGAGAATCAATTATAAATTAGGATAAAAGTACTAACACGTTATAGATGAAACATAATGTGTATCAATAAATGTGAAGTCAAATCAAGGGCACACGAACAAGTAAATTAGATTTCTATGCATTAGAGTCAAAATCGTGCGAGTGTTGATTTGTGCATCAAAGTATTCTCGAAAGCT